>CM076579.1:1359048774-1359400861 GCA_034641835.2 Pinus albicaulis | reverse complement strand
TCATTAGAAAGATCTCTCCAAGGACTACAACTGTTGATGCGATTTCTATGAAATTGCCAAACCTTTCATGCCCAAAAAATGTTGTTTGGGGCCTCAAAATAGCTCTGGAATTTCAGGACTTGAAAAAATGACAAAAATACTAAATTGTGCTATAATTAAGGAAACTAAAAAACTAAAAGAGACAATGGCGAGGGCCCAAGTGCAATAAGCAGGTGACCACCAATATCCACCTCAATCACCTTAACTCGAATTTCGTGAGCTAACTCAGTCATCATGACTTAGTTAGCTAACACAAGTTTTTATGAGATGAAATTACAATTTATTGTCCAATGGATTTAAGGGAAAAATAAATTAGATGCCTCACATTCCTCACTCCTGGTACATCAAAATTCCTCACTAGTGTGGGTGCATTTTTTTTTGTCCTTTCTAGTTTCCAATTTCACTGTTTCTTGTTGCAAATTTCAACACTCCCTCTCAACAAGAAAGGAATTCAATCTATCCCCATACGGTACATTTAGAATGTTCTGCATGCTACACTTCTCTAGTGTTGTTTGCACCTGCAAATCCTAAAACTGAATAGCCTCCAAACACTTGAATTAGTATAATGCATATATCATCAGAGTCTTCTGGCTGTTGCTAGCTGATGCACTTGTCTAGTATTGGATTATCTATGCTACTACTGACATCTGCATCTGTGCCCTTTGAACTGTTGCAAACTCTGATTTGTGCTCTAGTATTTGACATCTTTCACTCTAATATTTTTCTTGCTGACATCTGACTACATCAATCTAACTGATCCTTCCTACTACTATTGTACTGTGGGCTCCTTGTAGCTAGGTTCGATCCATGAGACACATCTCAATGGACCTTTCCCAAATTTCTTATCTTGGGATTATGTCTACACATCACCCCACCTTACACCTCGAGGTATGGCTACTCCCTCTTCTCATCTGGCTCGAAATTTCCCCCTCATGGAGGTCTCTGCTTGAGTGGACCCTTCAACTCGGTCTCCTCTCTGCTTCTCCAATTGTGGCAGCTACTCCACAACCTTCTGAGGCTGCTTCTCATGAGGCTACATGTTGAGACGTAATTTATGCTCCCTCTAAACCACCAAGTCTCTAACTTCTGCCTTTCTCCTCAAATATTTGCATGCATCTGGTACCTCAAGTGCATATAGGTTCTTGACTCGTGTATAGTGTAATTGTCCCAAAATTACAAAATTTTCCAAAAAAGAGTTGATCCAAGCTCCAATTCAATCGATTTGTTTTTTACATTTGGGTAGTTTTTCGTAAGGAATCCAAATATTCTATTTTTTTTTTAAATTTTACACCAAAATCTTCAGATATTCTCTGCAAACTCACCGCCCAAAAAAACTCCTTCTCTGATACCATGTAGAAAATATAATCAACGAGATTCAATCTGATCTTGTAATCTACTTAAACGAGATACTGAATCCTTCCTACAATTTGCGGAAACAAAACATGATTTCACAATCACATATACATAAGAGAAAGAAATTATCAATCGCACAACACATGATGTATTTGGGGAAAGAAAATTCTCAAAATCCCTCTATCTATATTGTTTATTATGTCAAAAAATCATGAAACAATACAATGCTTAATCTCTCATGAGATTCTCCAGCACTCTATCAATTATCTCCCATTGCTTTAGGAAAACTCGGTCTAGTACTTAGCCAATTATCATCCTTACTTCAACCTTCCTTTCTCATGCAATTCCTAGGGAATTAACTCCTTATTAATTAGGAAAAGTAGTCTTCCTTGATTGCACAATCCATCATGGCATCCCAATGACTTTATAATTTCACATGGGAAATTTTCTCTAAATACAACTGATAGTTATGTTCCCTTTAACCTTTGTCTCAACTGGGCATTCCTCAAAACTGACATGCATGAAACTATTAATAGAAAATTATAAGTTATTTGATTGATCACTCATTGTGAGCTAAATATAATTTAATTCACTAGCTCTTCACTCAGTTAGAACTAGCTAAACTGATTTTAACTCATTTAATTGAGTTAATTACACTTTAACCCCACTAATGCATCAACTTCAAATAGACCCCAAAAATATTAGAATCCCTCTAGATGCCCCATCTTAGACCCTCAACTTGAATTTCTTGAGCTAACTCGGTCATCATGACTTAATTAACTGATGCAAATTGTTATGAGACGAAATTACAGTTTATTGTCCAATTTATTTAAGGGAAAAATAAATTAGATGCCACACATTCCTCACTCATGGTGCATCAAAATTCCTCACTAGTGTGGGTGCATTTTTTTTTTCCTTTCTGGTTTCCAATTTCACTATTTCTTGTTGAAAATTTCGACATTTCAGAATTTGATGCGGCCTTCACACAAAGACACCATTGAAATCACATGCCCCGATTCTCATGAACAACCTCTCTTAAGCTCAATATGCCAGAAGAGAACCAGCAATATGGCATCCTAATTCCTAGCTCAAACTGACCATTATGGTCTGCAACATTCTTTTGAACCCTCACATGATCATCTTACTCTTGGAGGATGATCATGACCTCACTTTAGCAACCCTTACTCAGCCCTCGTACTCGACCTACTTTAGGAAAACATCTCTCTTTTCCCCCTTGATGTGCCAGATAGTGGGAATACATGTCAAACATGCTAAGATGTGCCAAGTCATAAGGCATGCCAGGATGTGCAAGGGTGTGCCAATGCGTGTCAGGGGATTTCAAGGAAACAAAAGGGAGAAAAAAGTTAAACTTCGAGGAAATTAACACATAAGAGGGTTAATAAGTCATCAGTTTACCTTTTCCAAGAGGGACATGCTAGGCACACCAACACTAGGCAGAAATAGGTGCCAAGTGCAAAGTCTTAGTGCATTCTAAGTGCCAAGAATTCCTTTGTTGCTTCTCATCTACTTTCCAACAATTGATCATCACTAATAAATTTAATATTAAACCATGAAAAATCATACCAAGGCATCTCAATTTATTCCATACATGCTAAGACTTTCCAAACGCCAATACGTGCCAAGTGCCAATATGTGTCAGGGATTTTTATTCATGTTATGAAGTGGAAGGGAATGTTGAAGAGTGCTAAGGTGTGCTAGAGAGTGATAATGCATGTTGATGAGTGTTAAGGAGTATAAGGAAAAACCTTAAGGGAGCACTAGGTAAAAATTCATGGAAGTTAATGAATATGAAGAACGTGTGCCAGAGACTAGTGTTAATGAGTGTTAGTTGTCATGCCAAGGAGGGAGTGACAAGGTATTCTAAGCATTGGTGAGGCAAGCTAGGGAATATCAAGGAATGTCAATAATTCCCAAAGTGTGCTTGGGAGATGCAGGGTGTGCTAATTATATCATGTGCCAATTAATAATGCCAAGATATGCCAATACATGCTAGGTGTTAAGGATGTGGTGTAGGGCCCCAGGGTATGTCAATATGTGTCAAGGAAAAAAAGGAAGAACCAATAAGAGGGTTAATAAGTCAGGACTTTATCTTTTTGAAAAGGGGCATTCTAGGCACACTAATAATAGGTCCCGATACATGCCAAGTGGCATTGTGTGCCAAGTGCTAATGTATGTCAATGCTCAACCAAGGTGTTCCAGGGCATACTAGGGACTACATGCACCATGACAACACATGCTAGGAGAGTTCCATGTTGTGCTACTGCATTCCACCATGTGCTTGGGTGTTAGTGTCATCACAATAAGTTCTAGGTACAAATATGTTCCAAGACATGCAGGATGCTAATAAATGTTAGTGTGTGCCAAAGCATTAATTTAAGGTGTGCCTAGATTGTTGAGGAGTGTTAGGTCTTTCTCATTAATAGAATTATCAGAGCTTGATTATGTATTAAATAATATATTTCCTACACACAATAATGGAACTTTATCTAAAGGGAATTTTCTAGATAATAAACTTAATAGATATGAATCATGTGTTGACTCATAGGAAATCTCTATTCGACTAGTCATTACTTGAGGGAAATGATACATACTAGTTACTTCTTAAAAAATTGAATGACTCTAACCACTATAGACTTGGACGTATTATAAAAAATACTCCATAATAATGGTCGTAAATCATTATCTTTTCACAAAAAATATATTAACAGGTGCATAGCGTCATCAAAAACTCATTGGAATGATCAATGATGATGGACATTTTTTGACCGTCACCAAAAGTAACAAAAAGAGCATTGGTGAGGGTCATTAAAAGTTCGTCACTAGAAGTGTCACCACAGAGAGAATTAGTGATGGGCCTTTAACAACCCTCACCAAAAGTGTGGTTGAAAATGGCTTTGTGACGGACCTTAAAGGACCATCACTATATACACTTACAGTGATGTTCTTTTAAGGACCGTCACCATATGTGACATTTGTGATATACCTTAAAGGTCCGTCACAAGAATGGCCCTCACCAATGTGATTTTTTCTTGTAGTGATCAATAGAGATGTCCAAAATATAACTGAATGATGGTTGCTCTCTTCATCTGGCTTCTACATGGAAAATTTGAACATGCCTGCTTGATAATACAAAAACATATAGACCAAAAATGAAGTGTATTTAAACACTTCTCCAGTCTGAAATTTAAGAAACTTCTCATGGATGTCCTCATCTAGGAATTGACTGAAATTAAAGATAATGGAAGGTCTGATATCTATGGAAAAAATGGAGGGCAAGCCTAGAATTGGTTCATTTACCCACTGATCAGAATAATAACCAAGAATACTATAAATTACAGTTATGATATGTTTTTCTTGATCAGGGAAGATTGAGGAAGGGTATGGAGTATTTTTCTTTGGTAATTGGGTATTTTTTTGGTAAGAAAATGTCAAAAATCCTAGCTCTTTTGGAAAAATCAAGTTTTTGATAAATTTTTGTGAGGGCTTCTAAGGAAAATGGTGTGTTGTTTTCAAAAGAGGGAACTTGCATCATCTGGTTTTTAGATTAGGCAGTAATGGTGAAGAGGATTTCATCAGTAGGGGCTATAATGGCTCATTTATTAGGAACGTAGCATGCTTGGAATTTTTTGGTGTATTCGGGGGCATGGAAGGTTTGATGGAAAATTTGTGGCGAGAGATTCACTCCCTGCAGTCCAATTTCATTAGTTTTTTCAACACACTTATCTCCTCGAGTCAACAATAGAGTTCAAAAAATTCAACTCGCATTGTGTATCATTGATTTTGTAATTCCTATCTCGCTAATTGAATGTGATATAAAACTATCTGAGGATGAACTAAAAGGTTCGCGTAGTCCTCCGGTTCTTCTTCTTTGGAGGAATTAGGAAGAAAGGTTTACCTAGAGTGAGTTGTAGGTGTATAACTAATTGAAGGAGGGATATAAGACATTGATACTTTATCGCATGTCGATGAAATGGTAATAATTGTGGGTGCACTATAAAACCTATAAATCGATGCAATTAGCAAAGAATATGTGACTGAAAAGGTCAAAAATGGATGATTTTCAGGGTTTTTAAAGTAATTGCATGGTTTCCATTGCAATTGAAAATGGTTAGGCGATAGCAAGGGTAGTGGCGGAGGAATCAGGTAGGGACAATGGTAATGGAGTGAAGGGGGAGCGATTTTCAGAGGGGGTAGGGAGGGGTTAGAAATTTAGGCAAGGGGGTGTAAAACATGGATGGGATGCCATGTAGTAGTGGGACCAAGTGGGGAAAACCACTTTTGGTACCCCTCATCAATAAAGAGAGGATGGAGAGGGGGAACGAAATTTGATATCAGTCATTGATCTGAAGAGCAGAAGGATCATACGGAAGGTAACTGTGAACCTTTTAACCATATGCGACAAAACAATTTTGTCATCATGTGTGCTTTCCCTTCAATCCAAAAAATTAGGATAAAACATATATAAGATATACATATCCATTTTGTGCTTGATTGTATAGTGCATATTAAAACTTAGGATAAGTGCACTTTTTGTCATTTTTCCAAACAAACTACTTCTACCTAGCCTTTTTAACTCAAATTATTTTCCTAAGATTAAAAAAAAATTATTTCTTTTTCAAGGGGTGCATTTAGACTAGAAAACCCATATTTCCCCTTTTCTTATGAAAGATTAAAATATATTTAATCCTACCACTTATTTCTCCTATTGATTCAGATTAAGCAATTGAACCAATGTCATTTTCTACCTAACTGTTGATTTTCCAAGATTAAACTGTTTGGAAAATATTTATTCTCTAATATAATTTACAGATAAATTTAAACTGTTTAATTCTATGTGTGATTGGAAACAAATAACTAGTCATTGTTGCATTTTAAACAAGCTGCACACAACCTTACTTTATTTTGACGGAAAGAAACTATCTATCAGTAGTGGCATTTAAATTTGCTGCACTTTCAATGTTAATTTCTTTTGTTTTTCTTTTGTGGGGTTCTGATTTCATTTTTATTTATTTTTCAATGTTTCTTTATTTTTCTTCTTTTTCTCTCTATTCATTCTTTTAAAATACCCCCTTTTCATTTTATTTTATATGCTTTTTTTAAAATCATTTACATATTGAAAATTATTTACAATATGAAATTTTTTAGATAAAATACTCAATCACCTTGAGATCCTATAAATTATAGGACCCTAATAGTGGCTCCAGCTGGGGATGGCACTCTCCATGTGAGGTGATAAGAACATTTGATCAGTAGCCTTGAGTGTTCCATTTCAGCAATGTCTGCACCTAATTTATTTTTCTTGTTGGAGTAATTATGGTAGCATATCAACCAAAATATTAGGGCCTTCTCTGCAGGCTTCAACTTCTGTGAATAGGTTACCCAATCAAAATAATAAATACAATGATATTTACAATCTTCTGTTCTAAGAAACATCTGTATATCAATATAACAATGTCAAGATTCTTCATTCATGTCCACCAGTACTTCTATTCCATCTAGATCTTCGAGAATCACATTGGGGCTCCTCTAAAGGAATTAAAATATGGTACAAGTTTTCACGTACTGTCAAATTTCCCATGCTTTCCTTTTGCTTCTCAGAATCCCACTTCATAACTTTGTCACCAATGTTGAAATCATCTGCTTTAGTTCTTTTGTCAAAAAAATTTTTAACATTTTCTTGGATGACTTGTGTTTTATTGTAGACTTCTTCCCTGGATTGTTGCAACTGAATAGTCTGATTAATCCTCCTTTGAGTGTCATTTGGTTCAACCTGCAATTCTTAAATTATCTTCATAACTGGAACTCCCAAAGAGGATGGAAAAACATCATCCATCCCCTATACCAATTGGTATGGTGACATGCCAATTGACTTCTTTGTAAGAAGTCTATCACCAAAGTGCATTTATTGGGTCCTGTTGTGCCATGACCTTTTGTTATCATCTAGCAAGATTTTTAGTTGGTAGTGTTGACCAAACTCTTATTTTAGGATTCAATTAACCCATTACCCTGAGGGTAATAAGCAGTTGTATGTCCCAAAGTAATATGATATTTACTAAAAAAATATATCATTTTTTTGGATTTAAAGGCTGCAACATTATCTGTAATGAGCTTGTTTGGACAACTAAATCTATAGAGGATATTGGTTTCCAGAAATTTAATGATAACAACATCAATGGCTAATCTGGAAGGTGCGGCTTCAATCCATTTGGTGAGGTAATCAATGGATGTGAGAATCCATTTTTGTTGGGCAGACGATGGTGGATGTATTTATCTAATGAAATCCAATCCCCATTGTTAGAAAGGATTTTCAATGGATATGGTTTTTAAAGGGAGAGGCAATAGTTTTCTTTTTCCCTCAAATATTTGGCATTTATGTCAAGATGTTACTTTCTTATGTACATCAGGGAAAAGGGTAGGCTAGTAAAAACCAGCTCTAAGGATCTTGTTAGTAGTTGTTTTATAGTTTAGATGTCCAGATGTCCACTGCAATCACCTTCATGGAATTCCTGCATGGTTCTTTTTGCATCATCCTTCAATAGACACTTTAGTAAAATACCACCAACATCTTTCCAATATAAAATATTATCTATGATGCAAAATTTTACTTCTTTTAACTTTAAAAATCTAGCCTTTGTATTTGTTAAACCAGGAGGCTCATTTAAATTGAATAGAACAAAAATGAGGTCTGCATGCCAGGGTGAGGTCATAAAAGCCTCATTAATTTTTGGAGTCGCTTTCTCATCTTGATCATCTAATGCAGCAACAAAGTTGATATCCAATGCATGAAATTTAGACTCAGCCATCAATTTGGCTAGTCCCCGCCCTTATTGTTGAATTGCATATGTAAGCAATTTTTAGTTTGGTACATAATCTTAGTTTATTACATAATATTTTATGTGTCTACCTTTGGATTTGAATTTGTCTTTACTCTGTATATGATTTTAACTCTTTTTCCTCAATTGTCGTGGCTATTGAAGGTGACTCTCCTTCCTTCGTTTGGTTACTTTTTCCTTGGAACATGATTCTCGTGATGTAGATGCTGAAACAAGTTGCTCCTCATTTCTCCTATATTATTCTCTACCCATAGTGGTCGGTTCACATATCTTCACTGTGCCTTTGGGTATGAATTTATGGAGTAAGCAAAGTACTCTCGCTTTGAAATGATACCTACAGGTTCATAACTCCATGTGAAACTCGACTAACATTCATCTCCTTAAGAATATTATTTTCCTCTTCTCTTGTTGACCTATTGTTACAAATGAAAGACCAAATTTTTTTTTTAATTTTGAACTATGATTTATTTTTAGCTGACACAAAATGTATTTCATCAGGATTCAGCATTTGTTTGATGTACTCAAGTGAAAAAATCCTCATGGGGAGGTATTTTAGAATCTTGTGTGGTGCTAACTCGCATCCATACACTCTGATTTCTATGTAATTCTGGTACAAGTGCCAGTCTCCAGTCTTTTCCTGATCTATCAAATGCAGAATTCTCTTAATGTCTTCATTGATCCTAGGTTTAGTTAAACAGTTTAGCACACTCATGGCTGGGTGGAAAAATTGTTCAATGAACTGCTTGTAGGAGAATTCTTTATGCTCCTTCATCATTAGATATGTCCAAAATATAACTGATTTATGGTTTCCCTCTTCATCGAGCTTCTACATGGAAATTTTCAACCTGTCTGCTTGATAATACAAAAACATATAGAAAAAAATTGAAGTGTATTTAAACACTTCTTGAGTTTGAAATTTAAGAAACTTCTCATAGATTTTATCATCTAGGATTGACTGAAATTAAAGATAATGGAATGTTTGCTATCTGTGGAAAAAATGGAGAGGAAGCCTAGAATGGATTCATCTACCGACCGATCAGAATAATAACCAAGAATACATGAGATTACAGTTATGGTATGTTTTGCTTAATCAGGGAAGATTGAAAAAGTGTACGGAGGATTTTTCTTTAGAAATTGGGTATTTTCTGGTAATAAAATGTCAAAAATCCCAGCTCTTTTAGCAAAATCAAGTTTTTGATAAAGTTTTGTGAGGGCTTATAGGGAAAATGGTGTGTTCTTTTCCAGAGAGGGAACTTGCATCATTCGGTTTATAGATTGGGCAGTAATGGTGAAGAGGATTTCACCAGTAGGGGCTATAATGGCTCGTCGATTATGAAAGTTTGAAGGGGATATAATTTTGGGGCGTGGAAGGTTTTAGGGAAAATGTAGTGCAGGAAATTGGACTCCCAAAGTCCAATTTCATCAGTTTTATCAACATACTTATCCCTGTTCAAACCGTAGAGTTCGAACAATTCGATCTCACACTGTGTCTCGCTGATTTTGTAATCCCTATATGCTAATGGAATGTGATCTAAATCTATTGGAGCATGAAATAAAGGGTTCATAGAGTCCTCCTAGTTCTTCTTCTTTCAAGGCATGTTTTATCATTGAATGATTTAACCAGAATTAGGAAGAAAGGTTTACGGTGAGTGAGTTACAGGTCTATAACTGATTGAAGTATGGAGAAAAGACATTGATACTTGATCGTAGGTTGATAAACTGGTAATAATTTTGGGTGCACTAGAAAACCTTTGAATCGACACAATTACCAGAGAATCTATGACAAAAAATATAAAAAAGGGATGAGTTTCATGGTTTTCAAAGTAATTGCATGGTTTTCGTTGCAACTGGTGCGGGTCCATTGGATTAACGGTTATCCAGGTGAATTAAATGTTCCACGGTTAATCTCCAGGAAACAATCTGATTAGCAAAAGTTAGTCAATGTGGAAGAAGGGTAGTGGCAGAGGGATCGGGTAGTGAAAATGGTAATGGAGTGAGGGGGGAGCATTTTTTAGAGGAGGTAGGGAGAGGTTAGCAGTTTAGGCATGGGGTGTGATTCGTAGTAATGGGACCCGACGGGGAAAACCACTTTTTTGGACTCGCCTCCCCCCCCCCCCCCAACCCCCCCACCAGCAATAAAGAGAGGATGGAGAGGGGGGAGGATGCAAATGACATCGCTTGTTGATATGAAGAGCGAGAGTATCATACAGTGGGTAACTATGAACCTTTTAACCATATGGGAAAAAAAAATTTGGGATGTCTGCTTTCCTTTCGATCAAAAATTTAGGATAAAACATATAAAAAATATACATATCCCTTTTTTGGTTGATTTTACAATGCAGGTTAAAACTTAGGATAAGTGTACATTTTGTCATTTTTCCAAACAAACTACTTCTACCTACCCTTTTTAACTCAAATTCTTTTCCTATGCTAACATTTTTTTTATTTCTTCTTCAAGGGGTGCGTTTAGACTAGAAAACACGTATTTCCCTTTTTTTATGAAAGATTAAAATATATTCAATCCTACCATTTATTTCTCCTATTGATTCATATTAAACAGTTGAACCAATGTTATTTTCTACCTAACTATTGATTTACCAAGATTAAATTGTTTTGAAAATATTTATTCTCTAATCTAATTTACAAAAATTTAAACTTTTTTAATGATGATTAAGTTGTATGATTAAAAAATAACTAGACATTGTGGCATTTTAAACAAGCTGCACAAAACCTTACCTTATTTAACAAAAAGAAACTATCTATCAGTAGTGGCATTTAAATTTGCAGCACTATTAGTGTTATTTTCTTTTGTTTTTATTTTTTGGGGTTCTGATTTCATTTTTATTCTTTTTTCAATATTTCTTTCTTTTTATTTTTCTCTTTATTCATTTTTTAAAATATCCTCTTTTCATTTTATTTTATATATTTTTTAGAAATCATTTGCAGATTGAAAATTATTTACAATATGAAATTTCCAAGATAAAATACTCAATCAACTTGAGATTCTATAAATTATAGGACCCTAACACCACTAATGGATCCAACATTGTCTAAAGCCCTTGTTTTGACTATTTTTGTACCTCATTTGGCCAAAAATTGAGTAAGATATCACTGTTTTAAGTTTTTACCCAATTATCCTGCTAATAAGCCCACAATTTGACCCAAACCCGACCGGTGCGCCCAGAAAATAGGAACAACATGCAAATCTAGCCTTCTGGAACAACTATAAAATTTGTAGGATGGCTAAAACCACCCGCAAATTCTCTGTTCCCCTGGTCATATTACACTTCATGAGATCAAGGGCTAGAGATTATCTCTGACCCTTTCCCCAAATGCGCTCTTGTAACCTTTAAATAAAGTTTTTTGGAGTATATTTAACCAGTAACATTTTAGGTGGATTGGTAAAGGTGCTTTGTTGATTAGTATAAGGTTCTGGGTTCAATTCTTGTGGAGGTTGTTTCGACCCTACACAAAATTTTGGCCACCAAGAGGAGGCCATGTGGTAATAATTGGTTGGTCCACATGAGTAATTTTGGCCTCTAGGAGGAGGCCACGTGGAAACCATTGGTTGGTCCACATGGCAACCATTGGTTGGTCCATATGGCACTCACTCATTGGCCCTCCATAATAAACTGTAAACCAATAAAAATCAACCACATGTAGCCAATCAACTCATGCTAAGTATCACCCATAAATTGGCCAAAGAAGGTACATTTAAACTTGCCACATCATAGGCCCAGTCAACGTATGGATTGTTGACTAGGCATTCCTAAAACTCAAAAATTCATTTTTTTAGATGTTTCACAAAATGATCAGAATGTGATTCTAGGAGCATACAAAGTCAGATTTCTATGAAAATAATTGCGTTGGATTCAAAACGATGTGATCTACGTGTTGGCGCTAGTTTCAAGTTGATCCAAGGGTATAGGGCTGAGCATTTTCGTCTGAGATCATGGGCAAGGAGTGGAGCGTAAATAAAAACTACAAGCAAGTTATAAACCCCTCCTTCATAAAATCCTACAAATATTTAAAAAATATAGTGATAATTAAAAACCACTATACGAGTCTAATTGCGGTCGTAAGCGGCAAGGTAGTATAATGATCCAAATTTTTGGTAGTTGTAGAATCGATGTAGCTACCAAATGGTATTCTGAGAATAAACTATGATTAGCTTATGAGATTACCTAGACATTTGTGATCTGTTATTTGAAACGTATTAGTGTAGATAAAATTAACTCGAGCTCAAAATTTTAGAAACACAATGAAGAAGTCACCAACAAAAAAATAATAGGTGATCCATGGTACGATAGGTAAAATTGCATTTAATTTTTAATCCTTGAATTTGTTTTATTTGTATTTCTGATTTTTGTGTGTATAAATAAAATGAGGGACTAATCACCTCTTCATTTATAGTCTTACAATTTATAGCAGAAATTTATGAGATTTCTATAAGTTTAAGACTATGAAACAAGAGAACTATATACACAAGAACCTTTTTAAAGACCAAGTTTCTTTCATAAGATTATGATAATTCAATGTAAAATCAGATCCACTACACCATTCCTACTAAACACATACCAATTTTACCATTTCTATACATTTTAAGCATGCATTCAATCCATAATTGTCCATCTCCCTACTACCGAAAACTCATTTCCCTTCGCAAACTTCATACTTTTCTTCCTAATTTTCACTCACCCATAACCTAGAAATAAAGTCATTGAACTCCCTTACAAAGTTGACTTGCCCCATTTTCCCTTTCCTTTATGTCAAATAAACTTTTCTTTAATGGAAATTTTCCATCTATAGTCCTTCAAATTATTATTTCATACTCACATTAGATGATGGAGGATTCATTATGGCATCCCTTTTAACAAGCTTTGACCAATCGACTCTGACACATAATCTGGGATCAAAACTATAGATATTTCAAGTACCTTGAGGCTTTCATGCTTTAATGGCAAGTTCTCTCGCCAATAAATATTGGGAATACATCAATGTCCCATGTTCGTAGGATCTTCTAGGTGACTCGACTTCAACACATCTATTTGCACATAGTAAGATGTACTTACGAATCTTGACTCTCATTGACATCGATGGTGAGTAGTCTCGTGTTGGTTAATGGCATTTATTTACATTTGTACTGGTGATTCGCCATGATTTTACAAGATAATATAATCTCGTGAGAGATTCGCCAAAAAATTATATATACATATTATATTATTAATAAAATCACCTTCCATTTTTCCTATGTATCATGGGGATTCGCCCATTTATTATACATATAAATTTATGGGGGTTCTTAAAATTTTCCTATACAACCAAGAGAAAGAAGACTCAAGATCATATTATTTTACTTCACATTCCATGATAAAGCAGCAATAGACACACTCTTCGATATACATATCTTTCCCACTTTTAGGTAGATGAAGTTATGTAATTTTATAATTTTTTAATCATGAAATTCCTTAAATGCTAAAATTGTGATTTTGGAAAATCTCTCACCACATTTATATTCCATTTTTCATTTGCAAGAAAACTGAAAACCCCTTAGGTTGGGGGAAGGTATATTAACATTTCATGCCACACGCCACATTTCATTTCATCTTAACCAACATATTTTCCCAATCAACTTTTATTGCGTTTTGATTCTAAAATATTATGTGTTTTGAAATGATCAATTGATGAGCATATTAAATGGCTGAAAATCACTCTGGGACTTAAAAAATAATTCTCATTTTTTTCAAGTATTTTAATGCAACACAAAAATTAACAAAAGTATTGTTACACAGGAGCCAATTATCTTAAAATTTTGGTTGTCAGACAAGAAACAACCATTAAAAATATATGTTGCAACCAAATGTATTTGAGAGTACACTTTGCAAAATGAATGAAGTTTTCAAATGATATGATTATGCAAAGTTAAAAGAAAATCACTAAAAAGCCAAATCTCATATAGAAGAAAAACATTTCAAGAAGATCTACTTATGATTAAGGGAATTAATACAATAGTTGCATGAGGACATGCAATATCTTCAGCTCGTGGGTATGTTGGGCCTCCAAAATGTCATCCATTTTCACCTTCATTTCCATCAATTTACCCTCATTATGTAACTCTATATCCCCATAACATTACATTAAGTAACCATTTTCATTAAAATATGGGTTTAACATTAATATTTTCCAAGTCATTAGTTTTAAGTATTTTAAGTTAATTTGTGATTGAATATTAGGAAATTAACATGTTTTCATATATATCTAAAAGTGTTATGAGTTTTGTGATATTGAAGACCTACTTGGAGATTCTTGAAGGGTCCTATTTGGCCATCTAACCACAATTTCAAATTTCAAATTCAAACTCATAAAGATTTGTGGAACATTTCTAGAGGATGTGGATCATTAGCTATGTACATTCAAAGGAGAAGAATCATGGATAAGATAATTTTGACAAGATATGTATCTTACATTTTTAGATGATTGGTTGTAACCACAAGAGATAAATGTGGATTTAGGAGAGATTTGAGGATTTGTATTTATTGAATACTTCTCCTAATTTTTTTGTATAAATAGGAGTTCACCCTTCATACAAAGGTTTGTGTAGTCAGTTTTTAATTTTTAGCTAGTGGCTAGTTGATAGTTGGAGGTTCCAAGTTCTACATGTAATTTGTAAAGTGGGGATAGAGAATTCTTGTAATATCTTGTAGTTTCATTTTTATGAAAGACATACTACCACTTTGATCTCCAAGATGTGATAGTTGTTTAGTGTTCTTGCTGAGGAATGGAGGGCCCCCATCAGCCATAGTTTGCAAATCTTTGTACATATTGCTAACATAGTATAGTTATGTTATTTAATTTCTTTTCAGCAAGTGTGTTTCCATTTTATGCAACTGTGTTTCTCCTTTCAGCAAAGTGTGATTTCATTTCAGCAAGTGTGAGTGTGATTTTAATTCAGCATTTCATTTATGAAATTGTGGTGTGATTTCATTTATGCAAGTGTGGTGTGATTTCAATTTTACAAGAATGATATCCTTCATTCAAGTGTGATTTCAATTTATTTATGTTTGGTTTGATTTGGTTTGGATTGGATTAATTTGTTATCTTTTTTAATTAGTTTTAATTGCATTATATTAATCTATTCTAATAAATAAACACCTAGTACATATAGTACAGGTATACCTCGTCAATTTACAAAACCCCGGGTTGACGAATTAAATTACAGAGATTTAGCTCACAATTAAATCACCCAATAGGGACATAGTAAAACAATAACTTCAAAAAAAAATTGATGTTAAATTCAAATACCCTATTTCTAATAGACAGTCGGTTTCGCCACTGGTGATATCCCCTAAAAAGAATGGAAAATTGAGAATTTATGTCGACTGTAGAGAACTAAATAAAGCTACACAGAAGGATCGTTTTCCCCTTCCATCTGTGGACATGGTCCTTGGCATTCTTGCTGGAAAGAAATATTTTTCTTTCCTAGATGGGTTCAATGGATATAATCAAATACAGATTTCCCCTGAAGACGAAGATAAAACTATGTTCACTTGTCCATGGGGAACATTTTCATATTAGATCCTTACCATTCGGTTGTGCAATGCACCAACCACTTTTCGAAGTAAAATTATTAGTATTTTTGTGATTTAATTAATGAAGTACTTGAACTATATATGGATTATTTTACCCCTTATGGTAATTATTTTGACCAAGCATTGCATAATCTTGAGAAGGTTCTTGCATGATGTATAGCTACCAGGTTGTGCCTCGATTATGAAAATGTCATATGATGATGAAAGAGGGCATAGTCATGGGATTTCTTATTTCTTCTATAGGAATTTAGGTAGACCCAGCTAAGATCGAGGTAATTCTTAAACTCTCTACCCCTCAAACGGAGATAGAGGCACATAGCTTCCGTGATTATGCCGGTTGTTATCATTTTTTTACAAAAAAAATTTAAAAATTGGAGCACATAAGTGTGTATTAGCTAGACATGTGGAATTCGAGTGGAATGATAAATGTGACATTGCTTTTATAGATCTGAAAAATTTGGTCTCAAGAAATCCTTTTTTGGGAGGACCAAACTAGAATCTACCATTCCATATATCCTTATATGCATCATATACAACGATAAGATCAATCCTCAAACAAGAAGAGGATAAAAATCCTTATGCCATTTATTACATTAGAAAAAACCTTACACTAACTGAGTTAAATTATAATGTGATAGAAAAATAATTCGTGGTCATTTTTTATGCCATAAATAAATTTCTCCATTACATAATGAGATATCCAGTGTTTATGTAGACTGATCATTCTTCCATTCATTATTTAGCTAAAAAACTAGTTACCAATGGTAGAATAACTCATTGGTTACTGTTGTTTCATGATTTTTACATTAATATAAAGGATCAGCCAAGAAAAAAGAACAGTGTTTTATAATTCTTGTGAAGAGTTCAAGCTGTAGTCGATTCTTCCCCAGTTGAGGACCAATTCCCAGATGAACATTTGTTTGTTGTAACTATTAAAACGCCATGGTATGCTAATGTTTGAAATTATTTTTCAACCGGGAAATTACCATCACACTTGTCATCCTATGAAAGGAACCTTATTCTCCAACATAGCACACACTTTTCATGGATGGATGGCTACCTCTTTCATATAGGGTTTGATCTTCAAATTTGGAGATGTGTTATAGAAGATGAAATTTATGATATCCCCAAGGCTTTTCATGATGAGCCCTATGGGGGCAATTTTACTAACTGAACAATTGGACATAAAGTCTTATAAATGGGCTATTTTTGGCCCATAATATTTAAATATGAAAATAAATATGTCTAAAGTTGTGATATTTTCCAAAGGATGGGTCATCCCATTTAGGTTGACGAAATACTCCTCCAACAAAAAATTCTATTAGAACCATTTCAAATACGGGAAATGGATTTTGTAGGCCCCTTCAATCCACCTTCAAATGAGAAAGTATATATTCTAGTTTGTATAGATTATGTGACTAAATGGGTGGAAGTTGTAGCACTCGCAAGGGTAGTGGAAGAAGCAGTCATTAATTTTTTGTTTGAAATGTTTGTTCAATATGGGCTTCCTCAGGAGCTTGAAACAAATGGGGGATCGCATCTCACTGCTCAAAAAATATCATCCACATTGCAAAATTACCATATTAAACATGTAATTACTTCTCCTTACCATCCATAAGCGAATAGGCAGGTGGAAAGCACCAATAAAGTCTTAGAGGCGATTTTAACTAAAAAATTATTTATAAATCATTGAGATTGGGTTTCCAATCTTCTAGAAGCCTTATGGGCATATCAAAAAAATTTGTGCAATACCAATTACTATTCATATTATAAGCTCAACTTAGGTAAGGAACCCATTTTTATGATTGAATTCTAAGTTAAGACTCTCAGAACGTCAAAGGAAGTTGGATTGGATCTTACAGAAGCACAAAAACAATGCTTACAACAACTCAATGAACTGGATGAAATGTGTCTTCTTTCTCTACTACATACTGCCATAATCTAGAAACAAATATCTAAATGGAATGATTGGCTAATTAAAAATAAAAAAAATTATAAAGGGGATTGGGCGCTATTATACTACTCCATATTCCAAGGCTTTCCAAATAAACTTCAAACAATATGACTTGGCCCTTACGAAATTACCGAGTTTTATGATGATGGGGCAGTGTGCCTTACCACAATTGATAATTACGGCATTTCTTTCCTTTCCAATGGGAATCAACTCCATCTGTACCATCAAACACTTACTCAAGAATATTTTCTTAATGAAATTGAAAACGATGCCAATTTGCAAGTTGTATCTGACCAGGGAAATTTCCCCGCGGTTACAACCAGGTAAATTTTTCTTCGAAATATTATTTATCTTGTACATAATGTAATTTTTTTTTTTAAGAAAAACATGGAAAAATCGCTAATATTTTAGTCACAAATGTTGTTTCCTTTATCGCAGTTGTTGTTTCCTTATTCACAGTCATTGTTTCATTTACCAAAATTTTTGTTTCCTCAGTCATGATTGATGTTTCCTTTACCACAGCCTTTGTTTCCTTAGGAATAGTCATTGTTTCCTTTATCATATTTGTTGTTTCCTTCATTTCAGTCATTTTTTCCTTAATCACTCTGTTTTTTCCTTAACCCCATCCATTGTTTCTTGACATGCGATTGGAATTTCTCTAGCTTGTTAATGTCTCTATTTCTTTAGGGAAAGGATAATTTTATTAGAATTCCTTTCATATGATGGTGGAAAACTAACTTGTTTAATGGTTATCATTGGATAATGGTTTATGAGAAACCGTTATCAGAATTCTAACATTTCCATGATTATTAATCCATTTTGGTATTGTAAAAAAATTATAAAAATGCTTGTGATGCATTCCTCTGATCACCACTTAAGGCGAATTCTTCCACTCCAATCTTTAAAGATTATATGATCATTAGTTTTGAGTAAAAAATAAGAAATCTAGAAAAGTAATTACTATAAAACTTTTTACACCATCCCTAGCTCTTAAGGAGTTGACATGCCAACACATTTACTAAGTAATCTACTAAGATCAGTAAAAATCATAATTTAAGAGACGATATGAGGTCTCTTCACGAGTCATCCTACCATGATCATAGGATATAGTGGAGTGGCACTACCACTTTTGGTTACCAAGCAAGGATAATGGCCTTTAGCCTTCAAGTCAAAGGAAAAGAGGTCTCATCACAAGACGACTTATTCACCTCATAAACTTATTCACCTCATTAGCTCTAGTGAATGAAATTGTTAATATCGTGAGTATACGCAAGATATATCTATATATATATATATATATATATATATATATATATATATATATATATATATATATATATATATATATATATATAATTTTGAAATTTCCTTAGTAAATGGGACAATGTCATCTCAAAGGGTTAAAAAGGAAACACTGTCAAGGCTATGAACGCATGGTGGAAGCAGAGGACATACCCATGGTATTGAAGTAAAATTAAAAATTACAGTATAGCTTGGCTATTTTGTTCCTCCAATATTAATAAAGGAAAGATCGTTAAATTTATTATGGACTTTTATAAAATCCTCCTAGAAGCTAGTATGTTTAGTTGTCCATGAGTATTTCATTATAATTCTGCATACTAGGAATAATTTTTCAAAAATTCAACATTCTAAATTAATCTCTTTTATTCTCTCTAATGATGTACTTGATGCAACTTTTGTTTCCATCCATATATTTTTTGTATAAATCTCCACATGCCTTCATTTTGTTTGCATCCTCTGTGCGTTATAATAATTCATGGTATTATTACACCATATAAGTCATAAATATTTTAATGATTTACTCACGTGTGACAGATACACTTTGCTTGCTATTTTTTTTTCCTTTTGACGGTTAGCCTATTGCGTAGTGCCAATACAACCTTATCCTCTAATTGTGCCAAACCTTCCATCCTATTAAAACTTGATTAATGACCGCAGTCAGACTCTAATTTTATTAGCGGGGCGAGTTGGCATTGAAAAATGACTACTTGTCCAAATTTCCATGTCATGATCATTGAGCATCTATACTCAATATAACCCTAATTTATTACCTGAACCATGGAAGGAAGTAGCAGGGATGGTCCAATGATGTATTGCCTGTGATAGAAGGTACAACATAGTAAGAGAACATCAACTCAAACTAGTAACATCCCTGAGGTGAAAGGTAACTCTAAATATTCCCTACTTTCTCAATTCATTATTGCATGATACTGCTACTAGGTTAATAATTTCCAAGTACCAAGTATTGGTCATTAGTCACCATGGACTTATCAAGTTATTAATGATAATAAGTCTCAATCTAATTCAACAAAATTGTCAAGGGTTCGTTGAAAACCCTAACGCTGCTTAATAGATTCCTTTGGCGAATGAAATAGTCATTGGAACATTTGGGAACGTTGCAATTAGTTATGAGCAAATAGCAAAAAGGAAATGAGGAAAATTTAAATGAAACTATAGCAACAAAAGATATCTTACACGGAAATGTACAAACTGTAAAACGTCAAAAACTTAGTAGAGGGGAGAAAATAATTGCATCGGTTCTAGCTTCTCTACCTAATAAAAGAATGAGGTCATCTAGACTTGTTAATCAAGGTCAGAGTTCCTTCAACCCTCTTGAGCAGTTACCAAAAGAAAACTTGACTCAAGGTTTCTTTCAATATATAAGAGATGCACCAAGAAACCTTTGGAGAAAAATCATCTCAAAATTTACCAAATTTGGAACACATAGAGTAGGAAACATAAGTAGCTCAAGCATTAAAAGGGCTAGAGAGTTTACTGGAAACTATGAATTTCGGAGAATCCATGACCACTTTAGTAGAAGAACTTGTAGCTCATTATGAAAATCCTCTTGACCATGGGGCTTCACCTAATTTTCCAATTGTAACCTCTCCTATTAATTGTTCAACTATTGTTATTATGGAATCGGATAATGAACGTAAATTTGTTTCATCCCAAGAGTGTTATAAAGACTTTGTTTCTACATAATAGATCCTTCTTTTCTAGAGGAAACGACTCCACAATGTTTTCAAGATTTTATTGATGAAGGACGATATGTTGGCACTGGATTTTTAGATGATCCTCAAACCAATTTTCTTGATGAGGACTTCTTGAAGTCTGGAACTGATGTGATGACTAGGGAATTTGACAACTCATTGAGAGTCTAACCCACTTAGGAAATTATTACCAAAAATCCCGAGATAGTAGTTGTTATTTCTTCTCCAGCAACCTTGGTTAGCAGTGTTGTTCAGAATTCCAAAGGTACTAGAGCTTTGAGAAAAAAATAAAAAGGAAAATTTCATGAGGAGATTGATAAATTGAAGAAATAAAATAAGAAAATACGAAGGAAGGTACAACAGCTAAAAAATTGGTTGCATGGAAGTAACCAATTTCATAAAGGCCATGTGAAAAGGCCTAGAAGAAAGAAGGAAACTCAGGAAATGTAAGTATAGACTGATTTCATATCTATCTCTAATGAAGCAAGTACCCATACAAATTTTTTTCTTATTTCTATCGTAGTAGGAACTCGAACTGACTATGAGGTACAAATTATTGATGCTCCTCCTAACCTTATTAAAATAGGAACTCATAATGATTCACCATTTACCTTTAATGAAAGAGGAGCACAAACATAGGATGTGCCTCCCTATACTCCCTTTTTTGTAGAAGCAACCATCAAAGTCTTACATAAAAATATGGAGAAATGACAAGAGACCATAGCAATATATCAGGGAGAAGTTGTGTCTTGGAGGGAACATCAAGAGTTTCTCCAGCGATTCAGAGCACTAACATCAACAAAAGAAGATATCTAAGTGTAATTGAGATCATCTCAGAAGGAAGTACATAATTTAAAGGAAAAAATTGGGAAGGTTGTAGAGAAAAGGAACAAAATATGCTCCATTTATTCATATTCCTTGGCATGCAAGTCCCCAGCTCGTAATTATGATTTATATTTACTTGAGAGGTATTTGTTACCCAAGGGAAAATTTGTACAATCTAGACAACCATCTGAGTTTAGAAATATACTAGATTTCATTTCTACTTTCTGCAAACAACATGAGTATACACAGTACGTTTTGTGTGAATTATATATACATAATTATTTTTGGAAGAGCATGTGGAAGAAAACCTTGTCCCATTTATTGGGAGAAATAAATTTCAGGATTTCATGCCATTTTCCTGGAACCGAGTGAAATTATAAAAATATTATCGCACCTTCCAAAGGAGAGAGCATGATCTTGATCTTTGGGTTAAAGGGGAGTCTAGTAACCCCTTCCGCACACAAATTCATCATGTTATTTTCATAGAAAAACCTGGTGTTTCTCACACACTTGCACAGATTCATTATGATGTATTTCATTCAGGGATGGAATATTTGTAAGATATCAGAGTTGATGCTCTTCATGGGGCTAAGTTGAAATGGCGTGCATCACCTAATGAAATCAAGAATGAAGAACCCTTTGGCTACCACAATTTTTAGTATTCCATGACCAAATTAAAATACTATGTTCACTTAGTATTAGAATATCAATTAGATAGGATGTACCTGTAGAGATTCCCCATAATCTGGTACCCTCAGTCTTTTTATAAATATTATTATGGCCTATAAGAAGCAGGTAAGTATGTGAATTTTGAAGAACTCCAAAGTATAAATGCATTCAGGAATAAAGGAGAGAAAGCTTATGAATCTTACTCCTTAACTTCCTTACATATTATTTATTCTCTTTCATGAGGTCGTGAAAAAGGGTTAGTCAGGGGGTGATGTTGGGCCTCATAATTGTCATAATTTCCTTTCCTTACTTCTTAGTTTTTATATTTTCTTCTAAATATTTCTTGTAATTTGTCTATGATAACTTGTGTAGTATGGATTCTAGTAGTTTTTTATATGCATTTATTATTTTATTATCTTTATGAACGGATTTGACCATTAAAGTGTTATTTTCTTACGAACGCATCCTTATTTTGGATAAGAAACTATTGATGCATTGGCATTTTACACTTCTTCTTGAAATTATAATGAGATATCACATAGCCTCAGGCTGCTATTATTTGTTTAGAGAAAATTAGTTAAAGATGAGCTTCTGACTTGGTCTTCCAAATGCATTAATATATCTGTAGCTTAAAAGAGCATACCAAGAATATTTAGATTCTTAGGATCATATTTTATCAGAAATATATTCTATGCACTTATATTTTACTGACATGATATAAAAACTTGCATTAAGCCTCGAAAGGGGTTTCTCAAACATAATATTATTTTTTGCATAAGTTCATACTTGCGAAGACATTGATTGTAATTGGTTCTCTATAATTGAATGGAAGCATTTATTACTCAAAGTTAATATTTTCTGTTGATTTGGGCCCAATCCTAGAAGAATCGTTGTCTTCACTTGTATCATTAAACTGGTGTTTGATTCTCCTGTTTCAACTTTTTCCATTTGCATAAATTTTTTTTATTTATCATAGTTTTTGTGTTAAATCGAATGCTCTATTTTGAATCGGATTTATCAAGATCGCTACAGAATAGATTTTTTGTAGTTAATATGTGCAGAGTATTGTTACTTCTTTCTGTTTCATGTAGATTATCATAGATCATTATTTTTATTACTTAATTACTTTCGATGGTATGATTTTGTAATATTGTTCGTTTTATTCTGTAGTTGTTGTTCCCTAAGAAATAACTTGATGTTGGGTAGGTTTTCTTTTGTTGTTTCCTTTAGACGAATTTAGATGTTAATGTCTTGAATGATTTTCTATAATTAGGAATTGCATTCCGAGTTGATTTCTTTGATATTGTATCTTTGCTTTTCAATAGGATAGTAGTAACTATACAGGCATTTCTCTTGCATAAATTGTGTTGATAACCTTGAAATAGTAAGAAAAAAAAACCTCGAGTTGATAAATTAATGTGTATTAGTTATTTGGTCCTTTTAGGAACAATTAATTGGCTCAAAATTTTGGTAGGAAATTTTTTTCCATGGTTTTAAATTTTTCACGTGGACAATAATAGAACAATTATATTTTCATTATTTTCCTAAACAAAGTTGTAACAAGAAATAAGAAATCAGGAGCGAGTTTTTTGTTTACTTTATGCTTGGTAGGTGGGTTCATGAGGTGCTTTGTGAGAATGCTAACCCATTTGTTTTGAGCTTTTGAATTTTGTAGACACTCATTTGACTAGCACAAAAAGCTTGCCAAGTTTGGTCCTATCCAACCTTAGGATACCATTAACCAAACTCTTCTAATATTTAAATGGAAACATAGTTCTCAATTATTTTTATAACATCAACTTGATCATATCATTATATTTCCCTATTTCAACATCATATTTGTATTTCCTCAACCAATTATGTACTTTATGTATTGTAGTATTTTTATTTTGTTATGATTTCAAAGGGTTTTCTATGACATTCCTTTGATTTAATTTTAATTGTGTAAATTGCAGTTCTAAGCATTTGGAGGAGAAGATTGTGTATTTATACAATGTTTTTTTTTTTCCATATATTTTAAGTCATATGAATTCTATCAAATCCTATCATGTTATTTGAAGAAATTTTGATTCATGTTTATGAATATACAACCTGTCACTAAACTTAAATTCTATGTTGTAGAAACAATGAGGAAACATTGCCGTTTTGGATGAAGCCTGGTACACACATGTTCTCTTCCTATGCATTCATTTTGATGATTTTTGTAGTAATTCGAAATTTTGTGGAAGTTATTTTTGTCATAGTAGTTGGCATATAGTTGGCTATAATACAAATGGAACATCTGATTACAGATGGATATTTTTTTATTTTATTTTATTTTTTTATTTTATTTTTTATTTTATTTTTTTATTTTATTTTATTTTATTTCAGTCAATGTCATAAAAAGAAACAAACTTGAATGCATTTCATTTTAGTCCCTTTTTTAAAAATTTTGTCTTGGTTTTGCGTTATATTTCCAAATCAACACATGAAAATTTTGTGCGAAATATTTACCAAAACTTCAATAACCACAAGCACTTCAACAAGCCAAAATTTTCTAGAACCAATTTACAATTTTTGGTGATGTAAGCAACTGGTGGTTTTTTTATCCAAGTGGATATTGGTGGCCACCCACCTATTCCAAATATACCTTTAGGCAGTTTCATTAGTTTCCTTTTTTATAGAATCATTTACTATTTTTGCATTTTTTTGGGTCCGAAACATCGGGAGCAATTTTAACCCCCTAAACGACGTTTTTTTGAGGTCAATAGCAGGCCTCTAGCCACAAGCAGGGGACTGTGGAAAAACCTGTATTACTGAGAGAGATATTTTCGATGATATATTGTACATGCCAAACGCAAATAATATGACCAAGTTACAACCCTGGAAAGTTGGCTTCCCAACTAACCCCAGCATGGCCCACAAACTCTTGCCATTTCATCTCCTTTAGTTAGGGTTTTCCTATGTTGTTAAATAATACAAAGGCCCTTGAGCCTCATTGTAATAAATTTTAGAGGCATTTAGCCACCATGTTTCTTCTCAGAGATAAGCTACCACTACCCTAGCTAGTTTATTTACATTCTATCTGTAAGCATATTTCAGTTATTTGATATTAATGAAATGAAGTTTTGTTTCTGCTGCAACTTTGTGTTTATGTGTATTTTTATATTTTATTGCATTCCTGCATAACTATGGATAAGTGGTATCAGAGCGGTCTTCTCTTTCTTGATCCTTATTTGCATGTCCCCAACGAGGTCAAGGTATAGGGAGTTAGGGCTCGATATGGTGGAGCCTTTACAAGATCAACCTCGCAAACCCCAAAGGGTGCCCATAGGAGAAGAAAAGAAAGATGAGGGAGCAAGAGATCCTATAAAACTATTTCTCTAGGAGGCCCTCAAGAAACAAAGGAACAAGATGATGGATAAATTTTCCCAGATCCTTCAATGGTTTCATACGGGTGATGGATCTGCATCTAGTAGCCACTTTGGAGGCGCCACTCCTTTTAAGGTATAAGTAAACTTTGACATTCCTATATTTTAGGGCCAAATAGATGTAGATGTAATAAATATATGGTTGAATCTATTAGAAGGATATTTATCGGTTCATGACTTTTCCAACTGGAAAAATATTACTTTTTCACTCCTCAAAGTTGCCCGCCATGTCAAGAACTAGTGGGAAACCTATTGTGAGCTAAAGGAAGACGAAGAACCCTCTCTATTGTCACCAACACTAAATTGGGATTATTTCTAAGACGTCATCAAGGAGCTATATTATCCCGCAAGGATCTATGAGAACAAGTACATACAATGGACTACGATGTGGCATCAAAGGGATCAAGATATGCATGAGCTGACGAATTTGTTCCATACCCTGCACAAAAAGCTGGGTATCAAAGATTCAGATAAACATTTGGTGCTGAAGTAACGCAGTTTTATGAACAGAGACATTAAGGAGGAAATGGAGTTCCCCGACACATCCTCGCTTGGTGCAACATACCGGTATGATTCCAAGATTGAGCATAAATTAAAATATATGAAGCAAGACTTTGGATCTGTGAATCAGAGGCAAGGGAAAGGTTCCCCCAAACTACAAACCAAAGGAAAAATCCAAGGTGGGGCAGCTCAGGACAACCTTCCAAAGCCACAAGAAAAATAGCAACACCATGAAGCCAAATAAGGACACATGAAAGTGGTGTGAGTTCCATAAGATCTCCACTCACAACACAAGTGAGTGTCGAGCCAAGTAGTCACTGGTGCCCAAGATCAAGGCTTTTGAATTGGATGCATGCTCTAAATATAAATCAAAACCTGATAAGGGGAATGACAAAGGGAAGTATATTATCCATGGGGATCCCAATGCCACTATTGCCACCACCAATATCTAGAAGGAGGAACCGAAATATCTAGAGGAGGGGGGGCACCTCTTCCATTCCCATATGAGGGTAAAGGGTTCCTCCCCCGCCCCCGACCCCGACCCTCTCTATCTCTCTGTAACTCCCTCCCTCCCCTCTTTCTCTCTCTCTCTCTCTCTCCCCTCCTCTCTTTGTCCACCCCTCCCTCTCTTTCTCTCTCTCTCTCTGTCTCTCCCTCCCTCTCCCCCTCCCTCTCTTTCTCTCTCTCTCTCTGTCTCTCCCTCCCTCTCCCCCTCCCTCTCTCTCTCCCTCTCCCTCACAACTTACGCTCTCTCCATCTCTCTCTCTCTCTATCTATATATCTATCTATCTATATCCCTCTCTCTCTCTCTCTCCCCCCCCTCTATATATCTCTTTCTCTCTCTCCCTCCCTCCCTCACATATTACCCTCTCTCTCTATATATATATATATATATATATCTATCTTTTTCCATTTGTCTATCCCTCTCTGCCTCCCCGTCCCTCCCTCCCTCACTCTCTCTATCTCCCTCCCTCCCTCCTTCTCTGTCTCCCTCTCTCTTTTCGTCTCTCTCTCTCTCTCTCTATCTCTCTATCTCTCTCTCTCTCTCTTTGTCCGTCTCGTATCTCTCCCCCACCCTCTCACTCTCTTTCTCCCTCCCTATCCCTATCTCTCTCTCCCCCCCCTCGTCTTCCTCTCTCTCTCTCTCCCCCCCCACCACCTCTCTCTCTATCCCTCCCTCCCTCTCCCTCGCCCCTCCCAAAACCCTAACCCAAGGAGATGTAACACCAAGAGTTTATGGGCCCCATTGGGGTTAGTTGGGTAGCCAACTTTCCAGGCTCGTAGCTTGGTCATATGATCTTCATTTGACGCACATGATACCTCATTAGAAAGATCTCTCCAAGGACTACAACTGCTAATGTGATTTCTATGAAATTGCCAAACCTTTCATGCCCAAAAAACGTCGTTTGGGGCCCCAAAATGGCTCTGGAAGTTCAGGACCCAAAAAAATGAAAAAAATAGTAATTTGTGCTATAATTAAGGAAATTGAAAAACTGAAAGAGACAATGGCAAGGGCCCAAGTGGAATAGCCGGGTGGCCACCAATATCCACCTCGATCACCTTAAATTTAACTTACTAAGCTAACTCAATCATCATGACTTAGTTAACTGACACAAGTTGTTATGAGACGAAATTACAATTTATTTTCCAATTTATTTAAGGGAAAAAATAAATTAGACGCCTTACATTCCTCACTCCTAGTACATCAAAATTCCTCACCAATGTGGGTGCATTTTTTTTTGTCCTTTCTAGTTGCCAATTTCACTGTTTCTTGTTGCAAATTTCAACACTCCCTCTCAACAAGAAAGGAATTCAATATATCCCCATCCGGTACCTTTGGAATGTTCTGCATGCTACACTTCTCTAGTGTTGTTTGCACCTGCAAATCCTCAAAACTGAATAGCCTCCAAACACTTGAATTAGTATAATGCATATATCATCAGAGTCTTCTGGCTGTTGCTAGCTGATGCACTTGTCTAGTATTGGATTATCTATGCTACTACTGACATCTGCATCTGTGCCCTTTGAACTGTTGCAAACTCTGATTTGTGCTCTAGTATTTGACATCTTTCACTCTAATATTTTTCTTGCTGACATCTGACTACATCAATCTAACTGATCCTTCCTACTACTATTGTACTGTGGGCTCCTTGTAGCTAGGTTCGATCCATGAGACACATCTCAATGGACCTTTCCCAAATTTCTTATCTTGGGATTATGTCTACACATCACCCCACCTTACACCTCGAGGTATGGCTACTCCCTCTTCTCATCTGGCTCGAAATTTCCCCCTCATGGAGGTCTCTGCTTGAGTGGACCCTTCAACTCGGTCTCCTCTCTGCTTCTCCAATTGTGGCAGCTACTCCACAACCTTCTGAGGCTGCTTCTCATGAGGCTACATGTTGAGACGTAATTTATGCTCCCTCTAAACCACCAAGTCTCTAACTTCTGCCTTTCTCCTCAAATATTTGCATGCATCTGGTACCTCAAGTGCATATAGGTTCTTGACTCGTGTATAGTGTAATTGTCCCAAAATTACAAAATTTTCCAAAAAAGAGTTGATCCAAGCTCCAATTCAATCGATTTGTTTTTTACATTTGGGTAGTTTTTCGTAAGGAATCCAAATATTCTATTTTTTTTTTAAATTTTACACCAAAATCTTCAGATATTCTCTGCAAACTCACCGCCCAAAAAAACTCCTTCTCTGATACCATGTAGAAAATATAATCAACGAGATTCAATCTGATCTTGTAATCTACTTAAACGAGATACTGAATCCTTCCTACAATTTGCGGAAACAAAACATGATTTCACAATCACATATACATAAGAGAAAGAAATTATCAATCGCACAACACATGATGTATTTGGGGAAAGAAAATTCTCAAAATCCCTCTATCTATATTGTTTATTATGTCAAAAAATCATGAAACAATACAATGCTTAATCTCTCATGAGATTCTCCAGCACTCTATCAATTATCTCCCATTGCTTTAGGAAAACTCGGTCTAGTACTTAGCCAATTATCATCCTTACTTCAACCTTCCTTTCTCATGCAATTCCTAGGGAATTAACTCCTTATTAATTAGGAAAAGTAGTCTTCCTTGATTGCACAATCCATCATGGCATCCCAATGACTTTATAATTTCACATGGGAAATTTTCTCTAAATACAACTGATAGTTATGTTCCCTTTAACCTTTGTCTCAACTGGGCATTCCTCAAAACTGACATGCATGAAACTATTAATAGAAAATTATAAGTTATTTGATTGATCACTCATTGTGAGCTAAATATAATTTAATTCACTAGCTCTTCACTCAGTTAGAACTAGCTAAACTGATTTTAACTCATTTAATTGAGTTAATTACACTTTAACCCCACTAATGCATCAACTTCAAATAGACCCCAAAAATATTAGAATCCCTCTAGATGCCCCATCTTAGACCCTCAACTTGAATTTCTTGAGCTAACTCGGTCATCATGACTTAATTAACTGATGCAAATTGTTATGAGACGAAATTACAGTTTATTGTCCAATTTATTTAAGGGAAAAATAAATTAGATGCCACACATTCCTCACTCATGGTGCATCAAAATTCCTCACTAGTGTGGGTGCATTTTTTTTTTCCTTTCTGGTTTCCAATTTCACTATTTCTTGTTGAAAATTTCGACATTTCAGAATTTGATGCGGCCTTCACACAAAGACACCATTGAAATCACATGCCCCGATTCTCATGAACAACCTCTCTTAAGCTCAATATGCCAGAAGAGAACCAGCAATATGGCATCCTAATTCCTAGCTCAAACTGACCATTATGGTCTGCAACATTCTTTTGAACCCTCACATGATCATCTTACTCTTGGAGGATGATCATGACCTCACTTTAGCAACCCTTACTCAGCCCTCGTACTCGACCTACTTTAGGAAAACATCTCTCTTTTCCCCCTTGATGTGCCAGATAGTGGGAATACATGTCAAACATGCTAAGATGTGCCAAGTCATAAGGCATGCCAGGATGTGCAAGGGTGTGCCAATGCGTGTCAGGGGATTTCAAGGAAACAAAAGGGAGAAAAAAGTTAAACTTCGAGGAAATTAACACATAAGAGGGTTAATAAGTCATCAGTTTACCTTTTCCAAGAGGGACATGCTAGGCACACCAACACTAGGCAGAAATAGGTGCCAAGTGCAAAGTCTTAGTGCATTCTAAGTGCCAAGAATTCCTTTGTTGCTTCTCATCTACTTTCCAACAATTGATCATCACTAATAAATTTAATATTAAACCATGAAAAATCATACCAAGGCATCTCAATTTATTCCATACATGCTAAGACTTTCCAAACGCCAATACGTGCCAAGTGCCAATATGTGTCAGGGATTTTTATTCATGTTATGAAGTGGAAGGGAATGTTGAAGAGTGCTAAGGTGTGCTAGAGAGTGATAATGCATGTTGATGAGTGTTAAGGAGTATAAGGAAAAACCTTAAGGGAGCACTAGGTAAAAATTCATGGAAGTTAATGAATATGAAGAACGTGTGCCAGAGACTAGTGTTAATGAGTGTTAGTTGTCATGCCAAGGAGGGAGTGACAAGGTATTCTAAGCATTGGTGAGGCAAGCTAGGGAATATCAAGGAATGTCAATAATTCCCAAAGTGTGCTTGGGAGATGCAGGGTGTGCTAATTATATCATGTGCCAATTAATAATGCCAAGATATGCCAATACATGCTAGGTGTTAAGGATGTGGTGTAGGGCCCCAGGGTATGTCAATATGTGTCAAGGAAAAAAAGGAAGAACCAATAAGAGGGTTAATAAGTCAGGACTTTATCTTTTTGAAAAGGGGCATTCTAGGCACACTAATAATAGGTCCCGATACATGCCAAGTGGCATTGTGTGCCAAGTGCTAATGTATGTCAATGCTCAACCAAGGTGTTCCAGGGCATACTAGGGACTACATGCACCATGACAACACATGCTAGGAGAGTTCCATGTTGTGCTACTGCATTCCACCATGTGCTTGGGTGTTAGTGTCATCACAATAAGTTCTAGGTACAAATATGTTCCAAGACATGCAGGATGCTAATAAATGTTAGTGTGTGCCAAAGCATTAATTTAAGGTGTGCCTAGATTGTTGAGGAGTGTTAGGTCTTTCTCATTAATAGAATTATCAGAGCTTGATTATGTATTAAATAATATATTTCCTACACACAATAATGGAACTTTATCTAAAGGGAATTTTCTAGATAATAAACTTAATAGATATGAATCATGTGTTGACTCATAGGAAATCTCTATTCGACTAGTCATTACTTGAGGGAAATGATACACACTAATTACTTCTTAAAAAATTGACTAACCCCAACCACTATGGCCTTGGACATATTATAAAAAATACTCCACAATAATGGTATTAAATCGTTATCTTTTGATAAAAAATATATTAACAGTATAGCATCATCAAAAACTCATTAATGATCAATGATGATGTGACATTTTTTGACCGTCACCAAAAGTAACAAAAAGAGCATTGGTGAGGGTCATTAAAAGTTCGTCACTAGAAGTGTCACCACAGAGAGAATTAGTGATGGGCCTTTAACAACCCTCACCAAAAGTGTGGTTGAAAATGGCTTTGTGACGGACCTTAAAGGACCATCACTATATACACTTACAGTGATGTTCTTTTAAGGACCGTCACCATATGTGACATTTGTGATATACCTTAAAGGTCCGTCACAAGAATGGCCCTCACCAATGTGATTTTTTCTTGTAGTGATCAATAGAGATGTCCAAAATATAACTGAATGATGGTTGCTCTCTTCATCTGGCTTCTACATGGAAAATTTGAACATGCCTGCTTGATAATACAAAAACATATAGACCAAAAATGAAGTGTATTTAAACACTTCTCCAGTCTGAAATTTAAGAAACTTCTCATGGATGTCCTCATCTAGGAATTGACTGAAATTAAAGATAATGGAAGGTCTGATATCTATGGAAAAAATGGAGGGCAAGCCTAGAATTGGTTCATTTACCCACTGATCAGAATAATAACCAAGAATACTATAAATTACAGTTATGATATGTTTTTCTTGATCAGGGAAGATTGAGGAAGGGTATGGAGTATTTTTCTTTGGTAATTGGGTATTTTTTTGGTAAGAAAATGTCAAAAATCCTAGCTCTTTTGGAAAAATCAAGTTTTTGATAAACTTTTGTGAGGGCTTCTAAGGAAAATGGTGTGTTGTTTTCAAAAGAGGGAACTTGCATCATCTAGTTTTTAGATTGGGCAAGAATGGTGAAGAGGAAATCATCAAAAGAGAGGCTATAATGCCTCTATTAATTAGGAACATAAAGATGCTTGGAATTTTTGGTGTATTCGAGGCATGGAAGGTTTGATGGAAAATTTAGTGGCGAGAGATTCACTCCCTGCAGTCCAATTTCATTAGTTTTTTCAACACACTTATCTCCTCGAGTCAACAATAGAGTTCAAAAAATTCAACTCGCATTGTGTATCATTGATTTTGTAATTCCTATCTCGCTAATTGAATGTGATATAAAACTATCTGAGGATGAACTAAAAGGTTCGCGTAGTCCTCCGGTTCTTCTTCTTTGGGAATTAGGAAGAAAGGTTTACCTAGAGTGAGTTGTAGGTGTATAACTAATTGAAGGAGGGATATAAGACATTGATACTTTATCGCATGTCGATGAAATGGTAATAATTGTGGGTGCACTATAAAACCTATAAATCGATGCAATTAGCAAAGAATATGTGACTGAAAAGGTCAAAAATGGATGATTTTCAGGGTTTTTAAAGTAATTGCATGGTTTCCATTGCAATTGAAAATGGTTAGGCGATAGCAAGGGTAGTGGCGGAGGAATCAGGTAGGGACAATGGTAATGGAGTGAAGGGGGAGCGATTTTCAGAGGGGGTAGGGAGGGGTTAGAAATTTAGGCAAGGGGGTGTAAAACATGGATGGGATGCCATGTAGTAGTGGGACCAAGTGGGGAAAACCACTTTTGGTACCCCTCATCAATAAAGAGAGGATGGAGAGGGGGAACGAAATTTGATATCAGTCATTGATCTGAAGAGCAGAAGGATCATACGGAAGGTAACTGTGAACCTTTTAACCATATGCGACAAAACAATTTTGTCATCATGTGTGCTTTCCCTTCAATCCAAAAAATTAGGATAAAACATATATAAGATATACATATCCATTTTGTGCTTGATTGTATAGTGCATATTAAAACTTAGGATAAGTGCACTTTTTGTCATTTTTCCAAACAAACTACTTCTACCTAGCCTTTTTAACTCAAATTATTTTCCTAAGATTAAAAAAAAATTATTTCTTTTTCAAGGGGTGCATTTAGACTAGAAAACCCATATTTCCCTTTTTTTAATGAAAGATTAAAATATATTCAATCCTATCACTTATTTCTCCTATTGATTCATATTAAACAGTTGAACCAATGTCATTTTCTACCTAACTATTGATTTACCAAGATCAAATTGTTTGGAATATCTTTATTCTCTAATCTAATTTACATAAATTTAAACTTGTTTAACCGTGATTAAAGTGTATGATTAAACAAATAACTAGTCATTGTGGCATTTTAAACAAGCTGCACACAGCCTTACTTTATTTGACAAAAAGAAACTATCTATTAGTAGTGGCATTTAAATCTGCAACACTTTCAATGTTATTTTCTTTTGTTTTCTTTTGTGGGGTTCTGATTTAATTTTTATTCTTTTTTCATGGTTTCTTTCTTTTTATTTTTCTCTTTATTCATTTTTTTAAATGAATATTGAAAATATCTGAGATACACTCTCAATGTGAGGTACCAAGAACATTTGATCAGTAGCCTTGATTGTTCCATTTCAGCAATGTCTGCACCTAATTTCTTTTTCTTGTTGGAGTAATAATGGTAGCATATCAATCAAAAGCTTAGGGCCTTCTCTGTAGGATTAAAATTCTGTCAATAGGTTACCCAATAAAATTAATAAAGACAATGATATTTACAATGATTTAATTTAAGAAAAACATATATTTCTAATACAGGTAATGCTTCAACATTCTTCCATTCACGGGTCCCCCAGGAATTTCTATTCCATCTAGATATTTGAGAAAGAATGCATTTTGTCCTCTGAAAGCATAAATGATGTAAGGTCCTTTCCATAGTTTGTCAAATTTCCCATGCTTTCCTTTGTCCTCTCTTATGGAATTCTGATTTAAAACACTCTCACCCAAATTGAAATCATCTTCTTTAGTTCTTCTGTCAAAAATCTTTTTGACATTCTTCTGGATCACTTGTGTTTTATTGTAGACTTCTTCTCTTGAATGGAATGATTAATCCTCCTCCAAGTTTCATTTCTCTCAACCTACAATTCTTGAATTATCTTCATAACTGGAATTCCTAAAGAGGATGGAAATGCAACATCCATCCCATAAACCAATTGGTATGGTGATATGTCAGTTGATTTCTTTGTAGTAAGTCTATCAGCCCAAAGTGAATTTATTAACCTATTGTACCATGACCTTTTGTTATCTTCTATAAGCTTTTTGATAATGTTGACCAAACTCTTATTTGAGGATTCAGCTAACCCATTACCCTGAGGATATTAAACTATTGAATGTCCCAAATAAATATGATATTTACTGTATAAATCTATCATTTTATTGTATTAAAGGTTGCACCATTATCTGTAATGAGTTTGTTTGGAAAATCGAATCCAAAAAGGATATTGGTTTCCATAAATTTGATAATAACATCATCCGTGGCTAATCTAGAAGGTGTGGCTTCAATCCATTTGGTGACATAATTAGTGGCTGTGAGGATCCATTTATGTTGGGTAGAGAATGGTGAATGGATTTCTCCAATAAAACCCAATCCCCATTTTTGGAAAGTTCTTTCAATAGATATGGGTTTTAAAGGTAGAGGCAGTAGTTTTATTTTTCCCTCAAATATTTGGCATTTGTGGCAAGAGGTTACTTTCTTATGGACATTAGGAAAAAGGGTAGGCTAGTAAAAAACAATTCTAAGGAACTTGTTAGTAGTGGTTTTCCAGTACAGATGTCCACCACAATCACCTTCATGGAATTCCTGCATGGTTCTTTCTGCATCATCCTTTGATAGACACTTTAGTAAAATACCACCAACATCTTTTGAATATAAAACATTATCTATGATGAAAAATTTTATTTCTTTTAACTTTATAAATCTAGCCTTTTTCTTAGTTAAACTAGGAGCATTTAAATTAAATAAAACAAAAATGAGGCCTGCATACCGGGGCGAGGTCATGAAAGCCTCATCAATTTGTGGAGTCGCCTACTCCTATTGATCATCTAATGCAGCTACAAAGGTGATATCTAATGCATGAAAGTTAGACTCATCTATAAATTTGGCTAGTCCCCATCCTTTAATAAGCTTAGTTTGGTACATAAGATTTTATGTGTCTACCTTTGGATTTAACTTTGTTCTTTACCTATACATGATTTTGAACTCTTTTCCTGAACTATTAGTTATTGAAGGTGACTCTCCTTCCATTTCTCGTTTGGCTACTTTTTCCTCTGGAACATGACTCTGTGATGTAGATGTTGAAACAAGCTTCTCCTCGTCTTCCTGTAATGTATTCTCTACCCATAGTGGTCGGTTCACATATCTCTCTATCTCAAGCCTTTGGATATGAATCTATGGAGTAGTTTTTTTTTCTACTCTCGGTTTGGAAATGATACCTACAGGTTCATAACTCCATGTGAAACTCAGTCGAGCATTCATCTCCTTAAGAATATTATTTTCCTCTTCTCTTGTTGACCTATTGTTACAAATGAAAGACCAAATTTTTTTTTTAATTTTGAACTATGATTTATTTTTAGCTGACACAAAATGTATTTCATCAGGATTCAGCATTTGTTTGATGTACTCAAGTGAAAAAATCCTCATGGGGAGGTATTTTAGAATCTTGTGTGGTGCTAACTCGCATCCATACACTCTGATTTCTATGTAATTCTGGTACAAGTGCCAGTCTCCAGTCTTTTCCTGATCTATCAAATGCAGAATTCTCTTAATGTCTTCATTGATCCTAGGTTTAGTTAAACAGTTTAGCACACTCATGGCTGGGTGGAAAAATTGTTCAATGAACTGCTTGTAGGAGAATTCTTTATGCTCCTTCATCATTAGATATGTCCAAAATATAACTGATTTATGGTTTCCCTCTTCATCGAGCTTCTACATGGAAATTTTCAACCTGTCTGCTTGATAATACAAAAACATATAGAAAAAAATTGAAGTGTATTTAAACACTTCTTGAGTTTGAAATTTAAGAAACTTCTCATAGATTTTATCATCTAGGATTGACTGAAATTAAAGATAATGGAATGTTTGCTATCTGTGGAAAAAATGGAGAGGAAGCCTAGAATGGATTCATCTACCGACCGATCAGAATAATAACCAAGAATACATGAGATTACAGTTATGGTATGTTTTGCTTAATCAGGGAAGATTGAAAAAGTGTACGGAGGATTTTTCTTTAGAAATTGGGTATTTTCTGGTAATAAAATGTCAAAAATCCCAGCTCTTTTAGCAAAATCAAGTTTTTGATAAAGTTTTGTGAGGGCTTATAGGGAAAATGGTGTGTTCTTTTCCAGAGAGGGAACTTGCATCATTCGGTTTATAGATTGGGCAGTAATGGTGAAGAGGATTTCACCAGTAGGGGCTATAATGGCTCGTCGATTATGAAAGTTTGAAGGGGATATAATTTTGGGGCGTGGAAGGTTTTAGGGAAAATGTAGTGCAGGAAATTGGACTCCCAAAGTCCAATTTCATCAGTTTTATCAACATACTTATCCCTGTTCAAACCGTAGAGTTCGAACAATTCGATCTCACACTGTGTCTCGCTGATTTTGTAATCCCTATATGCTAATGGAATGTGATCTAAATCTATTGGAGCATGAAATAAAGGGTTCATAGAGTCCTCCTAGTTCTTCTTCTTTCAAGGCATGTTTTATCATTGAATGATTTAACCAGAATTAGGAAGAAAGGTTTACGGTGAGTGAGTTACAGGTCTATAACTGATTGAAGTATGGAGAAAAGACATTGATACTTGATCGTAGGTTGATAAACTGGTAATAATTTTGGGTGCACTAGAAAACCTTTGAATCGACACAATTACCAGAGAATCTATGACAAAAAATATAAAAAAGGGATGAGTTTCATGGTTTTCAAAGTAATTGCATGGTTTTCGTTGCAACTGGTGCGGGTCCATTGGATTAACGGTTATCCAGGTGAATTAAATGTTCCACGGTTAATCTCCAGGAAACAATCTGATTAGCAAAAGTTAGTCAATGTGGAAGAAGGGTAGTGGCAGAGGGATCGGGTAGTGAAAATGGTAATGGAGTGAGGGGGGAGCAGGTTTTCGTAGGGGGTAGGGAGTCGTGAGCAAATAGGCATGGGGTGCGAAACATGTAGGGGAGACCACATAGTAGTGGGACCCGACGGGAAAACCACTTTTTCGCATCGTCTCGCTTCCCCCCGCGCCCTCCGATGGTAAAGAAAGGATGAGAGGGGGTGAAAGTCGATATCATTCATTGATATGAAGAGCGAGAGTATCATACAGTGGGTAACTATGAACCTTTTAACCATATGGGAAAAAAAAATTTGGGATGTCTGCTTTCCTTTCGATCAAAAATTTAGGATAAAACATATAAAAAATATACATATCCCTTTTTTGGTTGATTTTACAATGCAGGTTAAAACTTAGGATAAGTGTACATTTTGTCATTTTTCCAAACAAACTACTTCTACCTACCCTTTTTAACTCAAATTCTTTTCCTATGCTAACATTTTTTTTATTTCTTCTTCAAGGGGTGCGTTTAGACTAGAAAACACGTATTTCCCTTTTTTTATGAAAGATTAAAATATATTCAATCCTACCATTTATTTCTCCTATTGATTCATATTAAACAGTTGAACCAATGTTATTTTCTACCTAACTATTGATTTACCAAGATTAAATTGTTTTGAAAATATTTATTCTCTAATCTAATTTACAAAAATTTAAACTTTTTTAATGATGATTAAGTTGTATGATTAAAAAATAACTAGACATTGTGGCATTTTAAACAAGCTGCACAAAACCTTACCTTATTTAACAAAAAGAAACTATCTATCAGTAGTGGCATTTAAATTTGCAGCACTATTAGTGTTATTTTCTTTTGTTTTTATTTTTTGGGGTTCTGATTTCATTTTTATTCTTTTTTCAATATTTCTTTCTTTTTATTTTTCTCTTTATTCATTTTTTAAAATATCCTCTTTTCATTTTATTTTATATATTTTTTAGAAATCATTTGCAGATTGAAAATTATTTACAATATGAAATTTCCAAGATAAAATACTCAATCAACTTGAGATTCTATAAATTATAGGACCCTAACACCACTAATGGATCCAACATTGTCTAAAGCCCTTGTTTTGACTATTTTTGTACCTCATTTGGCCAAAAATTGAGTAAGATATCACTGTTTTAAGTTTTTACCCAATTATCCTGCTAATAAGCCCACAATTTGACCCAAACCCGACCGGTGCGCCCAGAAAATAGGAACAACATGCAAATCTAGCCTTCTGGAACAACTATAAAATTTGTAGGATGGCTAAAACCACCCGCAAATTCTCTGTTCCCCTGGTCATATTACACTTCATGAGATCAAGGGCTAGAGATTATCTCTGACCCTTTCCCCAAATGCGCTCTTGTAACCTTTAAATAAAGTTTTTTGGAGTATATTTAACCAGTAACATTTTAGGTGGATTGGTAAAGGTGCTTTGTTGATTAGTATAAGGTTCTGGGTTCAATTCTTGTGGAGGTTGTTTCGACCCTACACAAAATTTTGGCCACCAAGAGGAGGCCATGTGGTAATAATTGGTTGGTCCACATGAGTAATTTTGGCCTCTAGGAGGAGGCCACGTGGAAACCATTGGTTGGTCCACATGGCAACCATTGGTTGGTCCATATGGCACTCACTCATTGGCCCTCCATAATAAACTGTAAACCAATAAAAATCAACCACATGTAGCCAATCAACTCATGCTAAGTATCACCCATAAATTGGCCAAAGAAGGTACATTTAAACTTGCCACATCATAGGCCCAGTCAACGTATGGATTGTTGACTAGGCATTCCTAAAACTCAAAAATTCATTTTTTTAGATGTTTCACAAAATGATCAGAATGTGATTCTAGGAGCATACAAAGTCAGATTTCTATGAAAATAATTGCGTTGGATTCAAAACGATGTGATCTACGTGTTGGCGCTAGTTTCAAGTTGATCCAAGAATTTTGAATTTTGAGCATTTTCTTGATCTGCGAGATCATGGGCAAAGGTGGAGCACTAGATAAAAATAAAAAACATAGTTATATAATTAGACCTTCATAAGAACCTACAAATATTTAAAAATATAACTGTGATAATTGAAAAACCAGTATCCGAGTCTAATTGTAGGTTGTAAAGCAGCAAGGCAATGCAATGATCCATATTTTTGGTAGTTGTAGAATCAATGTAGCTACAAAATCAACATAGCTGCAGAATAAACACACTTCAGTAGCTTATGAAAATTTGGTTTATGATATACTATTGAAGAATTAAGTGTGTAGATAAGAGGTATCAAACTCAAAAAAAATTAGAAACACAATGAAGAAGTCACCAACAAAAAAATAATAGGTGATCCATGGTACTGATAAGGTAAAAGTGCATTTAATTTTTAATCCTTGAATTTGTTTTATTTGTATTATTTCTGATTTTTTTGTGTGTAAGTAAAATGAAGAGGGACTAATCACCTCTCTTTTAATATTCTTACAATTCATAAATTGCTTTGTTTTTATAGGTTCAAATAATTATGAAAACAAGAGAACTATATACACAAGTACCTTTTTAAAGACCAAGTTTATTTCATAAGAGCATGATCATTCAATGTAAAATTAGATCCACTACACCATTGCTACTAAATTCATACCAATTTTACCATTTCTGCACATTTTAAGCCTGCAATCGATCCATAATTGTCCATCTTCCTACTACTAAAAACTCATTTCCCTTTGCAATATTCATACTTTCTTGCCTAATTTTCACTTGAACCCTTAACCCAAAAAAATAAAGTCATTCAACTCCCTTAAAAATTTGAGTCAGCCCATTTTCCTTTCCCTTTCTGTCAAATAAACCTTGCTTCAATGTAAATTTTCCATCTATAGTCCTTAAAATTTTTATTTCATACTCACGTTAGATGATGGAGGATTCATTAAGGCCTCCCTTCTAACAAGTTTTGACACATTGACTCTGGCACACCATCTAGGATCAAAACTAGAGAACTTTTAAGTACCTTGAGGCTTGCATGCCTTAATGGCAAGTTCTCTCACCAATAAATAGGGGGAATACATCAATGTCCCCTATTTGTCGGATCTTCTAGGTGACTCAACTAGAACACATCTATTCATACCCTGTGAGATGTACTTAGGCATCTTGACTCTCATTGACATTAATGGTGAGTAAAGTCTGCAGTTGGTTGTTATGTTTTATTTATGTTGCTATTAATCCAAAAATTATTTTTGTTGTTCGATAAATTGATACCCCTATTCACATAGATAATACCAGCCATCGAAGTGTGGAAACAATTGAAGTGTACATGATTCTGTCACTGGGAGTAAGACCTTAATTCAAATTTAGTAGTCAGACAATAAAGATTTCCAATATCATCCCCTATTCATACAACCAAGAAAAATTTTTAGGGTTAATTTTAGCCGAAAGGCCAATTTTAAAGGGTTTTAGATTTTGGAGGGGCGAATTTTTTATATAAACCCATTTTGTATAGTCTTATATAATTAGCCCTATAATTATTTTAAAAATAATTAATTAATAGCTATTAGCCAAAACAAATAAATGCGCATAAGCGGATTCGCCTCCCGATTTCTGGTTTAGAGCGGGTTTGCATGGCATTCGCCATGATTTACTGGGTAGGAGGGGAATTGGAGTTACATTCGCCCTCCATTTTTTTACTGGTTGGGGTTTTATTATATCAATAATTTTCTACTGGTTGGGGTTTCAGTGGCGTTCTCATGGACCTCATTTCAGAAGAGAGATTCTTAAAACTATTTGAATCATGGCAGATACATTTTATATCTATCAGTAAATTCGGTTGGAGGATTCCTGTATGATGATAGAGTGTCAACTCACAAATTTGAAAATTTGGCACCTCACCAAATTTAATCAAAATCGTAATCTCCCCATGATTCAAAAATTTAGGATTTCATTGACCGTATCTCAGATATCTGAACAGCAAGATTTCGTTTCACATTTCTTGAATCATCTATCGAGATAGGACTGTGGATCGGTTCATGGAACGTGTGGTGTATATATAACGCTAACACCATTCTATCGATTGCCGCATCTCTCTATTTATTGGGTGAAACAACGCCAAAGATTTTCCCCAGTATTTCATTTTATCCCCTATAACCCTGTCAGTCCTTTGTATCACTCAACGATCAATGGGCATCAAGGTTAGCAATTCAAATCCTTACAATTCTCTCTCAATTTTTCAATTTGTTGTTTTATTTTGCATAGATAATTGATGGCGATAATCCATGCAGAGTAGCCTTGGCTCTAATCATTTGTTTTTGAGCTTACAGTGGTCTGTATCCTAGGATTTTAACATTCTGGTTCTGTTAATTTGGGTCCTTTAGAATTCCTCGCACAGATCCGAGTTTCTTAGCTTTGGTTACTGTAAAATATGGTTGAATTAGGGACCATCGTTTGCATATTCTCTCTACAGAGTGTCGATTTCCTTATGCCGTTCAGATAGTTGTAATTTGAGTTTCGTTTGAATTTATCTTTAGAAGCAGTCAACCAATTAATATGTATACTGTTCTGTTTTTCGTGCCAATTTTTTCTGTAGAAATGGTGGATTCCAATTTCTAATTGCTTCTCCTGATATATTTGAATTTTACATATAAAATTTTGTTTTCCGTTCGGGACAGGGGTCGTGAGCTCTGGTGGGTTATAGTCAACACTCTAGGATTGGGATCTTTATGTCAATGGGAAGGGTGTTTATAGAGAGGGAGTGGCCCTACAATGAAAAAGATGATCTATATCAGTCCTTGCCTAGCCTTTGTCTCTTTATAACGTGTCTTGTTAGGGTTTATTTGGTGTAAATAGATAATAAATAATAAATACACATAGACAATGTTTTACATCAATAGATTCAACTACTCTCTGAGAACGTGATTGTTTTTAACGTGTAATTAGCATTTCATGTTCTCTGGCAACCAAGATTCTTTCTAAAGTTTTTGTGGAAGGGCTTTCTACCCAGAAGCCTAAGGGGCTTATTCTGCACCTCAGACCTCAGACAAGGATAATAATCTTTGAGTTTTATTAAATTTAAATTTTCTTACCCTGATGAACAGGGCCGTGGCTGGGTGGAAAAGCTGGGGTGTTTTATACCCAACTAAGGTTCAAATTCTCCAGAGACATGCCATTCTATTCCGTACCTTGCATGTGGCTAGAGTTGAAGTTGTACTTCCAAAACATTTTCCTGAAAAATAAAAGAATCATGTACATGTTAACATATATTCCAAAATGACAAGATTTGTTATTTCCTCTTATGATGTCTCGTGTTTGGCTCGGATTCTAAGAGTTCAATTCCTGCAATTTATTGATTACACAAGGAAAACATAATATTGGTTAAATTGACGAATTTTTCTAAATCCTTAGGGACTTTTAAGAGCCTAGTGCTCCATGGAGGTTTTACCCATATTAATGACCTTGAAAGTAGAAACAATTTATTGTTTGATTGAAGAGGTCATCATTTTATTGGATTCCAGTATATTATGATATTGGCAGCAATGGAGGCTCTTTTATTTCTTGTTTTGAAGACTGAAATGTGCCATGTGAAATTGCTCTATCTCAGCTCTAAGTCTATCTCCCAACTCTGCTTGCTCCAAAAAAGTGTTGCTACCATCCAATGTCACATGGTTCGGGTTCGAATTCGGGTTCGACAATGATTAGGTTTAGTTTGAGTTCGAATTTTTTGATGGGTTTGGCTAAGGTTCGCAATTAGGTTCATCTATATACATTTTCTATATGTATAGATATATTAACTTGAAAATGAAATATAAGATAAAATCGTAAGAAATCAACATCAATAAATAAAATTGTTATCATGAACATGGAAACTACAAGGATAGATTACAAGCTTGAGTTGTGGCATGAGGTTATGATTTTTTATCTATGGACTTGGTTAATGGCCATGAAGTTTGATGAGGTTCACCGAACCTCAAAATATTTTTGCAAAAGAATCAAGGCACACTTTGAAAAAATAGAGCTTTGATACATCTTCAATAAGGATGGAGTCAAAGTTGGCCCAACGAAGAGTTAGGCCATCCTTTATTTGATCACCCCAAGAAATGTGATATTATTGAGAAGGTTTCTTTTTATATGTAGCTTCCATGGGGTATAAGGCACGTAGAGGCCTCAAGTAACTCAATGGTTTACAAAAATGTATCTATTCAAATGGATAGAGGAAGCCAAGGTCACATTCCAAAGGAATCTAATGGAATGTGACGCATCAAGCGTGTCACCATGACCTTTGCGCAAAACTAATGATCAATTGTTGTTGATAGAAGGAAGCTGATTGGTAAGGTGAAGTGTTGTCTATTTATGATAAAGAAATTGGCCAAGAGAATTGGGTAAGCAAGTTATAAGGTCTTAACTATCATATGTAGTGGAAGATCTAGCACTGTAATGATTTGGATCTGCCCAAGCATAGGAATAGCAGGTACCATGTGCCTAGGATCAACAAGTATATCCTCAAAGATTCATCATCCATTGTTGTAAGTGAGCATAGGATTGAATTGGACTGTATGTGTGTGTGATTGACCCTACATTTTTTTGCTTTATAATTTTTCATTGTCCCTCCTCTTTCATTTATTAAAGGGTTTTGACATTTAGATGCTATCTACCCTTTGTAATTTTCCTTGAAAAATGTTAAATCTGCTTCATCACTTAGAATTACAATGCAGCAATGTGATCTGTTAATGTAGAATGAATTTGAATGTGGTATGAACATCTGAATTTTATTATGAAGATCATGATGATACGTGGCTGCTGTACACAAATTATCCTGCCACACAAAATTGTAGGTAGTTGGAGGCTTTTCCACCATATGAAAGAGAGACAATATGACACATATGACAATATGTTTTCGTGACCAAACAAGTAAACCAAACATATAGGCTACCTTTTTTGTATTTTCTATAATAGCTAACCGGATGGTGACAACTCATATCATTTGTTACCGTAATCACTCAATGGTTAAAAAATATGTAACACACATACAAACAAATTACAAACAAGGCCACCACATCAATGCCCATCACCATGAGTCTATTTGGTCCACAGCACCATGAGGACCAACGTTACCAGGGACCATATGAATTTTGTACAATAATTTAAAAGATCTGATTCTTATGTCAATGGGCAGGGTGTTTATAGAGAGGGAGTGGCCCTACAATGAACAAGATGATCTATATCAGTCCTTTCCTGGCCTCTGTCTCTTTATAACGTGTCTTGTTAGGGTTTATTTGGTGTAAATAGATAATAAATAATAAATAGACATACAGTGTTTTACATCTTAGAATAGATTCAACCACTCTCTGAGAACATGATTGTTTTTAACGTGTAATTAGCATTTCATGTTCTCTGGCAACCAAGATTCTTTTTGAAGTTTCTGTGGAAGGGCTTTCTACCCAGAAGCCTAAGGGGCTTATTCTGCACCTTGGACCTCAGACAAGGATAATAATATTTGAGTTTTATTAAATTTAAATTTGCTTACCCTGATGAATAGGGCCGTGGCTAGGTGGAAAAGCTGGGGTGTTTTATACCCAACTAAGGTTCAGATTCTCCAGAGACATGCCAGTCTAGTCCATACCTTGCATGTGGCCAGAGTTGCAGTTGTACCTTCGAAGCATTTTCCAGAAAAAGAAAAGAATCATGTACATGTTAACATAAATTCCAAAATGAAAATATTTGTTATTTCCTCTTATGGTGTCTCGTGATTGGCCAGGATTCTAAGAGTTCAATTCCTGCAATTTATTGATTACACAAGGAAAACATAATATTGGTTAAATTGACGAATTTTGTTGAATCCTTTGGGACTTTTAAAAGCCTGGTGCTCCATGGAGGTTTTACCCATCTTAATGACCTTGAAAGTAGAAACAATTTATTGTTTGATTTAAGAGGTCATCATTTTATTGGATTCCAATATATTATGATATCGACAACAATGGAGGCTCTTTTATTTCCTGTTTTGAAGACTGAAATGTGCCATGTGAAATTGCTCTATCTCGGCTCTAAGTCTGTCTCCCAACTCTGCTTGCTCCAAAAAAGTGTTGCTACCATCCAATGTCACATGGTTCGGGTTCGAATTCGGGTTTGACAATGATTAGGTTTAGTTTGAGTTCGAATTTTTTGATGGGTTTGGCTAAGGTTTGCAATTAGGTTCGTCTATATACATTTTCTATATGTATAGATATATTAACTTGAAAATGAAATATAAGATAAAATCGTAAGAAATCAACATCAATAAATAAAATTTTTATCATGAACATGGAAACTACAAGGATAGATTACAAGCTTGAGTTGTGGCATGAGGTTATGAGTTTTGATCTATGGACTTGTTTAATGGCGATGAAGTTCGATGAGGTTCACCGAACCTCAAAATATTTTTGCAAAAGAATCATGGCACACTTTTGAAAAAATAGAGCTTTGAATACCTTTGATACATCTTCAATATGGATGGAGTCAAAGTTGACCCAATGAAGAGTTAGGCCATCCTTTATTTGATCACCCCAAGAAATGTGATATTATTGAGAGGGTTTCTTTTTATATGTAGCTTCCATGGGGTATAAGGCACGTAGAGGCCTCAAGTCACTCAATGGTTTACAAAAATGTATCTATTCAAATGGATAGAGTAAGCCAAGGTCACATTCCAAAGGAATCTAATGGAATGTGACGTATCAAGCATGTCACCATGACCTTTGCGCAAAACCAATGATCAATTGTTGTTGATAGAAGGAAGCTGATTGGTAAGGTGAAGTGTTGTCTATTTATGATAAAGAAATTAGCCAAGAGAATTGGGTAAGCAAGTTATAAGGTCTTAACTCTCATATGTAGTGGAAGATCTTAGATCTAGCACTGTAATGATTTGGATCTGCCCAAGCACAGGAATAGCAGGTACCATGTGCCCAAGATCAACAGGTATATCCTCAAAGATTCATCATCCATTGCTGTAAGTGAGCATAGGATTGAATTGGACTGTATGTGTGTGTGATTGACCCTACATGTTTTTGCTTTATAATTTTTCATTGTCCCTCCTCTTTCATTTATTAAAGGGTTTTGACATTTAGATGCTATCTACCCTTTGTAATTTTCCTTGAAAAATGTTAAATCTACTTCATCACTTAGAATTACAATGCAGCAATGTGATCTGTTAATGTAGAATGAATTTGAATGTGGTATGAACATCTGAATTTTATTATGAAGATCATGATGATACGTGGCTACTGTACACAAATTATCCTACCACACAAAATTGTAGGTAGTTGGAGGCTTCACCATATGGGTAGAGACATTGAGGACAATATGTTCTCTGTGACCAAACAGAAGTAAACCAAAAGAAACAGTATAGGCTACCTTTTTTTGTATTTTCTATAATAGCTTAACTGCATGGTGGACAACTCATATCATTTGTTACTGCAACTTACCCAACAAAAGTTAACAATATGTAAATTATACATTTGGCACACAAATTAAGGCAAACAAACAAGGGCCACCACATCAATGCCATCACCATGAGTCTATGTGAACCAATAGCACCATGAGGACCACCGATCGTATCAAAATGTTTTCTATAGTTCTACCTTTGCAGGGCCTGTAATCACATATCATTTGCAATTTCCAAATGAAGCTTATGAACTTGTTATTCAATAATAAACCTTTGTATTATCAATTTTCAAAAAAAACTTATGTTGTCCTGGCTGTAGCTTCTATACTAACAGAGTTTGTCTACTTACATAAACGACTTGTTTATAAAATGGCAATAATAGCTGTGAATGCCAAAGAGGCACTAGTCCAGTCGATGTGGATCTGTATTTCTATTGGCTTCTGCACTGGTGACATGTGTTAACATGTCTATTGGCTCAATATCTTGCAATTGATTTGAGTAATATTCAGTTCGTATTGTATAGTCAAAAGTTTCCTTGTATCTGCCAGTTGAAAATGATTCAGTCAGTCACTGCCCTTGTAATATAAGAAATTGACTTTCTTTTCGTTATTTGTGGTAAAAAATAATATTTTTAGTATATTACTGTAGGCCATACAATTACAACCATACATGTATCCCTTGGGCAATTTAACTTTTCTCATGTCCCATAAATTCTTCACCCTGCACAGGCCATATAAAAAATTACCATAATGAAGTCCTGTGACATTGACTATCATAGGGGAGGAACTGAGTTTCATAAAAGTAATATCGTCATAAAGACCGCAACTCAAAGAAGATGGAAAAAAACATAAATTTAGTCCTCAAGCTACTGTAATTCTACTATATGGAGTATCCAGAGGAAAATGGCTTTCTTAACATGAGCTATACTAACCTATTCAAAATAAATGTGCCTGTCTTCACCTCTCAGAGGGAGCAAAACCAACAAATCCTGTCCTGTGTAGAATCTTGTGACTGTCTTTATCTGTAGATGGTGCAAGTGCATTGTCAACTAAGGGGAGAGCTGAGGCCATGATAACAGTGTTGTATGTGGTAAGGATGGATAATGAGACAATGAGAAATCTTCAAGAAATTATCATTATAAAATTCTAGCTTAGGGCTGAGAGGCTATAGTGGGAAATCCTACGTGATATAAATGAACTACTAATAAATGTGATGGTGATTCCTTAATGTCCTGTGACCAAGGAGGGTGAATTGATAGATACTTTAAAAGAAAATAATAAAAGGGGCAAGGGGTGATCCTTGGGAAAGTCATGGTAGTGGGAAAGTGGAAATCCTTGGGAAGTCATGTTAGGGGGGTGGTCAAGGGACGATCCTTGGGATTTCATGGTAGGGGTGTCAGGAAAAAAATTCCCATTTTGGGTTACAAAAGGAAAAGTATTAGAAGTTTTTCCTGTTCTAGGATGCTTAATTAATTTCCTTGGGATGTAAAGCTTTTCAGTATAGTGTCTCATCTTTCCCTTTCAAGAAATGTTAATAATGTCAACTCTGTACATCCCAGCCCGAGGTTTGCTTCCCAGGTTCTCTGCTATCAGGTCATTCTCTCCCCATCAATGAGCTTCTCTACTCTATGCGAGCACCTCATTCATGATGAGGTGCCATTCACGTGGTGGAGCCAAGATATGCTGAATGGAACTACCATTGCTTACATGAAGCTTCCTATTATCATCAATCAAGAAATGAAGCTCATTCCCTTTCCCTTTCTTGCATCTAGATCACCCTAATGGAGGATAGGGGTTTATCACCCCATTTAGAGTCTGCATTGATGTTTTCCAATATATTTGCAGCCTTATTTTCAGCCCATAGCTAATGATTGAAATCCACTTCTTGTAGGTAGTCTTTTAATCTAGTTGTCTTTGCAAGAGATGTAACCAAAAGCCATTTACGAATCAGGTACTCCCATGGATTTAGTTATGTGGCATATTGATGATTATGTTAGAAACTCCTTTTACGGTCACATGTTTGATCCCTAAATTTATTCTAGTATGGATTTCTTTCATGACAATCAGAATTGCGGCCATGTTTTTTGTGATTATGCCAATGTTATGGGTATACATATGGACAAAGTTCACCTCATGATTCCTGATGAAGCCTCAATTCCAGGTCTGCTAGGATTGCCTTTGGAGATGGTGTCAAAGTTGAATTTGAGGGAGGAGGAATGGAGGGGGATTCTATGTTTCCTTCATGTTTATCTTTTCCTTGCTGATCTATACTGAGTCCTTAACCAAGATGTCCCATTCTGCCAGTTTTTGGCCATGCCCAGGTGAGATCTCCAACTCTGCTCTCCCCAAGGTTTTACTTCAATGGTCACCTTTATATTTCTTTCAATTATATGGTAGAATTGTTTTGTTATGCCTCTTGCATGTATTCCATATTATGAAACCAAGTGCTATGTCCCCATGGCATGCTCATAAGTTCAGGTCTAAAATATCCTTGGGCTAGCGCCTAATGAAACTTTAGATCTCATATATTTTCCTAATGCTTCTCATCTTTGGAACCGTGTCTCGACTCTCAACAGCATCCAGAGATGTCATAATGAAGAAAAAAGTGGTTGATTCTTGGTATTTCCCTAAGCGGTCTGGTAGATTTTACATCTCAAAGGCCCAATGTATCCTACTTATGCATAGGTTTTTTCATGTCAGTATACATGAAGGCTGCGACCTTGGGCCAATATGTTGGATTCCAAGACTTGGTCCAAATTCTATCTCGAAAACTAGTTTTTTTGTGTTTGGTGATGCATAATATGTGGCATCGAGTGCCATTTTTTCATAGGCATGGATCATAACAGTAAGCCATTGAGGAGGGAAGTTGAGAAGAGACCCAAGGCCCAACCAATCTATGGTCTGAAGTATTTTTGGCCTTTTCCTTTCACTTTTTGACCTGATCAGAGGGGATGACCTGGGACTATGAAATGATACCCTTGAAAGTCTCAGGCCAATAAGATGGGATGAGCAAAGATTGAGATTTGTCTCTAAGTGCTTCTTTCAAAAATACAGTAAGGCATCTTTGGTCAAGATAGAAAAATAAAGTGGATAGGGAGCCTCGGGCCAATATGGGATGAGAAAAGATTGAGATTTGTCTCTGAGTACCATATTTCATGAATAGAGCAAGGCACATTTGGTCAGGATAGCAAAGAAAGTGGAAAGGGATACCCTGAATCCTATAAATGACAATAACAATGACATTTGATCTCTTAGTTAAAAGGGTTTTTCATTATGAGATGCATTTCTATCTCAGTTTCTCGTAAGTGACATAACCAAAAATCATGTCTGAGTCTTCCCCGAGTTGGCTAGGAGCTCACTTTCTTTCAGCTTATCCTTGGATAATTTTCTAATTCTATTACTGTGGTCTGCTTTTTGGGCTTTTAGGTGGTTTTATTTTGATAACCAGTTCTTTGAGAAGACATTTTCTTCAAATTGTATTGCAACTACCTATGTTGTTCTTCATTTTGGAAAGATTTTCTCATCTTCCAATGTGAGTAGACCCAGATCATTGTCTGCATCCATTGTATAGCACAATTTCCTTTTGGGGTTCCTCCTGTCGCTTGTAATTCTGATGTATTATTTGTCCCATTGTATGTATTGGCTTCCCTCATCTTGGGACTTCTATTTCTCCTCTTAATTTTTCAAATCTCTAGTTTAATTAGCATAGGTATTCTCCAATTTTTAACTATATCTTATACTTTCAGTCAATGTTGCAAACATTTAGATAAAATCAGTAATCGTTTTAGAAAACAAAAAAAAACATAAAAATCGAGAAAATATTGGTAAAAATTGGCAAAATTAAGATACCACCAAATAGGGCAAAAAATAGTGATAAAATTGGGATGTTTGCAACAATGTTTTCGATGGGGTGTATCTTAATCATTTCACGTTATTACCTTTTTGGTTGGAATTCATGATATTAACCATTTCACATTATTACTTTTTGGTTGGAATTCGTGCTATTTTTTGTTTGGGAGATTGTGAATTTTTGTTTTTTAAAATGTGTTTTTGAATGTATAAATATATTCAGTGCCCTGAAAAGCTCCAAGGAACTTGAATTGTGTAGATTATAAAACTCAAACCTACAATTCCACGAATAAGGTAGAAAATTTTATGAATAAGAAATGTTTAAAACTCAAACTGCCATGGCTGGTAGAAATGTTTATGAATAAGATATTAGAACATAACTCTCAATTCCATTTGATGACCAATTAATCATGGTTTGCTCTTGCATTGTTTTCTGAATATGTACATGTGGTTGCAGGAGATTAGAGTGGAGGAGTTATTACCCATGAGTTTCCATTTTCAGAGATCAACAAAGCTTTTGAATTTTTGTTGGAAGGCAATTGCTTGAGATGTGTTCTCCACCTCTAACTCCCACTATAAATTGTTGACTGTCTGTTTTTGACATTTCGATTTGAATGGCATTTGCTCCAACAAAATAATTAGAATGAATAAGATTATCTGTTGAGCATAGTCTCAGTGTTTGTGACAATTATTGATAAATAAATTATAAATTTGTTTAAAATGGCGGTTGACAAATAAATTATACAATTCCTAATCGGAGGAATGTACAAATAGTATTTATAATTGTGCAATAGACCACAACATTGTAACAAATATTCGCTTGCTAATAAAGGATACATGGGAGGTTGTTTCCCTTTCAAAATGATATTTAATCACTGAATAAAAATTATAAAATTGAGAAAACTTGTCGTAAGGGGGTCCAGTTATGCGACCATTAGGCTTTTATAAAGAATGTTAGACTAGTTATGATAATGACAAACAGCTTAGACTATCTTTTATGTAATATTTTATTTTAGTAAATTCTATTATGTTATGGTGGTATGTGGGGATTATGGTTTAAATATTTTAGGATGATGATGACCGTTTTATTTAAACATCCATTGAAATTAATTATGTTGTTTTTGTGGACTTCTTTTTACTAATATTGTCATATAATTCTATTTTAGTAATTTTACTATTTTAGAAATTTTATTATAATATGGTTATGGTTTGATGATGGTAGTTAATATTTATTGGAACTATATTTTATTCATTAGATATTAAGAAAGATAAGGAATTATTCAGTTTTTTTGTTAAATAGTAAAAAAAAACATTTTAAGATTCATATAATTTTGATAAATTAGAAAGTTAAGAATGTTGGTATTGTGACAAATATTTTGAAATTGTGATGTAATATGGGTGTATACAAAATATTTTAATATAAAGTGATTTTCATCTTCAACTCTCTTTTTTTTCTTTTATTTTCTTTATTTTTTATTTTTTCCCTCGAAAAAAAAACTTAAATTTTGTTAATGGTATAAAAATTATATTTTGTAGACACACATAATGTGTATGCATATAGGATCAGAAAGTACATGATGAAGCTAAAAATACTAGAAGGAAAAAGAAAGATTTTTTTTATGACTAAGAACTGCAGGGAAAATAACATCAAAAGAAACAAAGAAAATAAAGTATGACAACTAGAGCTAATATTTTCATTTTTTTTCCTTTCTTGCACTTTTTTCCAACCCTTCAACAAGAACCAAAGTCAATTCACGTCCCACTTGTGGGACTCCTTTGTTAAAATCCAAGCTCTCAGAGACATGAGCTCTCTTTGAGCCCCTGACTCCATCCATGTTAAAGAGTCCTTATGATCATTTCCTTTCTGATGAATGGTGGAAATTTCTTGTTGAACCATACCGTCCACATTCAGCATGTCTCCCTATTTGGCCATATCAATCATTTCTTATTTTTTGAGTTAACTTTCCTTGTTATCTTCTTCAATCAATCAATATATATTCTTCCTTTTTGAGTGCTTGAAGAAAAAAGCACTCAACCTTCCATGTTTCCTCAAACTCCTCTCCAACCTCAATATTAGTGCTAGTAGTAGCATGAGCAAAAAAACTACGCTTAGCAGAACTAGAACACATTTTCCAAACTGCACGGGAAATATGTCCCTCATGAGTCACCATGTGCCATCTTGGTCTCGGTGGTTCGCTTCTTTCAACTCTTGGTTCAACTACCATATCTTCATTGGAACCAACACACCGAACTCCACTAGACAACGATTCACCAATTTGTACGCGAATTTTTTATATAAACCCATTTTGTATAGTCTTATATAATTAGCCATATAATTATTTTAAAAATAATTAATTATTAGCTATTAGCCAAAACAAATAAATGCGCATAAGCGGATTCGCCTCCCGATTTATGGTTTGGAGCGGGTTTGCATGGCATTCGCCATGATTTATTGGGTAGGAGGGGCATTGGAGTTACATTCGCCCTCCAATTTTTTACTGGTTGGGGTTTCATTATATCAATAATTTTTCAGTGGCGTTCTCATGGACCTCATTTTAGAAGAGAGATTCTTAAAACTATTTGAATCATGGCAGATACATTTTATATCTATAAGTAAATTCGGTTGGAGGATTGCTATATGATGATAGAGTGTCAACTCAAAACTTTGAAAATTTGGCACCTCACCAAATTTAATCAGAATCCTAATCTCCCCATGATTCAAAAATTTAGGATTTCATTGATCGTATCTCAGATATCTGAAGAGCAAGATTTCGTTTCACATTTCTCGAATCATCTATCGAGATAGGACTGTGGATCGGTTCATGGAACGTGTGGTGTATATCTAACGCTAACACCATTCTATCGATTGCCGCATCTTTCTATTTATTGGGTGAAACAACGCCAAAGATTTTCCCCAGTATTTCATTTTATCCCCTATAACCCTGTCAGTCCTTTGTATCACTTTTTCACAGTTTCAGCACTATCAACGATCAATGAGCATCGAGGTTAGTAGTTCAAATCCTTACAATTCTCTCTCAATTTTTCAATTTGTTGTTTTATTTTTCATAGAGAATTGATGGCGATAATCCATGCAGAGTAGCCTTGGATCTAATCATTCGTTTTTGAGCTTACAGTGGTCTGTATCCTAGGATTTTAACATTCTGGTTTTGTTAATTTGGGTCCTTTAGAATTCCTCGCACCGATCCAAGTTTCTTAGCTTTGGTTACTGTAAAATATGGTTGAATTAGCGATCATCGTTCGCATATTTTCTCTGCAGAGTGTCAATTTCCTTATGTCGTTTAGATAGTTGTAATTCGAGTTTCATTTGAATTTATCTTTAGAAGAAGTAAACCAATTAATATATATACTGTTCTGTTTTTCATGCCAATTTTTTCTGTAGAAATGGTGGATTCCAATGTCTAATTGCTTCTCCTGATATATTTTAATTTTACATATAAAATTTTGTATTTCGTTTGGGACAGGGGTCGTGAGGTATGGTGGGTTACAGTCAACACTCCAGGACTGGGATCTTTATGTCAATGGGCAGGGTGTTTATAGAGAGGGAGTGGCCCTACAATGAACAAGATGATCTATATCAGTCCTTGCCTGGCCTCTGTCTCTTTAGAACGTGTCTTGTTAGGGTTTATTTAGTGTAAATAGATAATAAATAATAAATAAACATAGACAGTGTTTTACATCAATAGATTCAACCACTCTCTGAGAACGTGATTGTTTTTAATGTGTAATTAGCATTTCATGTTCTCTCGCAACCAAGATTATTTTTGAAGTTTCTGTGGAAGGTCTTTCTACCCAGAAGCCTAAGGGGCTTATTCTGTACCTCGAACCTCAGACGAGGATAATAATCTTTGAGTTTTATTAAATTTAAATTTGCTTACCCTGATGAACAGGGTCGTGGCTGGGTGGAAAAGCTGGGGTGTTTTATACCCAACTAAGGTTCAAATTCTCCAGAGACATGCCAGTCTAGTCCATACCTTGCATGTGGCTAGAGTTTAAGTTTTACTTCCAAATCATTTTCCAGAAAAAGAAAATAATCATGTACATGTTAACATATATTCCAAAATGACAAGATTTGTTATTTCCTCTTATGATGTCTCGTGTTTGGCTAGGATTCTAAGAGTTCAATTCCTACAATTTATTTATTACACAAGGAAAACATAATATTGGTTAAATTGACGAATTTTTCTGAATCCTTTGGGACTTTTAAGAGCCTGGTGCTCCATGGAGGTTTTACCCATATTAATGACCTTCAAAGTAGAAAAAATTTATTGTTTGATTTAATAGGTCATCATTTTATTGGATTCCAGTATATTATGATATCGGCAGCAATGGAAGCTATTTTATTTCCTGTTTTGAAGACTGAAATGTGCCATGTGAAATTTCTCTATCTCGGCTCTAAGTCTGTCTCCCAACTCTGCTTGCTCCAAAAAAGTGTTGCTACCATCCAATGTCACATGGTTCGGGTTCAAATTTGGGTTTGACAATCATTAGGTTTAGTTTGAGTTCGAATTTTTTGATGGGTTTGGCTAAGGTTCGCAATTAGGTTCATCTATATATATTTTCTATATGTATAGATATATTAACTTGAAAATGAAATATAAGATAAAATCGTAAGAAATAAACATCAATAAATAAAATTGTTATCATGAACATGGAAACTACAAGGATAGATTACAAGCTTGAGTTGTGGCATGAGGTTATGATTTTTGATCTATGGACTTGGTTAATGGCCATGAAGATCGATGAGGTTCACCGAACCTCAAAATCTTTTTGCAAAATAATCAAGGCACACTTTTGAAAAAATAGAGCTTTGATACATCTTCAATAAGGATGGAGTCAAAGTTGACCCAACGAAGAGTTAGGCCATCCTTTATTTGATCACCCCAAGAAATGTGATATTATTGAGAGGGTTTCTTTTTATATGTAGCTTCCATGGGGTATAAGGCACGTAGAGGCCTCAAGTCACTCAATGGTTTACAAAAATGTATCTATTCAAATGGATAGAGGAAGCCAAGGTCACATTCCAAAGGAATCTAATGGAATGTGACACATCAAGTGTGTCACCATGACCTTTGCGCAAAACCAATGATCAATTGTTGTTGATAGAAGGAAGCTTATTGGTAAGGTGAAGTGTTGTTTATTTATGATAAAGAAATTGGCCAAGAGAATAGGGTAAGCAAGTTATAAGGTCTTAACTCTCATATGTAGTGGAAGATCTAGCCTATAATGATTTGGATCTGCCCAAGCACAGGAATAGCAGGTGCCATGTGCCCAGGATCAACAGGTATATCCTCAAAGATTCATCATTCATTGCTATAAGTGAGCATAGGATTGAATTGGACTGTATGTGTGTGTGATTGACCCTACATTTTTTTTCTTTATAATTTTTCATTGTCCCTCCTCTTTCATTTATTAACGGGTTTTGACATTTAGATGCTATCTACCCTTTGTAAGTTTCCTTGAAAAATGTTAAATCTGCTTCATCACTTAGAATTACAATGCAACAATGTGATCTGTTAATGTAGAATGAATTTGAATGTTGTATGAACATCTGAATTTTATTATGAAGATCATGATGATACATGGCTGTTGTACACAAATTATCATACCACACAAAATTGTAGGTAGTTGGAGGCTTCACCATATGGGTAGAGACATTGAGGACAATATGTTCTCTGTGACCAAATAGAAGTAAACCAAAATAAATAGTATAGGCTACCTTTTTTTGTATTTTCTATAATAGCTTAACTGCATGGTGGACAACTCATATCATTTGTTACTGTAACTTACCCAACAGAATTTAACAATAAGTAAATTATATATCTGGCACACAAATTAAGGCAAACAAACAAGGGCCACCACATCAATGCCATCACCATGAGTCTATGTGAACCAATAGTACCATGAGGACCACTGCTACTAGGATGAGGACCACTACTACTAGGACCATATAAAATTTTGTATTCCGTTCGGGACAGGGGTCGTGAGGTCTGGTGGGTTACAGTCAACACTCCAGGACTGGGATATTTATGTCAATGGGCAGGGTGTTTATAGAGAGGGAGTGGCCCTACAATGAACAAGATGATCTATATCAGTCCTTGCCTGGCCTCTATCTCTTTAGAACGTGTCTTGTTAGGGTTTATTTGGTGTAAATAGATAATAAATAATAAATAAACATACAGTGTTTTACATCTTAGAATAGATTCAACCACTCTCTGAGAACGTGATTGTTTTTAACGTGTAATTAGCATTTCATGTTCTCTGGCAACCAAGATTATTTTTGAAGTTTCTGTGGAAGGGCTTTCTACCCTGAAGCCTAAGGGGCTTATTTTGCACCTCGGACCTCAGACGAGGATAATAATCTTTGAGTTTTATTAAATTTAAATTTGCTTACCCTGATGAATAGGGCCGTGGCTGGGTGGAAAAGTTGGGGTGTTTTATACCCAACTAAGGTTCAGATTCTCCAGAGACATGCCAGTCTAGTCCGTACCTTGCATGTGGCCAGAGTTGCAGTTGTACCTTCGAAGCATTTTCCAGAAAAAGAAAAGAATCATGTACATGTTAACATAAATTCCAAAATGAAAATATTTGTTATTTCCTCCTATGGTTTCTCGTGATTGGCCAGGATTCTAAGAGTTCAATTCCTGCAATTTATTGATTACACAAGGAAAACATAATATTGGTTAAATTGACGAATTTTGCTGAATCCTTTGGGAATTTTAAAATCCTGGTGCTCCATGGAGGTTTTACCCATATTAATGACCTTGAAAGTAGAAACAATTTATTGTTTGATTTAAGAGGTCATCATTTTATTGGATTCCAATATATTATGATATCGGCAGCAATGGAGGCTCTTTTATTTTCTGTTTTGAAGACTGAAATATGCCATGTGAAATTTCTCTATCTCGGCTCTAAGTCTGTCTCCCAACTTTGCTTGCTCCAAAAAAGTGTTGCTACCATCCAATGTCACATGGTTCGGGTTTGAATTCGGTTTCGACAATGATTAGGTTTAGTTTGAGTTCTAATTTTTTGATGGGTTTGGCTAAGGTTCGCAATTAGGTTCGTCTATATACATTTTCTATATGTATAGATATATTAAATTGAAAATTAAATATAAGATAAAATCGTAAGAAATCAACATCAATAAATAAAATTGTTATCATGAACATGGAAACTACAAGGATAGATTACAAGCTTGAGTTGTGGCATGAGGTTATGAGTTTTGATCTATGGACTTGTTTTAATGGCCATGAAGTTCGATGAGGTTCACCGAATCTCAAAATATTTTTGCAAAAGAATCATGGCACACTTTTGAAAAAATAGAGCTTTGAATACCATTGATACATCTTCAATAAGGATGGAGTCAAAGTTGACCCAACGAAAAGTTAGGCCATCCTTTATTTGATCACCCCAAGAAATGTGATATTATTGAGAGGGTTTCTTTTTATATGTAGCTTCCATGGGGTATAAGGCACGTAGAGGGCTCAAGTCACTCAATGGTTTACAAAAATGTATCTATTCAAATGGATAGAGGAAGCCAAGGTCACATTCCAAAGGAATCTAATGGAATGTGACGCATCAAGCATGTCACCATGACCTTTGCGCAAAACCAATGATCAATTGTTGTTGATAGAAGGAAGCTGATTGGTAAGGTGAAGTGTTGTCTATTTATGATAAAGAAATTGGCCAAGAGAACATGGTAAGCAAGTTATAAGGTCTTAACTCTCATATGTAGTGGAAGATCTAGCACTGTAATGATTTGGATCTGCCCAAGCACAGGAATAGTAGGTACCACGTGCCCAGGATCAACAGGTATATCCTCAAAGATTCATCATCCATTGCTGTAAGTGAGCATAGGATTGAATTGGACTGTATGTGTGTGTGATTGACCCTGCAGTTTTTTTCTTTATAATTTTTCATTGCCCCTCCCCTTTCATTTATTAAAGGGTTTTGACATTTAGATGTTGTCTGCCCTTTGTAATTTTCCTTGAAAAATGTTAAATCTGCTTCATCACTTAGGATTACAATGCAACAAGGTGATCTATTAATGTAGAATGAATTTGAATGTGGTATGAACATCTGAATTTTATTATGAAGATCATGATGATACATGGCTGTTGTACACAAATCATCCTACCACACAAAATTGTAGGTAATTGGAGGCTTCACCATATGGGTAGAGACATTTAGGAAAATATGGTTCTGCGACGATAAACATGAGTAAACCAAAAGCAACGATATAGGCTACCTTTTTTTGTATTTTTCTATAATAGCTTAAACTGTGCATGGTGGACAACTCATATCATTTGTTACGTAACTTACCCAACGAAGTTAACAATATGTAAATTATACATACGGCACACAAATTAAGGCAGGGCCACCACATCAATGCCTTCACCCATGAGTCTATGTGAACCAATAGCACCATGAGGACCACTCGCTACTAGAACCATATAAAATTTTGTATTCTATTCAGGGATAGGGAGCCGTGAGGGTACTGTGGAGTTACTGATCAACACTTCAGACTCGGGATCTTCATGTCAATGGGCAAGGTGTTTATAGAGAGGGAGTGGCCCTACAATGAACAAGATGATCTATATCGGTCCTTGCTCAGTCTCTCGTATCTTTAGAACGTGTCTTGTTAGGGTTTATTTGGTGTAAATAGATAATAAATAATAAATAAACATAGGCAATGTTTTACATCTTAGAATAGATTCAACCACTCTCGCGAGAACGTGATTGTTTTTAATGTGTAATTAGCATTTCATGTTCTCCGGCAATCAAGATTCTTGTTGAAGTTTTAGCAGGGAAGACTTTCTACCACTCGAAGCCTAAGGGGGCTTAATCGCACCTCTGGACCTCGAACGCAGGATAATAATCTTTGAGTTTTTATTAAATTTAAATTTTCTTACCCCGATGAACAGTGCCGTGGCTGGAGTGGAAAAATTTGGGGTGTTTTATACCCAACTAAGGTTCAAATTCTCCCAGAGACATGCTCGATCTAGTCCGTACCTTGCATGTGGCGAGTTGCAGCTTGTACCTTCAAGCATTTTTGAAAAAATAAAAGAATCATGTACATGTTAACATAAATTCCAAAATGACAATATTTGATATTTCCTCTTATGGTGTCTCGTGTTTGGCCGGGATTCTAAGAGTTCAATCTCGCAATTTATTGATTACACAAGAAAACATAATATTGGTTAAATTGATGAATTTTTCCGGAATCCTTTGGGACTTTTAAAGCTTGTTGCTCCATGGAGGTTTTACCCATCTTAATGACCTTGAAAGTAGAAACAATTCATTGTTTGATTTAAAGAGGTCATTATTTTATTGGATTTCGGTATATTATAGGCAACAATGGAGGCTCTTTTATTTCCTATTTTGAAGAGTCGAAATGTGCCATGTGAAATTTCTCTATCTCGGCTCTAAGTCTGTCTCCCAACTCTTCTTTCTCCAAAAAAGTGTTGCTACCATCCAATGTCACATGGTTCGAGGTTTGAATTCGGGTTTGACAATGATTAGGTTTAGTTTGAGTTCGAATTTTTGATGGGTGCAGCTAAGGTTCACAATTAGGTTCGTCTATATACATTTTTCTATATGTATAGATATATATAACTTGAAAATTAAATATAAGATAAAATCGTAAGAAATCAACATCAATAAATAAAATTGTTATCATGATCATGGAAACTACAAGGATAGATTACAAGCTTGAGTTGTGGCATGAGGTTATGCGTTTTGATCTATGGACTTGGTTAATGGCCATGAAGTTCGATGAGGTTCACCGAACCTCAAAATATTTTACAAAAGAATCAAGGCACACTTTTTGAAAAAAAATAGAGCTTTGAATACCTTTGATAAATCTTCAATAAGAATGGAGTCAAAGTTGACCCAACGAAAAGAGTTAGGCCATCCTTTGTTGATCACCCCACAGAAAGGTGATATTATTGAGAGGGTTTCCTTTTTTGTACGTAGCTTCCATGGGGTATAAGGCACGTAGAGGCCTCAAGTCACTCAATGGTTTACAAAAATGTATCTATTCAAATGGATAGAGGAATCAAGGTCACATTCCAAAGGAATCTAATGGAATGTGACGTATCGAAGCATGTCACCATGACCTTTGCGCAAAAACCAATGATCAATTGTTGTTGATAGAAGGAAGTTGATTGGGAAGGTGAAGTGTTGTCTATTTATGATAAAGAAATTGGCCAAGAGAATTGGGTAAGCAAGTTATAAGGTCTTAACTCTCATATGAGTAGGAAGATCTGCACTGTAATGATTTGGATCTGCCCAAGAATAGGAATAGCGGTACCACGTGCCCCGGAATCAACGGAGTATCCTCAAAGATTCATCATCCATTGTTGTAAGTGAGCATAGGATTGAATTGGACTATATGTGTGTGTGTGATTGACCCCGCATTTTTTTGCTTTATAATTTTTTCATTGTCCCTACCCTTTCATTTATTAAAGGGTTTTGACATTTAGATGTTGTCTTCCCTTTGTAATTTTCCTTGAAAAATGTTAAATCTACTTCATCACTTAGGATTACAATCGAAGAAGGTGATCTATTAATGTACATTGTAGAATGAATTTGAATTTGTTATGAGTATCTAAATTTTAATATGAAGATCATGATGATACGTTGCTGCTATTGTACTACAAATTATTCTACCACAAAGAAATTGTAGTAGTTGAGGGCTCACCATATGGGTAGAGACATTAAGGACAATATGTTCTTTGTGACCAAACAGAAGTAAACCAAAAAGCAAAGTATAGGCTACCTTTTTTTTGTATTTTCTATAATAGCTTAACTACATGATGGATAACTCATATCATTTGTTACTTGTAACTTACCCAACATAAGTTAACAATATGTAAACTATCATCCGGCACACAAATTAAAGAAAAACAAACAAGGGCCACCAAATCAATGCCATCACCATGAGTCTATGTGAACCAATTGCACCATGAGGACCATCGCTACTAGGATGACATCATGAGGATTGTTACTACTAGGTTGACATCAATGCTAAGACCATGAGACATCATGTCTAACATCGGCCTTGAAATGTGTGCTACAAACCCACGAGATTGACCTCGAAATTCAGGGCTCGTTTGATCGCAATTAATGCATTGTAACAGACCTCAATTTCAGCGCTCATATTCCTAAATTTTTAGGCCCGTAAAACCAAAGTTAATGCCCTCGACTTCTATGTTGGAGGACCTGCAATTAATGAATTGGAACCTCCTTGGAAAAAATGTTGGAACCTTCGTAGTACCTTCTTGTTAGTCATGCTCTTCGTCCCGACCTAGAAATTCGGGCATGAACATGGTCTTCTCCAAAGCTCTATTGTATGATTTCTCTCCTCGAGCAATGCTATCTCGGGCTCAATACACCTCAATTAGAGAAATGATCTCCATTACGGCAGAGATGGGGTGTAAGATTTACCAAATGGATTGATTCAGATGGAGAGGTTATTATAATACAAAATTTGGCTTTTCTTTTAGTTCATACTATCTAGGTTTTTAGCTTTACTAGTTCACACTCTCTCTGTTTTGGACATCTTCCGAGCTTCAAAATCACTCATATTTTTTTTCAGAATTTATAGTCTATAAAGCATTGTTTCGAGATGACTAAATACCCCATACAAATAGAGAGTTAGTTGAGGAAAGATCAAGGATTCAAGTAGTTGGAAGGCCATTGGTGCGTCACTAGGCTTAGTATATATTTTGATGTATCCAATGGGAAAAAACGTTTTCATCCTATGAATGCAAGCACTACTTTGTTTCATTTCTTTGTGCTTGTTTTTTTAATCTAGTGTTAATAAGACACGTTTACAGACCCTCTTGTCTCATTGGGACTTCTTCCTTGGCATATTAATCGTATCCCTAGAAATACAATCAGCAAATAAACATGATCATTAAAAAGTTAAAACCATCATTTTAATAAACTTGAATGATCACTATGCTTTGCTAAGAACACATACCTTCCAATATCTGCATATGCTACACATAAATATGCAATCAATGCATCTAGCGCCTTTTCTTGGGTCAGTGCATTTGATTGTCGACATCGCTTCTTGAAAAAAATGAACCTAAGGTGTAAACAATGCATGCACACCTTCTAACACGTCACCAGATTACATGCACCCCTTTAAGGTGACCATTGAAGTGAGTGCGGCTCTCCTTTACTTGAATGAATGAATGTTAAATTTTGTAATCTTGATAATTGCATGAAGGCCACATCAATATCAATAACATACACAAACCAAACGCAATGGGAGAGCATGCCTTTCGGGATTTCAACGACTCCATGTAGGCGATAGACCACGGCTTCAGTCGATTCTCACCACTCTAACTTTAAGAGGAAGTATATTTTAATATTGCAAGTTTCTAACTTATAATTAAATAGTAGAAAAAAAACAATTTACCCAAGTTGTTGTATTCATGTGTTTTGATCTTCTTGAGATGCGAATTCACATGTGAATGGTTTTTGATTTCTATGTAATAAATAAACTAGATGTGCATTTATTTTGAACAAGGTCTTGATAATTTGTTGGGGACATTACGTTGTGGTTTGTCTTTCAATTGAGTAAATACGTAAAATGTACAAAGATAAATGAACAATTAATGATATTGCTAATAGGAAATTCAAAATGAGAAGTGGTAAAGGGCTTCACTTTGACTTGTATTTACTAATGGAGTCAAGTGCTTTATGTAAAATAATAGTGTATTAAGTGGATGTGATAATAATACCCTAGATCACGTGACGTTTCTACAGGCGTGAAGGTCAATAATTGTGACCACTCTGTATTTGTTTCTAAGTTGATTGACGATTTCCCATCTGTTTTTGACAAAAATCTACAATTGTGGCTAAAATTATAAATGTTATTTACATGATCCGATGGAAAAAATCAAACATGTGTCATGATATAATGATATCATCAAACAATTTGATATATGATACGATGCCACCATGAAACATGTTCCATATGACCGAAGAACTTCTTAAAACTTCCAAATGTCAATAGCCACGGATATTTTTACCAAAATTGGTATTATTGTTCTGCAATATGGTAAAATCAAACTTAGTAAACAAATAAACTATTCCTATTAGCGGAAAGAGAATGCACTTGATCAAAATGTTTTCTATAGTTCTACCTTCGCAGACTCGTAATCACATATCATTTGCAATTTCCAAATGAAGCTTATGAACTTGTTATTCAATAATAAACCTTTGTATTATCAATTTTCAAAAAAAACTTATGTTGTCTGGCTGTAGAGCTTCTATACTAACAGAGTTTGTCTACTTACATAAACGACTTTGTTTATAAAATGGCAATAATAGTTTGTGAATGCCAAAGAGGCACTAGTCCGATCGATGTGGATCCGTATTTCTATTGGCTTACATACTTCAGTGACATGTGTTAACATGTACTATTGGCTCAATATCTTGCAATTGATTTGAGTAATATTCAGTTCGTATTGTATAGTCAAAAGTTTCCTTGTATCTTACAGATTGAAAATGATTCAGTCGGTCAACGCCCTTGTAATATAAGAAATTGACTTTCTTTTCGTTATTTGTGGTAAAAAAAATAATATTTTTAGTATATTACGTAGGCCATACAATTACAACCATACATGTATCCCTTGGGCAATTTAACTTTTTCTCATGTCCCATAAATTCTTCACCCCGCACAGGCCATATAAAAAATTACCATAATGAAGTCTGTGACATTGACTATCATAGGGGAGGAACTGAGTTTCATAAAAGTAATATCGTCATAAAGACCGCAACTCAAAGAAGATGGAAAAAAAACATAAATTTAGTCCTCAAGCTACGTAATTCTACTATATGGAGTATCCAGAGGAAAATGGCTTTCTTAACATGAGCTATACTAACCTATTCAAAATAAATGTGTCTGTCTTCACCTCTCGGGAAGGGAGCAAAACCAACAAATCATCGTCCGTGTAGAATCTTGTGATGTCTTTTTATCGTAGATGGTGCAAGTGCATTGTCAACTAAGGGAGAGATTTGAGGCCATGATAACGAGTAGTTGTATGTGGTAAGGATGGATAATGAGACAATGAGAAATCTTCAAGAAATTATCATTATAAAATTCTAGCTTAGAGCCGAGAGGCTATAGTGGGAAATCCTACGTGATATAAATGAACTACTAATAAATGTGATGGTGATTCCTTAATGTCACTGTGACCAAGGAGGTGAATTGATAGATACTTTAAAAGAAAATAATAAAAGGGGCAAGGGGGTGATCCTTGGGAAAGTCATGGTAGTGGGAAAGTGGAAATCCTTGGGAAGTCATGTTAGGGGGGTGGTCAAGGGACGATCCTTGGGATTTCATGGTAGGGGTGTCGTGGGGAAAAAAATTCCCATTTTGGGTTACAAAGGAAAAGTATTAGAAGTTTTTTCTGTTCTAGGATGCTTAATTAATTTCCTTGGGATGTAAAGCTTTTCAGTATAGTGTCTCATCTTTCCCTTTCAAGAAATGTTAATAATGTCAACTCTTGTACATCGGCTCAGAGGTTTGCTTCCCTGGGTTCTTCTGCTATCGGGTCATTCTCTCCCCATCAATGAGCTTCTCTACTTTATGCGAGCACCTCATTCATGATGAGGTGCCATTCACGTGGTGGAGCCAAGATATGCTGAATGGAACTACCATTGCTTACATGAAGCTTCCTATTATCATCAATCAAGAAATGAAGCTCATTCCCTTTCCCTTTCTTGCATCTAGATCACCCTAAGGGAGGATAGGGGTTTATCACCCCATTTAGAGTACTCAGATTGATGTTTTCCAATATATTTGTGCCTTATTTTCAGCCCATAGCTAATGATTGAAATCCACTTCTTGTAGGTAGTCTTTTAATCTAGTTGTCTTTGCAAGAGATGTAACCAAAAGCCATTTACTGAATCGGGGTACTCCCATGGATTTAGTTATGTGGCATATTGATGATTATGTTAGAAACTCCTTTTACGGTCACATGTTTGATCCCTAAATTTATTCTAGTATGGATTTCTTTTCATGACAATCGGAATTACGGGCCATGTTTTTTTGTGATTATGCCAATGTTATGGGTATACATATGGACAAAGTTCACCTCATGATTCATCGATGAAGCCTCAATTCAGAGTGCTAGGATTGCCTTTGGAGATGGTGTCAAAGTTGAATTTGAGGAGGAGGAATGGAGGGGGATTCTATGTTTCCTTCATGTTTATCTTTTCCTTGTCGATCTATACCGAGTCCTTAACCAAGATGTCCCATTCTCGCAGTTTTTGGCCATGCCAGTGAGATCTCCAACTCTGCTCTCCCCCAAGGTTTTACTTCGATGGTCACCTTTATATTTCTTTCAATTATATGGTAGAATTGTTTTGTTATGCCTCTTGCATGTATTCCATATTATGAAACCAAGTGCTATGTCCCCATGGCATGCTCATAAGTTCGTGTCTAAAATATCCTTGGGCTAAGCGCTCTAATGAAACTTTGAGATCTCATATATTTTCCTAATGCTTCTCATCTTTGGAACCGTGTCTCGACTCTCCCAACAAAGATCCGGAGATGTCATAATGAAGAAAAAAGTGGTTGATTCTTGGTATTTCCCTAAGCGATGCGGGTAGATTTTACATCTCAAAGGCCCAATGTATCCTACTTATGCATAGGTTTTTTTCATGTCAGGTATACATGAAGGTGCACGACCTTGGGCCAATATGTTGGATTCCAAGACTTGGTCCAAATTCTATCTCGAAAACTAGTTTTTTTTTGTGTTTGGTGATGCATAATATGTGGCATCGAGTGCCATTTTTTTCATAGGCATGGATCATAACGGTAAGCCATTGAGGAGGGAAGTTGAGAAGAGACCCAAAGGCCCAACCTAATCTATGGTACCCGAAGTATTTTTGGCCCTTTTCCTTTCACTTTTTGACTCGATCGGAGGGGATGACCTCGGGACTATGAAATGATACCCTTGAAAGTCTCGGGCCAATAAGATGGGATGAGCAAAGATTGAGATTTGTCTCTAAGTGCTTCTTTCAAAAATACGAGTAGGGCATCTTTGGTCAAGATAGAAAAATAAAGTGGATAGGGAGCCTCGGGCCAATATGGGATGAGAGAAAAGATTGAGATTTGTCTCCGAGTACCATATTTCATGAATAGAGCAAGGCACATTTGGTCGGGATAGCAAAGAAAGTGGAAAGGGATACATCGAATCCTATAAATGACAATAACAATGACATTTGATCTCTTAGTTAAAAAGGGTTTTTCATTATGAGATGCATTTCTATCTCGAGTTTCTCGTAAGTGACATAACCAAAAATCATGTCCGAGTCTTCCCGAGTTGGCTAGGAGCTCACTTTCTTTCGGCTTATCCTTGGATAATTTTCTAATTCTATTATCGTGGTCTCGCTTTTTGGGCTTTTAGGTGGTTTTATTTTGATAACCAGGTTCTTTGAGAAGACATTTTCTTCAAATTGTATTGCAACTACCTATGTTGTTCTTCATTTTGGAAAGATTTTCTCATCTTCCAATGTGAGTAGACCCTGGATCATTGTACGCATCCATTGTATAGCACAATTTCCTTTTGGGGTTCCTCCTGACGCTTTGTAATTCGATGTATTATTTGTCCCATTGTATGTATTGGCTTCCCTCATCTTGGGACTTCTATTTCTCCTCTTAATTTTTCAAATCTCTAGTTTAATTAGCATAGGTATTCTCCAATTTTTAACTATATCTTATACTTTCGATCAATGTTGCAAACATTTAGATAAAATCAGTAATCGTTTTAGAAAACAAAAAAAAACATAAAAATCGAGAAAATATTGGTAAAAATTGGCAAAATTAAGATACCACCAAATAGGGCAAAAAATAGTGATAAAATTGGGATGTTTGCAACAATGTTTTTCGATGGGAGTGTATCTTAATCATTTCACGTTATTACCTTTTTGTTGGAATTCATGATATTAACCATTTCACATTATTACTTTTTTGGTTGGAATTCGTACTATTTTTTTGTTTGGGAGATTGTGAATTTTTGTTTTTTTAAAATGTGTTTTTTTGAATGTATAAATATATTCGGTGCCTCGAAAAGCTCCAAGGAACTTGAATTGTGTAGATTATAAAACTCAAACCTACAATTCCACGAATAAGGTAGAAAATTTTTATGAATAAGAAATGTTTAAAACTCAAACTGCCATGGCTGGTAGAAATGTTTATGAATAAGATATTAGAACATAACTCTCAATTCCATTTGATGACCAATTAATCATGGTTTGTCTCTTGCATTGTTTTACGAATATGTACATGTGGTTGCGGGAGATTAGAGTGGAGGAGTTATTACCCATGAGTTTCCATTTTCGAGAGATCAACAAAGCTTTTTGAATTTTTGTTGGAAGGCAATTGCTTGAGATGTGTTCTCCACCTCTAACTCCCACTATAAATTGTTGACTTTGTCTTGTTTTTGACATTTCGATTTGAATGGCATTTGCTCCAACAAAAATAATTAGAATGAATAAGATTATACGTTGAGACATAGTCTCGAGTGTTTGTGACAATTATTGATAAATAAATTATAAATTTGTTTAAAATGGCGGTTGACAAATAAATTATACAATTCCTAATCGGAGGAATGTACAAATAGTATTTATAATTGTGCAATAGACCACAACATTGTAACAAATATTCGCTTGCTAATAAAGGATACATGGGAGGTTGTTTCCCTTTCAAAATGATATTTAATCACTTTGAATAAAAATTATAAAATTGAGAAAAACTTGTCGTAAAGGGGGGTCCCAGATATGCGACCATTAGGCTTTTTATAAAGAATGTTAGACTAGTTATGATAATGACAAACAGACTTTAGACTATCTTTTATGTAATATTTTATTTTAGTAAATTCTATTATGTTATGGTGGTATGTGGGGATTATGGTTTAAATATTTTAGGATGATGATGACCGTTTTATTTAAACATCCATTTAAAATTAATTATGTTGTTTTTTGTGGACTTCTTTTTACTAATATTGTCATATAATTCTATTTTAGTAATTTTACTATTTTAGAAATTTTATTATAATATGGTTATGGTTTGATGATGGTAGTTAATATTTATTGGAACTATATTTTATTCATTAGATATTAAGAAAGTTAAGGAATTATTCAGCTTTTTTGTTAAATAGTAAAAAAAAACATTTTTAAGATTCATATAATTTTGATAAATTAGAAAGTTAAGAATGTTGGTATTGTGACAAATATTTTGAAATTGTGATGTAATATGGGTGTATACAAAATATTTTAATATAAAGTGATTTTCATCTTCAACTCTCTTTTTTTTTCTTTTATTTTCTTTATTTTTTTATTTTTTCCCTCGAAAAAAAAACTTAAATTTTGTTAATGGTATAAAAAAATTATATTTTGTAGACACACATAATGTGTATGCATATAGGATCAGAAAGTACATGATGAAGCTAAAAAATACTAGAAGGAAAAAAGAAAGATTTTTTTTATGACTAAGAAGCTCAGGGGAAAATAACATCAAAAGAAACAAAGAAAATAAAGTATGACAACTAGAGCTAATATTTTTCATTTTTTTTCCTTTCTTGCACTTTTTTCCCAACCCTTCAACAAGAACCAAAGTCAATTCACGTCCCACTTGTGGGACTCCTTTGTTAAAATCAAGCTCTCGGAGACATGAGCTCTCTTTGAGCCCCGACTCCATCCATGTTAAAGAGTCCTTATGATCCTTTCCTTTCTGATGAATGGTGGAAATTTCTTGTTGAACCATAGCATCCACATTTAGCATGTCTCCCTATTTGGCCATATCAATCATTTCTTCTTTTTTGAGTTAACTTTCCTTGTTATCTTCTTCAATCAATCAATATATATTCTTCCTTTTTGAGTGCTTGAAGAAAAAAGCATTCAACCTTCCATGTTTCCTCAAACTCCTCTCCAACCTCAATATCAGTGCTAGCAGTAGCATGAGCAAAAAAACTACGCTTAGCAGAACTAGAACACATTTTCCAAACTGCACGGGAAATATGTCCCTCATGAGTCACCATGTGCCATCTTGGTCTCGGTGGTTCGCTTCTTTCAACTCTTGGTTCAACTACCATATCTTCATTGGAACCAACACACCGAACTCCACTAGACAACGATTCACCAATTTGTACTAGTGATTCGCCATGATTTTACAAGATAATATAATCTCGTGAGAGATTCGCCAAAAAATTATATATACATATTATATTATTAATAAAATTGCCTTCCATTTTTCCTATGTAGCATGGGGATTCGCCCATTTATTATACATATAAATTTAGGGGGGTTCTTAAAATTTTCCCTACCATTGACTGTGACCTACAATAAATGATATGCATATCAATAAAAATGAAGATTTAAACCATTATTTTTTCACTGTTTTGCTATCATTTTCCCCCTCGCCTATTGAAAAAATATGCCCAGACTCCGCTTTTACCTTTGCTAGTCGATTTGTCCTCATGAAGTAGAACTTCACCGCAGATATTGCATTTAAGAATCCCAATGCTTCCCACTGAGCCACAGTGACCAATTTGAATATTGATACAAATTGAAACCATTTTTGACCATCACAACACCTGCATAAGGTATTTCTCAGTGTTTCGAACCTTCAAGTTTACAAATTTAAAAGAAAAATTAAACCAATTTGACTGTATAAAAAAAAACTTGCCAATATGAGAATGGCCAAACCCTGAAAAAATAGGGCAAACCCTGTCATATTTTTCTCATAATTTTCCATTTCCATCAAATCTCAGTTTTTAAGCATTTTTCGTCAATCAAAAGACAATTTCCACAATTCAAAAGTTTTAAAAACATAATGAGAGCCATTGAATCCCTTTTTCAGTCCTCTGCATCTAGAAAACCTGTGTTTTCTATCCCAAAACCCTTGCCCAGATTTCCAAAATTCTCTTAGATCTGCTCAATTAGCCTCTGCTTTCAAATTAACTAAGAAAACAATTTAATCTTGCTTAGTTTTCACCAAAATGACAAGAAAACATATAACCCCTAAAACTGGAGGTCCAAAAGCCAAAAATCTACCTCAAGCAAGCTTCCACTTCATCAACCTTCAAAGATAAATAATCCTACCCCAAAGTTAACAGAAGTTTCAACCGAAGTAGTTAGACCTCTACAACCACCTGTTACTACTGAAGAAAGCAGTTCCCTAATTGATCTAGATTACAAGATTAATGATGCAGCGTAAGAATTCAATATGCTTGAATTCCATAACTGGTGTTATGAGAAATTTGTGAAGAAAATTAGAAATTCCATACCTATATGGGATTCAAATTTGCCTAAGTATGTGGTCCCAATCACTCACCCAGCTCAAGAACTGATTAGAATATGCCAATTACATTATGTCCCTAACCAAAGATGTATTGTAAACAAGGATAGGGAAGTTCTGTTTTCTATAACAGTAGAATCCATTAATGAGATACTCCAGCTTAAACATGATCCAACAGTAGTCACTTTATCCATCAAAGATTTGAATTAGTTGTACCTAGACTTGGATTTCCCTAGGAATTTTATGATTCTTCAAAACTTCATGCCTACTCATGTTGATTTCCCAAAATTAAATCCACCCTATTCCACCTCTGATTTTTCTGAATCTTCCAGACAAATCATCTCTATGCTTTCCTTCATTCTAGGTTATTCTAATGATGAGTTCACTGATGTATCAATTCTAGGTTTCCTTTCTACTTTATCCCCAAGGCAACCTCCTTAAATGATATTTAATTTTGCTAGATTCATTGCTGACAATATACACTATTAGTTGACCAAGTTGTCTGAAGAAGGATTGTTTAGATATTCATCATATATATTTCACCTATTCCTATTTTTCCCAGCAGAAAAGTTTCCAATTGCATTACAGAAAATGGATGTTGAAGGAAATCCTCTCTGAGTAGTATTTTGGACTTCATTGCTCAAAAAATATGGAAGTAAATTCAACTATAAGGACTTCACTGATTTGTTTTCCAGACCAACCATGGGTTTATTGTGCAAAACAAAACAACCAAGAATCAGTGAGGAATTAAAAATAATTCTACAGTTATCTGAACACTGTAAAGTAGGTGATTGGTACCTATATGAAAATCATATAGAACTAAGGATATTTGGAGAAAATCTAGCCCCTTATAAGTTTCCCAAATTTCTAACCATTAGGGTTTTTTCTTTGCAATACTTGAGGCACGTCCTAAATGTAGATGCTATAAAATTTATGGCTGCGAACAAAAAGACACAGTTTATGCTAAAGAATCAGATAGGTCCCTTCATAGTAAACAATAGGGATGCCTTAAAAGAAATAGTCATGAAATTATCAGAGTTAAAGTTCCAAGAAATTTTTTATTGGAACTATGATCCACAAGGCATTCTAAGTAACATAAGGATCATGTGTAAATTAACACCATTCATGCATGAGTCTAAACTAAAAATTGAGAAATTTCCAAATCAAATGGAATGGCTAGAAAATATATTGATTGATCCTACTGCCAATACAGAGAAAGAGAGACAGATAGATAATTCACAGGCAATAACAATCACTAAGCAGACATAAGCTTCAAACAAAAGGACCGGGAATGAAGAAGGCCATTCAGCAAAGACCATTGCAGAAAATAAATTCAATATTATTTACAACAAAAGGGAAAACTTGACTTCTGTTGAGAAACAAAAGGAAATAGAAATAGATGGCACTAATGATCCAGAAACCAATAATGATCAACAGACTGATGATGAACACACTATAATTTTAAATGAGACTCTAGCAGAAATTCAGAAAGAGCAGGTGATAACACATGAACAGGACAGAGAAATGGTTGAAACATAGGTAAATTAGAAGTTCCCTCCTCCTCCAAAGAAACAAAGGGAACAGACTCTAGAATTCAGAAAAAATACAAACAAATCAAAGAGAAAAATGAGGAGATTAAAAATGAAGTTTATTCCCAATTCCTCAAATAAAAGCCAGGGAATAAAGACAGGTTGTTGACATCTTTTGACTACTCCACAAATAAGATGATCATGTCATTCCTTAAACCAACAGTTGCAGATCCAAAATCAGTTTCAAATTACACCAAAACAGATGTAGAAGTGGATGCAGATACACTACATGAATTGGATCAAATAGAATTTCATAGAAGCAGCACATAAATGCTTTATTCTAAAGTAGTAACCAAAACTATGAGTGAAACTATCCTTTAAAAAAATATGTCTAACTTGCAGAATCAGATGAGTCTAGACAAAGCCTCTTTACATGCTAAGGACCTAAGGATCAAGTCCTTGGAAGACTTAGTTATATAGACTGGAGTAGATCCTTCAAACATTCAGGTTTCTCAAGCACTCATAAAGCAAAAGAATGAAGACATTGCAGCCTTAAGAAAGTGATTGAAACTTCCATAGAATGAACATCCACAAGCCAAGGAAATCATACAAAAGTAAAAAGAAAAGGATGAGATGATGCATTTAGTACTGAAAATCACTGCTCAAATCAAAGATATCGAGAATCAGATACAGACCCTCATAAAATAAAAAGAAACATTGAAAGAAACAAACATTTCTCCTATTCCTACAGTCATTCCAATGGTGAGTACAATTGTTCCTTCTACACTGGAAGAGCACTTGGCACCAAAAATAGTATTGGAAATTGTAGTATCAGTACAATCTATAGATACCTCAGCCACATAATCATCAACAACACAGGTACAACAAGCAACAGGTACAACAGACATAATTAAATCTATGGAAGAAATGTCCCTTAAGAATAATGAGATAAACAATTTAAAGAAAGAAAATAAAGATCTTGAATCCTCATACAATAATGCTTTATCACATCTAAGGGACATGAACAGAGAGAAAAGGCCTTAGAAGAACAAATGAAGAGTTTACAGAAAGAAGTAAACTTCATTGAACTGTAGCATACATCAAAAACTACATATGGAATAATATAATTCAAGCTATTCATTTATAGTGGCCCTCAATATAGATTATCTATGAGCAAAGAGATTTATTGCAAGCAGCAATGACAGAAATTCAGAAAACTAAAACAGATCTTGCAGATAAACCTTCACAAGCTATAAGGCTTATTGGATTCTTGAACAACAAGAATAGAGTTGAATTGGAGGCATTAAACATTCATGACAGGACTGAAACAATTATTCAAATCAGGAAATTCCTAACCAAAAGAAATATCATGAACAACTTAGAAGAAAAATGTGAAGCCATGAACGTATCAATCACAAAATTCATCACCAAATACACAATGCTAAGCCAAGAAAGTCTTCCAAATATACATGGTTTCCATGAAAAGTTAATGGTCCAGACTGATTATGACAAAAAGATCAGAGCAAATTCCAAAGAACAAGTGAATAAACCTTTACCACAAGGTTCCCCAACAGGTAAGGTGGTTTTACAATATTTTGAAGATTTTATCTTTTTACAGAATGAGATCAAACACATGTTTATTATAAAACCAAACTTTGCAAAATACACCGATGTTGATGAAAGTTACAGGAAGTGAAAGGTATGAAAATACCCAGTGCAGATCAGTGGTAGGGATTTACTGATTGGATATAACAACATGCAAACAGAACAAGTGCAGTCAGGTTTTTCATTTTTATAGTTATCAAAGAGTAAATATTGTAGTGAAAGTGTATCAGGTGAATAAGCAGAGTCAAAGAGTATCCAAGAATAAAACAGTCAACTCAATTTTTATTGTTGTAATTCTTCATTTTACAATAGTAGAGTAATAAATGGACAGCGTAAAAGAGTATCAGAAGTGAAGCATAGGTTGAAGAGTGTAATTAGAAATATTTTCTTCCAAACTATCTTCTAGAAAGATATTTTTCCAAGTGCCAGCAAGCATCTACAACAATGCAACAATCAATTTTGATTAGATAGATTAGTTATATTTTTTCTAGATAAGAGGATAGCTTGCTAAGTTGTTAAGCAGTTGTCCCTCTTAAGGTGTAAAGATATTTTTATTTCCTATATTTATTCCTAGAATTCTCTAGGATATTTTGTAATAAACATTTTGTATAAATACTTCAGTTTATGAAGTTTTTAGGGTGGAATACATTTTTTCAAGACTACTATAGACATTTTTGAATGAATACATTGGGATTTTGCGTGAGTTGATTTGTAAAGCAGCAGACTGGAACTAAGTCAAACAGACATCATAACTCAGGATTCTTGTGCTGATCAGATAAGTCAAATATTTTCCTGTTTTCACTATTTATCTTTCTAAATTTCCATCATACATTTACATGTTTTCTGTCTTAAATGATTGACTAGGAAATTTTATACATGATTAGTGTCAAAAGCTTCTTGTTTTTTACTAGTTATTCATTGATATGTTTTCTGCTGATATCCGGACTTAAGAATCCTTAACTACTCTTTGTCCCTTTTGACCGCTTTCCTTCATCTTCTTTTCTGTAACTTAAAGATCCTTCATTGTCCTTCTGTTTAGATATTACTATTTTATCAAAAAGCCTATTTCCAAACCCTTTGAAGGTCATCTACCTTGCCGTTAGTACATTTTCTTTTTTGACCTTATTTCCCAGCTCTGCTTGCCAAGAAGTTTACTCCATAGCCCAATGGTCTGGTAGATCCCTCTATGGTTTACCTTGAAGTACCTTTTATTCCCACCAAAAATTCAAAACAAACCAATTGTCCAATTATAACTAGCCTAAAATCTTATAAGAAAATCAAGCTAAATCTTGAGGAGAGATCCCTCTCCGAAATTTAGGAAGGCTAGATCCTTAATTTCAAAAGTAGGTTCTTGGTTACCCCTGGATTTCTTCAACTATAAATCCTCATCCCACAACCTGAGAATTACTAGGGTGATAACATACTGGTGACCATACTAGGGAACTAACCACTCTCCAATTTTGAATTTAATCTTGAAGGAAGATTTTTAAATCTATCTTTTCGACTTTAAGATTAACTTTAAAAGGTTGTGGGTATTTCATAAATAAAGAGTCTGGCTTCTAGGAAAACTTACTATACCAGGTCCAACCCTGATCCTAAGCCTGCAGTTATAGTAGATAACCCAGTACAGATTGGTAAAAATAAAAAGAAAAAACAAAGCGACAGTTTATAAGTTGAAGTGCCCTTGAGAAAAGCTAATTCCTTACCCAAAGAATTAGTTAGTTTAATCAATATTGAATTTGATTTCAAGTTTGAAAATTCATTATTTAGAAATAAATATGAAACTGATTTAAAGGAAACTGTTATAGATCCCGTTTTTACTTCTTTTGTGAATGAGAAACATAAAATTATTTCAACATCAATAAAATCAGACAAATCTGAAATTCAAAGTCCAGTAGAAAGGGTTAATGTTACATGAATTAAAGATGTTGATGAAGCTATTAAATTAGTCAATTTTTTGTCTGAATTTAAACCTCCAGTTTCTCAATTATACACCACAGATTTTCCAACAGAAGATTCAACTCTGTACGCAGCCACTTCATTTTTAGACTCCACTGTCAGTTCACCTATAGAACTTTTAAGTCCTGAGTTACCTTTGCAGCCTAGGATCATATATTCGTCATACCCTCAAGCCACTGCAAGTTCATCCACAGAACCTTTTATTCCTGAAACACTGTTACCGATGAAATAGGTAACCTGAACTCAAAACGGGAACTCTAGCCCACAAAGACTCAAAAAACATGAAAAAACACCACAAAAACAAAAAAATTGTATTCCGGAACACACTTGGTTTTTTTTGAAGGTCAAATTTCAACATTTTATAAAATTATGCTAAAAACAAAATTGTTTCTTGAAAAAAAGATTGAAAAAACACCCTCAAAACAAAACCAGTTGATGCTGGAATAACCAAAAAAAAAAATTGTCATATTTTTGACATTTTTAAAAATAGAAACAACATTTTTTTTAATTTTTAAAATTCAAACATTAAAAAAAACATAAAATCTAAGAAAAAAAATAAATTTAAAAAATAAAAACATTTTAAAGCTTAAAATTTAAAAATATATAGGAATAAAAAAATAAAAATAAAAACAAAATAAAAATTTTAATTCAAAAATTTTAAAAAAACCTAAAATTTAAGAAAAAATTAGAAATTAAAAATTAAAAAGAAATTAAAGATTAAAATTTCAAAATATATAGAAATAAAAAAATAAAAATAAAAACAAAATAAAAATATTAAATTAAAAAGAAAAACAAGTTAAAAAAAGAAAGAAATTATAAAAAATAAAATATAGAAATTAAATTTAAAAAAGAAAAAGAAAATGTTTATTAAATTAAAAAAAAGTATATTTTAATTTTAAAATAAAAAATTAAATTTAAAGAAATATATTAAATTTTAATAAATTTAAAACTTTAAAATAAAAATAAAATAAAAATTAAAAACATTATTGAAATTAAAAGTAAAAAAATGAAAAATTAATTAAAAATAGAAAATGAAAAAAAAATACAATAAAGATATTAAATATAAAGAAATATATATTAAAAAAAAATAGATTTTAAAAAATATATTAAATTTAAATTATAAAAAATAATATATATATATATATATATATATATATATATATATATATATATATATATATATATATATATATATATATATATATATATATATATATATATATACTTAAATTAAAAATATATATATTAGATTTTATTAAATTTAAAAAAAAATGTTAATATTAAAATAACAAATTAAATTAAAAAAAATATTAAATTTCAATAAATAAATGAATAAACCAAATAAATTTTGAAATAAAAATTAAGTTTAAAAAAAACATTGTTAAAATAAAAAGTTAAAAAACTTTTAAAATCAATTAAAATTGAAAAATTGAAAAAATAAATTAAATAAAATATATTAAATTAAAAATAAAATAAAAATCAAAATTAATTTGAAAATATTAAATTTAACTTTAAAAAAATCTAATTTTAAATACACAATTTTAATTGAAATATAAAAATATAAAAATTTTATGTATTTAAAAAAATAATAATAAAAAAAATAAAAAATTTAAAAAAATATTAAACTGAAATAAATAAATAAATAAAAATTCAAAATTTACTAAATTTGAAAAAATTAAATGAAAAAACAAAACATAAAATTTAATAATAATAAAAAAATATGAAAAAAAAAACCAATAAATAAAAAAAAAATACAAAATTTAATAAAAATTATTAACAAAATTTAGAAAAAAAAATTTAAAAACGAAAAAATAAACAAAAAAAAAAAAAAAAAAAAAAATTAAAACAAATTAAATTTCAAATATTAAAATTAAATTTAAAAAAAAAAAGATTTGAATTTTTTAAATTAAAAAATAAAAAATAAAAATAAAATAAAAGTAAAATAAGATATATATATATATATATATATATATATATATATATATATATATATATATATATATTAAAATTTAAAAATAAAAAAAAAAAAAAAAAGAATTTTTTGATTGTGGTGGCGCCGCCAATCAGCCTCCCGCCCAGGTGACGGCGGAGGCCGGCCGCTGGGCGGGAGGTCGATTTCGAGAATCACCCTCCCGTGGCAGGAGGCCGATTCCGGGAATCGCCCTCCCGCGGCGGGAGGCCGATTTCAGGAATCGCCCTGAGGCCGATTCCGGGAATTGCCCTCTAGCGACGCGAGAGGGTAATTCCTAGAATAGGCTTCCCACGGCGGGTGGGCGATTCCCGGAATCGGCCTGAGGGCGATTCCCAGAATCGGCCTGAGGGTGATTCCCGGAATCGGCCTGAGGGCGATTCCCGAAATCTGCCTGAGGGTGATTCCCGGAATCAGCCTCCCGCCACGGGAGGGCGATTCCCAGATTTGACAAGAGGGTGATTCCTGGAATTGGCCTGAGTGCGATTCCCGAAATTGGCTTCTCGTCATGGGAGGGCGATTCCCGGAATTGGCCTAAGGGCGATTCCCAGAATCGGCCTCCCGCTGCGGGTGGGCGATTCCCGGAATCTGCCTCCCGCCGCGGGAGGACGATTCCCGGAATCGACCTCTTGCCGCGGGAGGGTGATTCCCGGAATTGGCCTCCTGCCGCGGGAGGGCGATTCCCAGAATCGTCCTCCTGCCATGGGAGGGCAATTCCTGAAATCGGCCTCCCGCCACGGGGGGGTGATTCCCAGAATCGGCCTCACACCCAGGTGGCGGCAGAGGCTGGCCGCTGGGCGGGCGGGGGCTGCAACCCCCTGCCCGCCGAGTGGTCAGCCTCCGCCACCACCTGGGCGGGAGGCCGACTAGCGGCGCCACCACGATCAAAAAATTCTTTTATTTTTTTATTCTTTTTATTTTTTAATATTTTATTTTTTTAATTTGAATTTTTTTTTTTTTTTTTAATTCAAAAAATTTAAAATTGTTTTTTTTTTTTTTAATTCAAATTTTTTATTTTAAATTTAATTTGTTTTAATTTTATTTTGTTTTTTTTATTTTTATTTTGTTTTTAAATTTAATATTTTAGATTAATTATTTTTTTAAATTTAAATTTTATTCATTAAATTTATTAAATTTTAATTTAATTTAATTTTTTTTTTTTAATCTTTTAGTTTATTTGGTTTTTTATTTTTAAAATTTATAAATTGTTTCATTTAAAAAAAAACAACAAATTTATGGATATTTTTTTTTTAATTATTTGCACGTGGTTTTTTTCATTTTTTTTGTTTTTTAATGATAGTTTTTTTTATTATAATTCTTTTATTTTAATTTTCTTTTTCAATTTTAATTTTTGTTTTTTTTAATCTTTTTTTTGTTAATTTTAAAATTTGAATTTTTGTTTTCTTCTTATTATTATTTTTTTAATTTAAATTTTTAAATTTAATTTTTTCTTTTTTTATTTTTTATTTTTTATCTAAATTTTAATTTTGTAATTTAAATTATTTTTAAATTTTCTATTTAATTTTTTTTTAATTATATGGATTTTTTTAATAACTTAGAAAAAAATGTTTTTGATGTTTTTTTTTTAATTTTTTTTTGTTAATTTTTGTTTTTTTTCTTTAAATTATGTGTTTTTTTTTCAAATTTTGGCATTTCTTTTGATATAATTTTCGAATATTTTTGTTTTTTTTGTTTTATTTATTTATTTTTGTTTAAATTTTTTATTTTTACGAGTTAATTTTGTTTTTTTTACATTTTTATTGGTTTTTTATATTGTTTATATATATATATATATATATATATATATATATATATATATATATATATAATATATATATATATATATATATATATTATCTAAGCTTTGTGTTTTATTACCAACATGAAAATCACCACTCTAAAAAAAAAGGTTGATGCTGCATCAATACGTTTCAAAATTAGCATGAAAATCACTAACATTTTAAAACAAATATCCATACTTCATAAATAAAAATATTAGAGTGTCAAGAATGTGCTAAAAAAAAAAGAGGTGATTCTGAATCACCACTTTTCAAAATCGGGTGCTTTTTATGCTACCAAAAAAAAGTAGGTAACAGTGCGGTTACCTATTTCATCGGTAACATTGTTCTGAGTTGCCTTTGCAGCCTAGGATAGTTTTTCCATCATTCACTTAGCCCATTGCATCCACCAATTTTATAAGTACTACATTGTTTTCATCCAGTTCCATACATATATAAACATATTTTCCAAGTTCTTCAAATCCAGTTGTCAGCACATCAATTTTCATATCCAACACTATTCCTATAGTCACTGTTATACCTCCTAGTTCAGGAAAACTTCAAATCATGGCTGCGAGATATGCTCCTCTATTTTTACCCCAAAATTACCAAAAGGATATCCCATTATTTGATAATTTTTCACAAATTGTTGCACAACAACATATCACCAGAATGAATTATTTTTGTGAAATTTATGAGATAGATGAATCTGATGTCCCAATGAAGTTGTTTTCTCAAATATTAACTAGAGAAGTAAAAACATGGTTTAGAAATTTAGGTGCTGGTAGTATAGCAGATTTAGCTGCATTTAATAGAGCTTTCCTAAATAAATGGGAAAATAAAAAGAATGCCCTGCAAATTTTATCCGAGTTTGATGCTATTAAAAGAGCTCCTAATGAGTCTGTCCAGGATTATTGCACCAGATATAACAGTTTTTATAATGCCATCCCTGTTGATCTTAAACCTACCCCCTATTCAGCACTTCTAAAATTTCTTGATGGATTTGATCCAAACGTGGCATATCAATTAAGAGAAAGAAATGTTGAAACTTTATAAGAGATGCAACTAGATGTTGTTGGTGTAGAAATCAATATCCTAGCCAAAAAAGATAAACTTAGAAATGAAATGAGAGTCACCATCAAAGAAGAGAATTCAAGCTTAGATGGTAAATTTGATCTTATTGCTAAAACTTTAGAAAGAGTAGTTGAGAGATTAGATCACATTGAGCAAAAGCTGCAATGGGATAACCAACCCCAGATCATAAATCCTAACTACAAAAAAAACAACAATCTGGGAAAAGATAAAGAACCTTCCCCAGATCAAAACATTAGGCCCCATTTTCAAGAGAACTACGCTGAAATTTCTCAAAACAATGTTGAGGATGATGAAGACATCAACATATTTATGGGCATAGATCATTAAAATACAATTTTCCTCACTCAGGAGGATCAAGAACTATTTGAGCTCTAACAGTTCAAAGTAGAATCTGGTGAATCCTTTGACTACAAGCAAGGTTATGACTTCACAATCAATGAAATTCACAGCTAGTATAACCTTAGGAGAAAGAAAACAAATGAGCCTTCTACAAAAAACAATGCTCCAACTCAAAAAAATTAAAAAAAAAAAGAATGTAGAGGCTCCCAAGACAAATTTTTTGCAAATTCTTCCAAGAGAAAACAAGAAAAATTGAAACCCACCCAGTTCTAAAAAACATTCTAGTCCAAAGATTGTTGATATCACTGAAGAAGTGGATCAATCTTCCAAAGATGCCCAAAAGGCTAATACTACAAAGGCCACTAATTCAGTAAAAACAACAGTTACTGATCCAAAAAAGAATCGAGCTGACTCTAAATCATGAAATCCTAAATCTTCTGCTGAAAATTCCAGATCTGAAAAAGTATCTTCTGCCACTCAAAATGTTCTTGAAAAAATAATCAAAGACAACAGAAATCAGGAAACTCAAACAAAAGACAAAAGAAAAACTCAAACTAAAGGTAAAACTGCTGAATCTCAAGAAAAATCCACTTAGTTAACAATTACAAAAGATGAACTTCTACAGATTAGTAAATCTCAACCAGCATTCAACATTCAAGCTGAAATATCCAAGTTAAAGATACCAATTCCTTTAACAGAATTGGTAAAGAATGACTTGTACAAATCAAAAATCAATGAAACTTTAAACATGAATGATGGTGAGGATTCAATTAATCTAAATGATGATCAGCCTGAATTAAGTTTTGGTCCTGATGTGAATGGTACACATGTTGATGGAGAAATCCCTCCTTTTTACATTAGTCTTACTATTCATGATGAGATATTACACAATGCAATGTTATATTTAGGAGCTTCCCACAACTTAATGCCTAAAGCTATTATGGAAACTCTGAATCTAGAAATAACTAGATCGTATAAAGACTTGTTCTCATTTGATTCCTCTAAAGTTAAATGCATTGGATTGATAAAATATTTGTGTGTCAATTTAGTTCAATACCCAGGTAAAAGTATGATAATGGATATTGTAGTAGCTGATATCCCACCAAAGTATGGTATGCTTCTTTCTCACTCATGGGGAGCTAAGTTGCAGGGATCTCTACAACTAGACATGAGTTTTGCTACTATTGCAGTATTTGGACAGCCCAAAAACTTTACAGAGAAACATTAATGAAATACATGGTCAATAATGTAGAAAGTTCCATCAATTATCCCATCTATTCAACTCCAACTGACCTTTACTCCTTCATTTTATGAAACTATGATAATAATGATATCCAAACTGAATTGATTAACACAAAACTTGAACCAAACAATAAAAATATCTTTCATGAAGCCCTCTGGAATTTAGATTTTTATGGCTCAGTGAACAAGACAGGCGCAGGAGATGGAGTATGGATCACCAACATGGAAACCAGTCATTCAGAAGGACATGCCTTCAGACTCAACTTTAAATGCACTAATAACATGGCCAAGTATGAAGCATTGATCTTAGGCCTCCAAATCATCGGAAACTTAGGAGGTAAAAGAATTTTAATCATGGGTGATTCAGATTTAGTCATTAAGAAAATAAACGTTGAATATTTTGTTCATAATCCTAGATTAGCCAAATATAGAGATGCAGCAATTGACTTGGTTGATGATTTACTAGAATCTAAATTTTCGATTATTCCCAGAAATCAAAATTTGCAAGCACATTTCCTAGAAACTTTTGATAGTACTTGTAAATTACCTTTTCAACCAAAAAATAGATATACTGCTCAAGTAAATGACAAACCCATTGTTCGTAACAATGTTAAATACTAGCATATTTTCTCTAAAGATGAACATATTTTCAATTTTTTGAACAATAAGGAAGAATTCCAAAATTGTAAGATAGACATTGATGAGAGTCTAGATTTAGAATGTAATGTAGATGATGATTTTTACTGTGAAATAAATAATGTAGATGTACATAAATATAAAAATCTAACTATATTTACTCAATCAGATATAGATGACTTGGAAAAAATAGACATAGAGGAAATGATGGAAGATGAACCAGATTTGATAGATTTAAAACATAACATTTTACCCAGAGGTTTGACTCCACTAGAAGACTTGTTTGATTCCAATGATGTGCCCAAAAGGACAAAAATGGAACCAGTCAGGTCTGATATTGAAGAATGTAACATAGGAAAAAATGAAAAACCAAAAATGATCAAATTGTCAAAATTCTTACCATCAGAAGAAAAGGTTAAATATATAGAACTTTTCAAAGAATACTAGGATGTTTTTGCATGGGGTTACGAAGATCTAAAAACTTACAACAAAGACATAATTCAACATAAGATTCCTTTGAAAGAAAATCAAAAACATTTTCAACAAAAATTAACAAGGATTAATCCAATTTTGTTACCTTTAATCAAAAAAGAGGTTAAAAGAATGTTTGATGCACAAATAATTGAACCAGTCAGGTATTCTGATTGGATTTCTAACTTAGTGCACACCAGAAAGAAAATAGGAAAAATTTGACTATGTATAGACTTTAGAAATTTCAATAAAGTATCTTTGAAAGACAATTACCCTTTGCCTAAAATGATCCATATTTTGCAGAGGGTTGCAGGTTCTTCAAGGGTTTCTTTATTAGATGGTTTCTCTGGTTATAACCAAATTCTAGTTCATAAAGACGATCAAACTAAAACTGCCTTTACTACTCCTTGGGGCAGTTTCATGTATGTGAAAATGTCTTTTGGATTGAAAAATGCAGGAGCTACCTTTTAGAGGGCCATGGATATTGCCTTTGACAAGGAAATCCATGAATTTTTAGTTATCTATCTTGATGATATTACTGTCTTTTCAAAAAAAAATGATGAACATTTGGATCACCTCAGACAACTCTTTATCAAGTGTAGAAAATACGGTATATCCTTAAATCCTAAAAAGACTCTTTTCAGACTAGAAGAAGGAAAATTTTTAGGACACATAATCTCCAAGGAAGGCATTAGGATAGACCTTGCAAGAATTGGATCTATTTTGAACATTAAACCACCAAGAAACATTAAATAACTTGAAGCATTCTTGGGTAAAATCAATTTTTTGAGAAGATTCATCTCTAACCTAGCTGAAATCATAAAAGAACTCAACAATATGCTTAAAAAAGGACCCTCCAATAAAATGGAATGTTAAAGCCAAAAAATCTTTTTAATCCATAAAACAGACCTTGACAAAAGAACCAGTCTTAATCAACCCATATTATACAAAGGATTTCATAATATTTTCATTTGCCTCTGAACATACGATAGCTGCAGTTCTACTGCAGAAAAAAAATCAAGGTTTTGAACAGCCAATTGCAATTTTTAGTAAATCCCTTAGAGATGCGCCTCTGAAGTACAATATAATGGAAAAAAAAAAGCTTTAGCCTTGGTCAAATCTCTAAAAGATTTCAGAGTTTACATAATTCATTCCCATATGATTGCATATGTCCCCAATGCTGTAGTCAAACATATTTTAACACAAGACGGATCTGATGGTAGGAGAGGAAAGTGGATTGCCACTATCCTTGAGTATGATATGGAAATTAAACCAAAAAATCTCATTAAAGGATAGGGTTTGGCCAAATTTATGGCTGAATCTAATTGTAATGCTCTAGACATAAATTTCATTGCACAAATAGATGACCAGGAAGAGATGGAGACTCCATTGATCAGTGAGGCCTATCTAGACTCACCATGGTACTCTAATATTATCTTTGTACTCATAAATTTACAAGCTCCTCCTAGATTAACTAAAACCAAAGACAGATTCATCAAACAAAAAGAAATGAGGTTTTGTATATTAAATAATGCACTTTATTGGAAAGAAAGTAGTGGGATTCTACTAAATTGTTTATTAAAATCAGAGGTTGACAAAATTCTCAAGGAATTTCATGCAAGTAACTGTGGAGGCCACGTATACTAGAAGAGTACATCAGAAAAAATACTGAGAGCTAGTTTCTACTGGCCAACGTTATTTTCTGTTGTCAAGAAATTTGTTACCTCCTATCAGAAATGTCATATTTTTGAAGGGAAAAAGAAACTATTACCCTTACCTCTAAAGCCTATATCTACTGAAAAACCATTTCAACAATGGGGGTTAGACTTCATTGGTGAAATCCACCGTCCATCCTCAGGCCAACATAAATAAATTTTAACTGCTACAGATTATTTTACCAAGTGGATAGAAGTTGTTCCCACTAGGCAAGCCACTGATTCAGTTATAATCTCATTCATAGAAAGTAATATTTTGTCAAGATTTTGATGCCCACATAAGATTATTACTGACAATACAGCTGCATTCAAATCCAAGAAAATGATTTCTTTCTGTCACAAATACCATATTACCTTGGGACATTCTACTGCTTATCATCCCCAGGGTAATGGTTTAGCTAAATCTTCAAACAAAATCTTAGTCAATATCATTAAAAAATTACTTCAAGATAATAAAAAAACCTGGAACAGAAAGTTAGTCTATGTCTTATGGGCTGATAGACTTACCACTAAGAAGTCTATTGGAACTTCACCTTATCATATTTTTCATGGAATGGATGCAATTTTCCCCTCTTCCTTGGTTGTACCAGTCATGAAGATCATTCAAGAATCATAGTTGGAAACAAATGATATTCAATGAAGAATTAATGAAACCATATATCTCCAAAAAACAAGGGAGGAAGTTTATGAAAGATCACAAGTTTCACATGATAAAATTAAAAATATTTTTGACAAAAGGAGTAAAGAAGATGAGTTTTTCATTGGAGATCAAGTTTTGAGATGGGATTCAAGAAGAGAGGATAAAGGTAAACATGGAAAATTTGACTTTCTATGCCAAGGACCTTATGTGATATATGGTTACAGAGGTAACAATTCTTTTTTCATCAAGAATTTGGATGGAACTGAACTTCAAGAAGGACTAGTGAATGGTAGCATGCTGAAACACTAGTATTCTTCTGAATCAATCACCAGTTAGATCCATTGACTTTTATCAGTGTAAATATTCATTGCAAGTGTGTAGATTGGATTGGATATTTTATCTACAAAGTTGAAGCTCGAAGAGAAGGCCCTAAGCTTTACAGTATAAAATTTCATAATTATATATTGTTGTAGAAATTAGAGGACAATTACAGGATCATCAAGGTTAAAATTGAAGGCTACTGATCTCAAAGTTCTTGACATTTCACCAGGAAATGCCATCCCCACGTGAAGCCGATTTTAGCAACCTATAAATATAGGATTCATAATTTTGACTTGACTGATGATAGTCATGTAAATATGTACAAACTTTGCTTTCTGCTAGGTGTTTTCCCATATTTTGTAAAAATGAACAAATAAATAAATAAAAAATAAATAAAAAATCAAAAAGAGGGTAAAAGTCCTAAAAGAGAAATAAAAGGACATAGAAAAAATGATATACCCCAAAAGGAAAAAGATGAATAAAACATGAAAGTGTGCAAGTCTAAATGCGACTATTTTTACCTTTCGCAGATGATTATGGTAGTGTCAATAAATGCCATAATCCATGATGAGTTGAACAATTTAATCTTGACTTATCATGTTTCAATTTTACTTGTTTTAGATAGAGAATGAAGAACTGTCATACAATTTAATAATGACAATCCAGTAGTTAGGTAGAGAATAAAAGAATCCAACAATTTAATCTGGATTCTTGAATGAAATAATTTTAGAATTATATAGTTTACTACTTTCAAAAGAACAAAATGTTTCAATGTTTCCAGCTCAAATGCACCTGATCAATGCATAAGAAAAAATGTTAGAAGATATGATTCGGTAGGTAGAAGAAGGCGGGAAATCCATTGTAAATATCTTATACCAGGCTACAATAAATAATTTCCCCTCCCCATAGCTATTTGAAATTCTAGACTATCAGTCAAAGAGGCTTGGGGCATTTCCCTGACTTCTGTTGGGACCGGACCCAAGGCTCAATGACTGACTAGTTGAAAATGTTAAGTTTCTATATTAATCTCAAAAATCACATCATTTTCCATTCATGCATTCATTACCATGAAAAATCATAAGTAAAGACCCCATTTTTACTTAATGATGCTTAAGACCCATTTGATTAACTCCCTCCACTTTACAAAGCATAAAACCCTCAAAAGACATGATATACTAAGTAAAAGTGAGAGAGCTATGAAAATGAAACTTTACTCTAATTTTCACTTTCCTTAGTTCTATTTATGAATTTTTGAGTATTCATTGTCCCTTGTCATATTAACACCTAACTTATTTTATTAACTCCCTATAAAAAGTCCTAGTCCTATTAATATAACTCCTTTTATTAATTATCCCAAAAAACCCCTTATTATAAGCTTTTTATGTCAAATTTATTATTCACATGTTTAAATTAAAACCCGACAATACCCCTTTGACATAAAAAATATCCATAATGAAATATCTCGATCCCTTATAGTTTTGGACCTTCAAATAATCTAAAACTATGTAATAAAATAAAATATGAAAATCAAAGTTCAGACCTTGGTTAAGTTGTATTAACCCGCCCCCATACATTTTAAACCTATTTATAAACTCCTTTTATATATAAAAACTCATTATCCAATACATAAACCCGACGCCCTCGCATTCATCCATCACCCTTCGATCATCTTTATATTCCTAATCCAACGGTCCACACTAGGCACGATGAACCAGCCTCATGCCCCACCATTCTTCGTCGCGTTAAGCCGTGAACGTTGATCATCTCTATAAAATCAACGACCTATCTTAAATATCGGTCCCACCTGCCTGTCTGCCGCAACTCCAAAAACTAATCATGACCGTTCGCATAGTGAAATCAAATCTAATGGTGCAGCTCTCATATCGCACGTTGAAACTGATCGATTGAAGTTTGATGAAATTCACGGGATAAAATTTGTTTCAGTAAACCGCCCATTGTTACATGTCCAATTTCAATTGGATCATGTTCCAAAAGTTAAAAACAGCTTACAGCCCAAAAGTAACGCAATAACCACTGATGGTTTTCGCATTCAAAGCAAAACCACCTCCCGCCATTGACTCTGACCTGTAATAAATGATATGCATATCAATAAAAATGAAGGTTTAAACCATTATTTTTTCACTGTTTTGCGTATCATTTTCCCCCTCGCCTATCAAAAAAATACGCCCAGACTCTGTTTTTACCTTTGCTAGTCGATTTGTCCTCCTGAAGCAGAAATTCACCGCAAATATTTTATTTAAGAATCCTGACGCTTCCCACTGAGCCACAATGACCAGTTTGAAGATTAAGACAACCTAAAACCATTTTTGACCGTCACAACATGTTCATAATGTATTTCTCAGTGTTTCGAATCTTCAATTTTACAAATTTGAAAACAAAATTAAACCAATTTGACTGTAGAAACAGAAAATCGCTGTTGAGCGATGGAAAAGGTATGAATTTGCCATTTTTTTCCTTATCTTTTTCCTTTAATCATAACTCCTTTGTATTCTAAAATGGTAATATATCGAAGAATTATAATGGAATTAAGGAGATTAGTGATTATTGCAAATTAACTAAATATTGTCCTTTCTTCTATACAGAAAATAGAAGAAATGGGAAGCCACCATTTGGGAGGAAAAGAGAAAGAAGAAGTAACTATTGTCCCTTCAACAAGAAGCCATATCCAGACAAGAAGATCAAAATCGAAGCGCACAGTCAAAGAAAAGAAAGGAACAACGCGGCTTCAACGCAAGAGGAAAAAACGATAACTGGAGATAGAAGATAGAGCAAATCCCTCAAATATTTCAATCCTAAGGGATCGCTGCTTCAAAGCTTATCTGTATTTCTTGTTTTGTCTGTCTGGCTATTATAAAAGGACAACGCTTGCAGAAATCAGAGAGCATGTATTATCATTACTCAGATTTCCTTTTGTATTTTCATTTTGATCATCGACTCTCGTTGGTTAAAACAAAGTGCGATTTCCTGTGAAATTTGTTACATATGATTAATATATAATTTGGTTTCTGTTCCATTATTTGATACTGGAGTAGCTCGGCGGTGCTTCACTAGTGGCTAAGGGCCCGGCCCTGGTGGATCCACTTGATATTTTTACCATTACTTTAAAATTCCAGTCGTGTAATGGTTTGCTTTAATGTTCATTTTCTCTAGTCACATTACTTTACAGATTCCATGTTTGATAGCTTACTGTTTCAATATTTTATGAATTGGTTTATTGCATAAGCTGTGATTGAATCGCATTTCTGTCCTTTCCACCATAACAAGATTATTATTCTTTGTAACTTGTATTGATATGCTTTTCCAATATAGAGCTTTGCTATTCATTCTAGAATTTGTTGTTCATTTCCATTAACTAGCTTTGCTGATCATTTATTTCCTGCAAGTATTTGGTTTTTCTTTGGAATGTTATTGCAGAGAGCTTGTTTCTTCCATGTCCATTAGCAGCATTATTTAACTCAATTATCATTTCCAATTAGTTGCTTTAGTGTGGAGTGTAAGATCAACAACTGTAAAGGACATTGGCTATCACTGTTTAAGTTCTTAGATTGGGGATCTTGTTTATGTTTGATTTCATTTACATCAGTTGACAGAGGAAAGAGTTATTACTACTGCATCCTTGAGTGATGATTGCTGAGTGAATAATTGAGTTTTAGAGCATTAAGTTTCATGTCATTGCAATTAGATTCCATCTTCAAACATCCATTTACTCTTGTATTTGAAACACTGTACTGCAAATTGGAAAGCATTACTCTTAGATTAAATTGTCGCCTCAGACTGAGTACACTCTTGAGATAAAAAATCGTACCGGGATTGATAATTAATGTATGATAAATAGGAGTTAAAAAGACACCTTTTATACCTCAACATTTTGGCGCCGTTGCTGGGGAGAGTGTAGCTATTTAGAAAGAGTGATGTATATTATATTTTCTCTACTAAGGAAGAACTGGGTATTAAAAACAAAAGGTAAGAACCTGCGTAACGAGCGAGGAACATGCTCGTTCACTTGCCTGCTTCATAGCAGAACTGCATAGAAGTTTAAGGTAGGAATGAATTCTTGCGTTTTTTGAATGACTAGAAAATCTAAACAAAACAAAATTCCTCCTAGACCTGAAAAACCTAAGGGACCGATGACCCTTGGGCAAACAACCTTTATCGATAATATCATTAAGAAAGATGAATCTCAGCCATCAGTAGGCGCTAGAAAAATTTCTTCTAGACAACCTACTAGCTCCCTTCGGGCCACAAAATCACCATCTGTAGCTTTTGCTGAGGTGCATAGCCAAACAGAAAAGACTGAGCAATATTCTCAAGAAATTGAGAATTCTCGCCCAATTTCTTTACAAGAAAGGAACTATAGTAATCTCTGTGAAGGAGGAGGAGAAATAGGAGAAATAGAAGAACCAGGATCCCCTCTTGAAGTAATCCAAACACTAAGCAACCCAGATAAGGGAAGTGCTGTCAAAATCATCCAAAACAAAGTTGAAGAACCTGAAGAACCAAAATCCCCTCAGATAATAGTTCAGCAAGGGAAAATCATTATCCCAGACCAAGGAAGTGTTGTTAAGGTCATCCCTACTCCTTCTAGTCATCCCAGAAGGGTATTGGCACATATTTGATCAAATGGCTTAGAACCAGCAATCACCCCAAACTTCCACTTTGCAATATCCCATTGTGGACACTGCAGTTAATGCACCTATGAAGGCCATTCCTCTCCAGCATATTCATACATTCCATGGCTTAACATCAGAAGATCCAGATGCATTTCTATTTGAATTTGATGTATTATGCAGGGGGTATGACTATACCAACGATCCCCAAAACCTAAAATTATTCCCCTCCACATTAAAATGAGTAGCTCTATGATGGTTTATGGGGTTAGGTGGAGGTGTTTTAAATGACTAGGATCAGATGAAAGCTGCTTTTCTAAAGAAATATCAAGATTATTGTAGGTCCAAGGAATTAAAGGATGAAATATTTCAGATGACAGCAAAACCTAATGAAACATTGGAGGAATATGTAGAACGTTTTCAATACAACCTCCAGAGATCACCTTATGCATCTTTACCCTTACCTGATAATGTGTTAAAAACTACATTAATTAAAGGGATGAAGGAACAATGGGTTGAAACATTAAACATCATGGGCAAAGGTGACATATATCAAGAAAATTTTGCTAACATTATTGATTTATGTATCAGGAGTTCGAGAGGCAGCACAAGACTAAAACAAGCAGAAAGTGACATGATCATAAGGGATAGAAAGACCTCCGGTGGAGGTATAACCTGCATAGAAATTGGAAATCTACTGGAAGATTTCAAAACTGATATTTTAGGGACTCTAATGACGCAGCTCGACATCATGCAAGCTAAATAAAAGCAAGCAGAAGCAGAACAAAATTTGGCAATATTCTGCCCTAGATGCAGAAAGAAACATAGCCATAAAGAGTGCTTGCTGGATACAGTCCAAGTCTGCGCCATCTGCACGAAATATCACTCCACAGAAAATTGCCCCTCACTCCGGGGATTGAAAGCAGTCTACAAAGAAGCAGAAGAAGAAATATAACCAGTGTGCTTACTCAATCAGCGTCGTCAATGGAAGCCACGAAAAAAAGGTATGCCCATCGATATATCCTATTCTTTTCATCCTCCTCAGTATAATGCTCAGCAATATAATGGAATGTGGAAAAATCAGCCACCTTTCCCCAGCTGGTCACAGCAGCCATTTCCTACATCATCGTGGCCAAATCAAACAAATCAAACCAATTGGCTGAAATTTCCTTACTGTCCACAATTTGGGAAAAATAATACATATCCAATACAATGGTCCCCCTCCACCTCTCAGAGTCAAACCTGGCAGTCGAATTGGAAAAGATATATGAATCAACCAGCTTGAACGATTCCTCTCCCTCCACCTACACTTCCAGCGCCATATACATTGTAAAAAAATCCCCAGGCCAACTTAAGGCCGCAACTCCTAGCCCAACCCAACCCGAACCCTAATAATAGACCAGTTCAATCTGTTCAAATAATTGAAGCACCAGAACTAGAAACCGTGTTAAGGCAGTGCAACGACCTTCAACTAAGTTCTGGGCACATAATAGAATCAGAGGGAGACAAAAATGTTCAAGTTTAAAATTCGTTACCTTTAGAAAAAACATTATAAAAAGAGAATATGGTTAGACAACAAACTCATGAGCAAGCAACCACCTCTTCTCCACCATTCCCAGAACGACTAATCATACCTTGCCCAATAGAACATTCTGATTTTAATCTTCTGAGAGAACTGAAAAATTTGTGTATAAAAATACCACTCCTCCAAGCTATCCAAGATATTCCAATTTATGCAAAGACCATCAAAGAATTATGTATAAGAAAGCCAAAGAGGAGAATAAAAACTAATCCAATTGTCCAAGTAGTCGGCACACTATCTGACTAACTATCAGGAAGAGAAGCACCTGTAAAGTATGAGGACCCAGGAAATCCTCTAGTTATGGTGCAAATCAATGGACAATCCTTTCCTAATTCCTTAGTTGATTTAGGAGCTGCAATTAATATCCTAACAACCACCACCTGTCAAAAACTTGGCATTACATCATTAGATCCAACCACAACCTTATTGGAATTGGCTGACTCTTCAGTAGTCATGCCAGAAGGCACACTACGTGATGTAATGGTATTTGTAGACTCGTGGGAATACCCTGTCAAATTTCTGATTATTAACCCCAAAAACCGGCTAGATGGACACCCTTTAATCTTAGGTAGACCTTCGATGGAAATTGTTGATGCTTACATTGGCTGCCGATAAGGCAGCATAACTATAACTAGAGGGAGTTATGCCAAGAATTTAGCCTTATACCCTCCAGCCCAGCCAAGTTTAAAAATAATAAAAGCAAAGAAATAGCCTGTATCATACCTCATAGAAAACATTAGATCACCATTAACCATAGAATATGCCCTCGAATTTAAAGACCAAACAGAGGATGACATCATTAACAGTTTTATTAACCAACCAAAAACCAGATCCCATTTTCAATGTCACATGATCGAGGAAGCATTTGATAATGAAGAAGAATAAGATCACCCGAAAGACATTCATGATCAATCAATACCTACTACCTATATTTACAATAGCAAAACTATAGAAATTGAGCCAGGAAAAACTCTGAACATTAACAAAAACTTGTCTACTGAACAAGAGGAGAAGATGGTCCAAATACTGAGAAAATATAAGGGAGCCTTTGCATGGGATTACCCAGACATGAAAGGAATTGATCCCCAGTTATGTACGCACCACATTTATACAGAAAAAATTGCTAGACACATTCGCCAACCCCAAGGGAGATTAAACCCTCATCTTAAGGATATTGTGAAAGCTAAATTACAAAAAATTTTGGATGTAAATTTTATTTATCCAATATCTGATAGCAAGTGGGTCTCTCCACTAGTAGTGGTGCCAAAGAAGAATGGAAAGTGGAGGAGATGTGTAGACTACAGAGAATCAAACAAAGCAACCCAGAAAGACCACTTTCCCCTTCCTTTCATTGATCAAGTATTAGATACATGAGCAGGAAAGAAATTCTTTTCTTTCCTAGATGGCTTCAGTGGATACAATCAGATTCAGATTTCCCCGGAAGACCAAGATAAGACTACATTTACCTATCCTTGGGGAACATTTTCTTACAGAGTTTTACCCTTTGGTCTATGAAATGCCCCTGCCACATTTCAGAGGGCCATTCTTAGCATCTTTTCAGATTTAATAAATGAAGGGCTCGAAGTATATATGGATGATTTCACACCTTATGGAGATGATTTTGAGCCAGCATTAGAAACATTGGAAAAGGTGCTGCAAAGGTGTATTTCCACCAAGCTATACATAAGCCATGAGAAGTGTTACATGATGATGACCGAGGGACTCATTTTAGGTCATTATATCTCAGCAGCTGGAATACAGGTAGATCCAGCTAAAATTCAGATAATTTTGTTAATACCTAATCCCACTACACAAACAGAGGTACGTAGTTTTCTGGAATTTTCTGGTTATTATAGAAGATTCATAGAGCATTTTTCTCAAATAGTTGCACCTCTATACACACTAACAGGGAATGTTGATTTTACTTGGATAGATAAATGTGACCATGCTTTTGAAGATTTGAAAAAGATTCTATCAACAGGCCCAGTGCTAAGGGGCCCAAATTGGGATTTTCCATTCAAAATTTCATTTGATGCCTCAGACATAGCTATTGGAGCAGTCCTTGGCAGGAAGAAGATAAAAAACCATATGCAATTTATTATATTAGCAAGAATCTATCTCCTACTAAATTAAACTATATTGTGACTGAAAAAGAATTTTCAGCTGTAATACATGCTCTAAATAAATTTAGACATTATATAACTGGGTATCCTGTAGTTTTATATACAGATCACTCTGCCATAAATTTTTTAGCAAATAAACCTGTTACAAATGGTAGAGTAACAAGATGGTTGATTCTATTGCAGGAAATTGACATCACAATAAAGGATCGACCTGGAAAAGAGAATCATGTAGCTGCTTTTCTCTCACAAATGCCAAAACCAATGGACACAACAGCAATCGAAGATTAGTTTCCAGATGAACATTTGTTTGCTGTTACTGCCAGAACCCCATGGTATGTTGATGTTGCAAATTATTTAGCAGTAGGTAAATTACCCAAGCATCTAACGCCCAATGAATGAAAACAGATAGTGCAATGCAGTACCCGATTCTCTTGGATTGGGGGCTACCTATTTCATACAGGAGTAGATATGCACATCAGAATATGCGTCCGAGAAGACAAAATATTTGACATTCTGAAAGCATGCCACAACAGGCTATGTGGCAGACATTTTTCATATCACAGGACTGGTCACAAGGTTTTACAAACAGGTTATTACTGGCCTACAATTTTTAAATATGCTAAAAATTTTGTACAAGCCTGTGATAGTTGCCAAAGGGTAGGGCGCCCTGGAAAGTCCGATGATATGCCCTTGAATCCGCAGTTAGTAATCAAGCCATTTGAGCACTGGGCGCTTGATTTTATTGGTCCTATTAACCCACCATCAAATCAGAAAACATACATACTAGTTGAAACAGAGTATGTTACTAAATGGGTTGAAGCAGAGGCACATCCAAGAGCTATAGAGGACTCTGTAATACATTTCCTTTTCCAAATATTTGTGCGATATGGCCTCTTGAGGGACATAATTAAATATGGAGGACCACAATTTGTAGGTAATAAAATCGCTGCAACATTAAAAAATTACCACATTTAGCACAAAATTACAACCCCATACCACCCACAGGAAAATGGCCAAGTAGAAAGCATGAATAAGGTGATAGAGGCAATACTTGCAAAAATAGTTGCATCACATAGACGTGACTGGGCTTCAAGATTGCTAGAAGCCTTGTGGGCATACTGAACAACGTGGAGAAATACCACAGGGTATTCACCATATCAGTTAATATTTGGAAAAAAACCCATCTTTCCAATAGAATTTGAAATTCAAACATTAAGAACAACGCAGGAGGTGGGTTTGAATTTAAATGAGGCCCAGGTTAGCAGATTACAACAAATCAATGAGTTAGATGAAATTAGGCTCTCCACCCTTCAACATACTGCATTAATTCAACAGCAGAGAGAAAAATGGCACGATGCCCTTATTAAAAAGAAAATATTCCACGAAGGCGATTGGGCACTCTTATAAGACTCTAGGTTTTAGGATTTCCCTGAAAAACTCCAGACACGATGGCTTGGACCTTATGAGATACAGAAAGTGCATGACAATGGCACCATTACATTAACTACCATTTATGAATCTAGACATTCGTTCAAAGCAAACGGTCATCGAGTACAACTTTACCACAAACAGCTTAATTGGGAATCATATTACGAGCAATTACGAGGAGATTCCACTATGCAGATTTTAGCTGAGGAAGATAACTACTCCTCGGCATTAATTCACTGAACAATTCCTTTATTTATGAAATTTGTACATAAGCTTTTCTCTTTAATTTCGCTTGTATGAACTATTTTTGTACAGATTTTTTTTCCTGTTCTTCCTCTTAAGGTACAGCTGCTGTTCCTCTTAAGAAACAGCAGTCCTTCCTCTTATGGAACAGAAATCTTGTGTGCCTTTATTTTTCGTGCTATTCCTCTTAAGGAATAGTTGTTGTTCCTCTTAAGGAACAGTAGCCATTCCTCTTAAGGAACAACAATCTTGCATGCTTATATTTGTTTGTTGTTCCTTTTAAGGAACAACACTTCTGTGTGTCTATCTTTTTGTTGTTCCTCTCAAGGAACAGCCGTTGTTCCTCTTAAGGAACAGTAGCCATTCCTCTTTAAGGAACAACATTTTCGCTGATTGTTTTTGCTATTCCTTTTAAAAGGAACAGCATTTCCGCCAATTTTTTTTTCTGTTCCTTTCAAAAGGAACAACCTCTTCGCCATTTTTTCACTTTCTGTCATTCCTTCTAAGAAACAACAGTTTCGATTTGGAAATTTTTTAGGCTATTCCACTGAAGGATCAGCATTTTATTTTGTGCTTATTTTAGCTATTGTTCTACTTAAGGAACATTTGTTGTTCCGCTTAAGGAACAACAGTTTCGCGTGTATCTTTTTCTTTTATTTGTTGTTCCTCTTAAAGGAAAAATAGTTTTGTGTGCAGATGTTCTTTTTGTTGTTCCTCTTAAGGAACAACAGTTGTTCCGTCTAAGGAAAAACACTTTTTGAGTGCATTTTTCTTTTTGTTGTTTCTCTTATAGAACAAAATTTTGAGAAATTTTGTGAATTATTCATAATCCTTTTAAGGCAAACATACAAATTTATGCAAGGACACAAAATTAGAGGTTACTGGAATCAACAAATCAAGGAAAGTTTTTTAAAGAAATTGCTTTGTATTGATAAGAAAAAAGGAAAGGACACAACTATCTATATCACTTTGTTGTCTTTATCTTCACTAAAACTAATTTGATTGATTATTTTTATCATGTTGGTTCTTCCCTAATTCTCATAACTCTCTTTGACTTTTATTATTGAATAAGAATAAGGGCATATTTTCCTCTATTGAGATGTTCAGACTTCTTCCACCATCCCTACTCTTAAGGAGTGTTGAGCCATCCTCTATATATAAATAGGAAAGTGCTTTATAAAAGAAAAAATAAAAATAAAAAAATATCTATATGATTACTAACAATTCTATGATTTGTCAGATGGAGGATAGGGGGTCTCATCAAGAGCCAGCCTACCATGATCATAAGGAAGCAGTGAAGTGGCATTCCCACTATGGCCACCACACCAGGGATATGATCCAATGGGCACATCAAAAAAATAAAAAGTCCTTGGAACAAGAGGTCTCATCACGAGCCAGCCTGCCCACCTTTCACTCCTTCCTGGTGAATGGCATGATGATTCATCTGGTTACCAAGCCAGCATAATGGCCTCCATCCTAACATTACAAAGCACTTTCCTAGGCATAGATAAATGATTATGGTTTCAAGGGTGAAAAAGCAACTTTGTCAAGGTCATAAATATCTGTGGGCAACAAAGCTCTGCTGATGGTATTGGAGTCATTTTTCACCAATCAATAGTAATTATAAACCCTTTTCTTATATCTTTATCTTGATTTCAAATGAGATTATGCTCCTAGACCCCTTTTTTTTTTAACCTCTTACACATGAAATATTGTTTATAAATCAATCATAATGGTTCAAAGTGAATAATGACCGCATAAGATTTTTTATTTACATCAGCTGTCCTTTTCCCTATTTTTGCATCATTTCATAGCATTTCCATATTTACTCACGATTTTCATAATATGCCTCGATTTCAGTAATTCAATACTTTTTGTGATTATTTCATGAATACGCATTCCTTTGTATATTATACGACTGCAGTCTAGTTCGCTGCTCCTCCATTGTTGGTCGAGAAAGACCTATCATATTTCAAGGGGGTGCGGTTGACTTTCGAAATACGCCTACATATGGGTCAATTCCTTATTTTCATCAGATCCTAGAAATGACAACTTTAACGGTATTGATATTTTCCGATATGCATGGGTTGTTGTTCCATTTCAATTTCTGTGTATTGCTGTGAAAAATTAACAATGTGCAGGGCTTAGAAATAATGGGAGGGTGAGAAGTATGTAGCGAACCACAAGTACTAACAGTTTCCGACGCTGCATGAGAAATTTTGGAAAGAGCAGGATGGATTGCCTACCTTACACGACTGCAGTAGCCCCATGAAACTGTGGCCATCAAATTTTTGCAGAACTTGCAGGAGGATCATTCCATAGTAAGAGGAAGGCGAATAACAGTAACAGATGAAATATTTGCTGAGGTATCTTTTCTACCAGCAGTTGGACCCATATGGGCCCATAAAAAATTGAGACTGCAAGAGGCCATGACCATCTTTCGGGACGAAGGACAGAACCTAACCGTCAAAGGAAAAGGAGTCTAGCCAGCAACTTTGGGAGAACCATGGGCAGAACTGGCGAGAGTAGTGCAATGCTACATTACATGCGAAGGGAGAAAGGATGTGGTAAGACCACGCCACCTCAAATTATTAGCAGTACTAAAACAAAAATGTGCTGTAAATTTGCCTGCATATTTAAATTTTTTACTGCATGACACTGCTCGGAGCATAAGGAAATCCCGTCATACAGGAACGGTGGTAAGCCACCATTTTTTAATTTAATTAATAGTTAGCCACAGTCTTGCTCAACAATAGACTAGTTAGGAAGAATTGGTATTTTCAATAGACGGGGGAACAGCCTTACCTGCCCCGAAATGAAAAAGAATCACCAGCACAGCAAACAGACCTCTAAAATGCAGACATTCCTCCAGATTAAGAAGAAGCAAGGGAATATTGGGAAGCCTCTAGAGTAGCAGCAGCCAACCCTTAGAATTACCTAGTTCTAGAGATGAGCAACCCCCACAACTTGAAGGATGAGAAAATCAGGAAGAAGAAGAAATTAAGCATACCAGTGAAGAGGAAAGGGGGGAAGCAAAACCTCCTGTAACCTCCAGTGCAAGTCCACCACAGAGTCCATTGCAGGAGGACGAATTGGCCCAAATTTTGGCCAATATGTGTGAGTATATGCAACCCCAGAGTCCGCTCAACCTCAATATTGAGGTAGAACAATTATGGGAACATTCTGTCCACAGCAAGGATACATCCAAGGAAATGCATGATGAGGAGGAGGCAGAAGCAAAATCCCTTCAGGAAATAGCAGATCAAACTAGGGTTTCCTCCCCTGAGGAACCTAGTCAGGATAATACAAACACTGAAGAAGTATTCCAAATGGAGAATATGGAAATGATCCAGGGCGAACGAACAGTCCCTGAAGAACAAAACCTAGCTGAGCAGCCAAGTCCAGAAAAGGGAACAGTTGTTCCTCCCAAGAAGAAGAAGAAGACAAATGAAATTAAGAGGCTGCGGAGGGAACAAAAAAAGATGCTATTAGTAAAACGACTTAGAAAAAAGATAAGGGTTCTGAAAAGGGGGAAAATCTCTAAAAGAACCCCGAAAATGGGGGATGCATCAATCCAAACGGAACCCCATAATACAAGCGCCATGGAGACTCAAATCGAGCCCATATTCATTCAAGATAGCAAGGAACAACAGGCAGTTATTACAGACGCAGTTGCCCAAACCGAAAATGCACAAGTCTGTAATAAAGATGTTCAGACCGAGGCATTGTCCTCTAACAGTATGGCCAACTAAACATTTTGCAATAAAGATACACAAACTGTAGGAACTCGATATTGTAATAAGAAAACCTAGGTAGATCTTCAACCGAAAAATGTTTTGTTGAAAAATGACCCTGGTGTAGCAAAACTCCGAGAGGATCTGGCACAGGCTCAGCGGGCTAGAGAAAAGCTCGAATAAGAGACTGTTTCTAAGAAGAAATACCAAGAGTTACAACATCAATTAAGGAACATCAATGCATCAGAGGCAGAAGCCTTCGAAAAATGTCGGAAGGAAGAAGAAAAAGTGGAAGAGGTAAGGAATAGACTACAAACAATCAAGAATCAAATGGATACTCTCTGTTCTCTATATACATATGTTCTAGCATGTAGGTACCCTGCCAAAAATTATGTTTTATTTTTTTTAGAAATATATTTACAGTTAAAAATTAAATCTTTTAATGTAGGAAAACCTATAGAATTAAAAATTGTTGATGATTTTATAAACTGCTACAAACTCTATGGAATAAAAGTTCAACACTTACTCTATGAATTTTATTTGCACAATTTTATATTGGAAGAGGAAATGGAGATGAATCCCAGTCCTTTTGTGGGTGATGTACAATATAAAGCATTCATTTAATTTTCTGTTAACCAGTTAAAATGGCTCAAGGCCTATAACACTTTTCAAAGACAAGAAAATGGGTTAGACCTTTGGGTTAAGGGTGAACCGAGACACCCATTACAACTATGGGCTAGGTAGAAAAGCTTAATGACAAAGGAAGGTGTGATCCAGACATTGGGACCCATTCACAAAGCAATTATCCTGGATGGGGTAGAATATTTTATGTCCATCAGAGACCATGCTGTAGTAGCATCTAAACTCCGATGGAAGATTTCCATTTGGAGTATTCAAGACAGAGAGCCATTCAATTATAAAAATTTTAAGTTAGCTGTTGACCGCCTAGTTATCAATAGTAACCTCATCTTGAGGGAAGGCCTGTATTGGCTAGGTTGTAGATTTCGAAGCCCTATTATTTGGTATCCTTCAACAGACTATAAGGCCATATATGAATTACCTGAAGGGCAGATAGGGGATATTTTTGAAGTTTTAGCTGCAAATCATGGTTTTAGACCATTTGATGAAAACCCCTCTCCAGCCTATTCTCTAACTCCTTTGCATGTAAACTACATGGTTTTCATGAGGACATGAAAAAGGGTAAGCAGGGGGGTGTGTTGAATGATGGAAAAGTTATGAATTTTCCATTTATTTCTTTATCTTTTTCCTTTAATCATAACTCCTTTGTATTCTAAAATGGTAATATATCGAAGAATTATAATGAAAATAAGGAGATTAGTGATTATTGAAAATTAACTAAATATTGTCCTTTCTTCTATACAGAAAATAGAAGAAATGGGAAGCCACCATTCGGGAGGAAAAGAAAAATAAGTCACTGTTGTCCCTTCAACATGAAGCCATATCCAGACAAGAAGATCAAAATTGAAGCACACAGTCAAAGAAAAGAAAGGAACAGTGCGGCTTCAGCGCAAGAGGACAAAACGATAACTGGAGATAGAAGATAGAGAAAATCCCTCAGATATTTCGATCCTAAGGGATTGCTGCTTCAAAGCTTATCTGTATTTCTTGTTTTGTCCATCTGGCTATTATAAAAGGACAGCGCTTGTAGAAATTAGAGAGCATGTATTATCATTATTCAGATTTCCTTTTGTATTTTCACTTTGATCACCAACTCTCGTTCGCTAAAACAGAGTGCGATTGCCTGTGAACTTTGTTACATATGATTAATATATAATTCGGTTGTCATTCCATTATTTGATACTGGTGTAGCTTGGCGGTGCTTCACTAGTGGCTAAGGGCCCGGCCCTGGTGGATCCACTTGCTATCTATACCATTACTTTACAATTTGATCCAGGTGGATATTGGTGGCCACCCACCTATTCCACTTGGGGCCCCACCATTGTCTCTTTCAGTTTTTTTCACAACTTACTATTTTTAGCAGTATTTCAGGTCTTGAACTTCTAGAGCCGTTTTGAAGCCCCAAACGAAGATAGTATGCCAAATTTATGTCCCTGGGAAGTTGAACACCAATTTACCTGAAAGGGGCCCATATTTTTGGTGCTTCATCTCCTATGGTTAGGTTTTTGGATGTTTAGAATTCTCCATTGTTTCTCCATAATAAATAGGCCCTTGAGCCTCATTGTAATACAGTTCAGAGGTCTATAGTTGCCACATCTCTTCTCAGATATTCGCTACCAGCACCCTAGTTATTTTATTTCCATCATGTTTGTAAACATATTTTTGTGATTTGATATTAATGAAATGAAGCCTTATTTATGCTGTATTTCTATTTTTATGGCTATTTCTATATTTTGTTTCATTCCTGCATAAATCTAGATCAGTGGTATCAGAGCAGTCTAATTTTTCTCGATCCTTCTTTGCATGTCCCCAACGAGGTTGGGGTATAAGGATTTAGGGCTCGATCTGGTGGAACCTTTGCAAGATCAGCCTCGCAAACCCCAACGAATGCCCATGGTGTACGAAAAGAAAGATGAGGGAGCAGGAGATCCTATCAAAATATTGCTCGAGGAGGCCCTCAAAAAACAAAGGAATGCGATGATGGATAACTTTGCCCAGATCCTTCAACGACTGCCCACCCGCGGCGCATCTGCATCCAGCAGCCACTCTGGAGGCGCGACTCCCTTTAAGGTACAAGTAAAATTTGACATTCCCATATTTGAGGGTCAAATAGATGCAGATGCCATAGATATATGGTTGAATCTATTAGAAGGATATTTCTCAGTTCATGATTTTTCTGACCGGGAGAAGATTATTTTTGCACTCCTCAAAGCTGCCCTCCATGTCAAGGACTAGTGGGAAACCTACTGTTAGAAAACGGACGAGACATAACCCTCTCTATTCTCAGCCGTACCCACTTGGAATTCTTTCCGAGATGCAATCAAGGAACAATACTATCCCATGGGGAGCTATGAGGACAAGTACATACAATGGACCACGTTGCGGCAACAAAGGGATCAAGATGTGCATGAGCTAACGAATCTGTTCCGTACCCTACGTACAAAGTTGGGTATCAAAGATTCAGAGAAACATTTGGTGCTAAAGTATTGTGGTTGTCTGCATAGATACATTAAGGAGGAAATGGAGTTCCTCGACATCTCCTCGCTTGGTACGACATACCGGTATGCTCCCAAGATTGAGCAGAAATTCAAACAGAAGAAGCGAGACTTTGGATCTACGAATCAAAAGCAAGGGAATGGTGCCCCCAAACCACAGAACAAAGGACAAAGCCAAGGGATGGTAGACCAAGACAACCTGCCAAAGACACAAGCAAAGAACAACACCGCGACGCCAAAGAAGGACACGGGAAAGTGGTGTGGGTTCCATAAGAGCTCCACTCACAACACAAGTGAGTTTCGGGCCAAGCAGTTGCAGGTGGCCAAGATGAGGCCTTCTGAATCAGATGCATGCTCTGAATCTGAATCAGAACCTGACAAGGTGAATGACAAAGGGAAGCAAATTATTGATGTGGAGCCCAACACCACTGTTGCCACTACGAAGATCCAGAAGGAGGAACCAGAAGATCCAGAGGAGGCAGAGCATCTCTTCCACTCCTAGATGTGGGTAAAGGGTTCCACGCTATGGTTCATTATCGACAATGGAAACCAAAAGAACCTCATTTCATCAGATGTCGTGAAGCAGTTTGGCTTGCCGACCACATCGCACCCACAACCATACACCATCAGGTGGCTTCACCAAGGACGGGATCTCCGCGTCAGCCAGCAGTGCCACCTTCCCTATAGCATCAAGCCCTTCATGGATGAGGTATTGTGTGGCATTGCTCCTATTGATGTTTCTGATGTATTATTAGGCCAACCATACTTGTGGAAGTAGCATGCTATGTATGAGTCCTGGCCTCACACTGTTATTGTTACTTTGGGAAATAAATTGTATAGGATACCAGAGGTACCACTGCCTCCCACTATTTCTTTGGTTATTGCAAAACAATGCAGTAAGCTCATTTCCCAAACCAGGAAATTTTTTTTCCTGATGATCCACCCCTAGGACAAGAAGAAGACTATGGCCACGACCTCCAAACATGGCTCCTCTGCACGACAACAACAAATGGACAAGGTTGTGGAGGAGTACGGGGACATCTTCGCCTCACCCACAGGGGTGCCTCTACACTGTCAGGTCAAGCACCCTATTTACCTAACCCCAGGTGCACCACTACCCAATGGACCGATCTATAGGCGCTCTGTTTTGGAGAATGATGAAATCAAGAGGCAGATTCAGGAGTTGCTGTAGAAAGGTCACATCTGGCCAAGTTCATTGCCCTTTGGGAGCCCAATCATGTTGGTACACAAGAAGGATGGGACTTGGAGACTCTGTATTGATTATCGGGCACTGAACAAGATCACTGTCCAGAATAGGTGCCCGATCCCATGGATTGATGACCTTTTGGACCAACTCAAAGGGGAAAAATATTTTAGCAAGATCGACTTGAAGTCTGGGTATCACCAGGTACCAATCGAACCCTATGATGTGTGGAAGACTACCTTCAAAGCCAAGGATGGTCTTTTTGAATGTCTTGTCATGCCTTTCGGATTGAAAAATGCTCCCGCAACCTTCATGAGGTTGATGGATGACATCTTGCGTCCACTCACCAACTCATTTGTAGTGTTATACTTAGATGACATTCTTATCTTCAGCCAATTTGGAGAAGTGCACTTTTGGCATGACCCAAGTTCAATATCTAGGATACATTATTGATGAAAGGGGGGTGCATGTGGATCCAGCCAAGATCCAAGTCATTCAGTATTAGCCAGCCCCAACCACCCTAACAGAGCTTCAAAACTTTCTGGGTCTTGCTAATTTCTACCGCAGGTTTGTGTTGGGATTCTCTCATATCACTTGGCCCTTGAGTCAAGTCACCAAGGGAGGAGGAAAAGAAAAAATATAATGGTTGGAATCTCAACAGAAGGCGTTCGTAGAATTGAAACATCGCCTCTATTTTGCCCCAGTGCTCACATTACCAGACTTGCAACAACCATTTGAGATCGAGACAGATGCCTCTGACTATGCTATTGGGGAAATTCTTACTCAACAGGGGCATCCAGTGGCATATCATAGTGAGACATTGTCCGACACAGTTCGAAAGTATCCCACTTATGACAAAGAAATGTATTCCATTGTGCAGGCTTGTAGACAATGGAAGCATTACATTTTGGGGAAGGAGACAATCATCCACACAGACCACCGACCCTTGCAGTTCATACAGACACAAGGGAAGTTGCAGAACGATCGCCATCAAAGGTGGTCCAAATATCTCCAACAATTTCATTTGAACATCAAGTATAAGAAGGGTAGCACCAATAATGTTACAGATTGCCTCAGCTAACCACCGATCGTGGCCATAACCACAGTTCTCAACTCTTGTAGGCATGAGACTTTTGATTGGCCACTTCTCTACAAGAGCGATCCAGAATTTAGCTACGCATACAAGGCACTCTTGGGGGGTATGCAAGTTCCAAAATTTCACCTCCAAGATGCACTATTATGTCACCTGAGACACCTTTGTGTTCCTTCAAGTGAGCATGCCAAGATGATATGGGAAGCACGCTACAATCGAGTCGCTAGGCATTTTGGGGTCGATAAAATAGTGGCAGTACTATAGAAGTATTTCTATTGGCCGAACCTTCAATAGGATGTCAGGAAGTACATCAAATCCTGCACTGCTTACGCCTTTTCCAAATCGACCATCAAGAAGCAAGGGCTCTATACTCCGCTACCTACCCTAGTTGACCTTGGGAATCCATCTCCATGGATTACATGTCAGGCCTTCCTTCTACTAAGCATGGAAACGACTGTGTTTTCGTGGTCGTAAACATATTTTCAAAGATTGCCATTATGGCGACCTGCAAGAAGAATATCATAGTAGAAACCACTGCTAAAATCTTCTTTGAACGAGTGTGGGTGCACTTTGGGATCCCACAATCTATCATATCATATCACGATAGTAGGTTCCTCAGCACATTTTGGTCCAGCCTCTGGTCAATGTTGGACACCAAGCTCACCAATTCCACAGCTTTCCATCCCCAAACTGATGGCCATACAAAGGTCGTCAAGAGGATGATTGTACACATTCTACGCATGTAAAATTCAAAGCATCCACACACATGGGATGAGAGCCTTCCCTATGTACAACATAGTTATGAACGGGCTCTCCATAGCTCAACTGGCCACAACCCCTTTCAAGTGGGCTTGGGATTCCAGCCACTATGTCCCATTGACGTAGCCATGCCATTTGCAGCTACTTAGGCTGATTTGGCTCATGTCCATTCTGAAGCTCACAAAGCAAACAACTTCATTGAGCGCATTCAACATCTAAGTACAAGCAACGACATGATCAACATCGGGTGCCACACAACTTCTAGGTGGGTGAAAAAGTGTGGCTACATTTGCAGAAGGAGCGCCTCACTAGACCCCACCGTAAGATTCGCCTGCTCCGATATGGGCCATACACCATCACCAAGGCTGTACGGAACAATGCCTTCGAGCTTAGTATTCCACCATTCCTTGGTCTGCACCCAGTATTCAATGTATACTGCCTTCGTCCCTACTTCCAAGCTCTATTGGACACCTTTAACATTGCAGATGAACTCACACCAAAAGAGTTAAACCCCAACTGCATGGAATAGGCCACCACAAACTGTATCATGGACATGCAAATCAAGAACACTCACCGACAGAAGATCCAACTATATCGGGTTGTCAAAGTTGGCCAACTCCTACACCAAGGCAAGTGGTTCACCGTGGACCAAGTTCAACGGAAGAGTTCTCATCTCATGGAGGAACTCAATGCAATGGGGACCATTGCTTCCTAAGGGGGGAGGGATGATCTAGGTGGATATTGGTGGCCACCCGCCTATTCCACTTAGGGCCTCACCATTGTCTCTCTCAGTTTTTTCCACAACTTACTATTTTTAGCATTTTTTCGGGTCCTAAACTTTCAGACCCGTTTTGAAGCCCCAAACAGAGATAGTATGCCGAAGTTACGTCCCTGGGAAGTTGAAACACCAATTTACCCAAACGGGGCCCATAGTTTTGGTGCTTCATCTCCTAGGGTTAGGTTTTTGGATGTTTAGAATTCTCAATTATTTCTCCATAATAAATAGGCCCTTGAGCCTCATTGTAATACAGTTCAGAGGTCTGTAGTCGCCACATCTCTTCTCATAGATTCGCTACCAGCACCTTAGCTATTTTATTTCCATCATGTTTGTAAGCATATTTCTATGATTTGATATTAATGAAATGAAGCCTTATTTCTGCTATATTATATGTTTATAGTTATTTCTATATTCTGTTGCGTTCCTGCATAATTCTAGATCAAAATTCCAGTCATGTAATGGTTTGATTTAATGTTCATTTTCTTTAGTTGCATTTCTTTATAGATTCCATGTTTGATAGCTTACTGTTTCAATATTTTATGGAATTGGTTTATTGCATAAGTTGTGATTGAATTATGTTGCTGTCCTTTCCACCATAACAAGATTATTATTCTTTGTAACTTGTATTGATATGCTTTTCCAATATAAAGCTTCGCTATTCATTCTAGAATTTGCTGTTCATTTCCATTAAATAGCTTTGCTGATCATTTCTTTCCTGCAAGTATTTGGTTTTGCTCTGGAATGTTATTGCAGAGAGCGTGTTTATTCCATGTCCATTAGCGGCATTATTTAACTCAATTATCATTTCCAATTAGTTGCTTTAGTGTGGAGTGTAAGATCAACAACTGTAAAGGACATTGGCTATCACTGTCTAAGTTCTCATATTGGGGATCTTGTTTATGTTTGATTTCATTTACATCAGTTGACAGAGGAAAGAGTTATTAATACTGCATCCTTCCCTGATGATTGCTGAATGAATAATTGAGTTTTAGAGCATTAAGTTTCATGTCATTGCAATTAGATTCCATCTTCAAACATCCGTTTACTCTTGTATTTGAAACATTGTACTGCAAATTAGAAAGAATTACTCTTAGATTAAATTGCTGCCTCAGACTGAGTACACTCTTGAGATAAAAAATCGTACCTAGATTGATAATTAATGTAGGATAGATAGGAGTTAAAAAGACACCTTTTATACCTCAACACCTGGGAGGAAAACATAAGAGGGTGTTCCTTGTTCTCCTCAATGGGATGGGTTCTTGTAAGTCCTTAGCACTTCAGATATAAAATTCCTCTCTCTTGATGGCATAGAAAACCCAAACAAAAATGGTAGAAAAATATGACTATGATGGTGGATCAATAGTTAGACCAAAAGTATAGATCTAGAGTAATATTTAGGCAACAAAAGGTAGTAAATGAATGGGAAAACCCTTCTATTTATAACAAAATATTGAGTTAGCCTAGATATTGGTGCATAATTAAAATATTATTAACCAAATCAAGATCCAACTTTTATGGAATATTTTATTATGTTTGTTGGAGGGAAAAGGAATTTGACTTGGGTCAAATCCCTTTATTTGTAAATAATAAATAAATAAATGATTTATTTATCATTTTAAGGATGTGGTTGAGTAATAATCAAATAAATAATGATTTATCTATTTATTTAAGGGTGATTTAGTCATATTTAACAAAGAATATTATTAAAATAAGGTTTAAATAATTATTCTTAGAAAATAATAAGATAGATAATGATTTATCTAATTACTTTCCTTTTTTTGGGTTAAATATAACCAAGAATATTAATTAAACTATTGTTTAACTAATTATTCCTTGAGTAAAATAAAAAAAATGTATATTTATTTAACATTTCCTCATGGGGTTTCCTATTTAGACCATAAACAACTTAATAAAGGTGGTTTACTAAGTTATTTTCATAGTGAAAGCAATTTTACTTAGGGTAAAATTGGTCTTACATGGTGTACTTGGGTCCATATAATGATAATAGATTAGTTGACCAAAAAATGGTGTAGCAGATTTCCCCCCAACATGCAAGTGTTAGGAGCTAATCGTATGACCAAAGTACGTTGTAAGAACTCAATCACTAGACATCGAAGGGGAAGTCAAAGAGAGAAAAGTATAAGGTAGACCAAAGTGCTGAAAGAACTAGACCCTGAGGAGGCAACACTTACAGGTGCGACAAGTCTATTTGATGAGTAAGTACCTATGCTATAGGCGGCGGGGGAGACATACCTATGCCCGCTGAAGCAAAGTACAAACAATAAGGCGTCCGGTAAACCATGGAACTGGCCAATATAGTATATGCTGGAATAAACATGAGCCAGATAAAGAACATGATAATGAATCCCACATACGTATTTTTCCTGGGATAACAACCAAGACTTGTACAATGATATCTGATTACATGAGATATAAATTCAACCTAGATGCCCATGAAAATAGGAAAGGGCTCTGAAAATCTGACTGATATATGCAAAAAAAAGGCGCTGCAAGCGGCTAAGGCTGAGATCATCAAATGTATGGAGCTGCATCAGATGCTGTAATGAAGAGGTCATTCGACTGTGTGGGGGGCTACCTATAGGGCCACCCCCTCATGAGGGCTGAGACATCTCACACACACCTGGGAATCACCAATATCAGTTACTGCATCACTGAACCATCAAGTATACGGATCTCGATCATGCTGAAAGGAGATGGAACTGAGAAACAATCAAGTCTAAGGGAAATAAGGATTCCCTTTGCCTGATTCGAGGCACCGAACAAGGGTGGAAGCTGTAACCAAGGTACACCGCCCTCTAGACATGTCTTCTGGAATGAATGAGCTGATTTCAACAGAAGGAGGTCTTCCATAGGTGAGGCAATAAGGGATCCTCAACTAAGGCACGAGAGAAAATAGTAGAGTGACTAACATACTAACACCAATGATGATGATGAAATGGGTGGTGCTGAGTAGCGAACAAACGACTTCCCTTGTTAGAGCATAAAAGGCATGGATGACCTGGCAGCGACTGACACAATATCATGAGGGATAGGGGACAGTGGGACTGAAGGCCATAATGTGAAACATGAGAGAGGTACCAAGCGCTGAAGGATGGATGACTATAATAGGATTCAAAGGGACTCAGGATAGACTCCATGAATGCAATGATGACTCAACTCGGATGCTCTAAACAAGGGTGACTCGATGGTGATGCCACAAAGAAAAGGTCCAATGGGGACCATAAAAACATGAGTACAAGATGGTAACTCATGACAAATGTCGACACGAGCGTGGAAAAGTATGGAGGTAAAGTGGTGTCCCCAGTACGATTGTTGCATGTGAAGAAATGAAATTTTGAGGAGGGGTGAAGTGATGCCTCTTGGAAAAAATGTGTCTTGGTGAAGTATAAAATCACTAAAAAGCATGAGCTGGCTACCTAAAGAAAATAAAACATGCATTTCCGGAAGGAAATGCGAAGGGTAATATTTCTTCAAATAGAGTGCATTTCGAGGATTGGGAAGGGGATGGCCTTCGAAGTCCTCTAATAGATATGCCCCCTTACCTAAATCCTTACTGATGATTTAAGGTCCTAGCCATAATGAGTCAAACTTCCCATGACCAAGGACATCATGGGCCTAGTCATACACCAGAACAAGATCACCTTCGTGAAAATTACAAGGTTGGAATTTTCGATCATATTGAGCTTTGGTGCGTTTCTTAGCCGCCTCAAATTTTTGCAATGCAACATGATAGTCATCGGATTCGTGCTCAAGCAGGATAAGTCATTTTTCTAAAGGTTGGGTGTGAGGAAGAAGTTTGATGGTTAGATGAAGGGAAGGGATTTCACACTTGATTGGTAGGATTTCCTCCTCTCCAAAAACCAGGTGGAAAGGAGTAAACCCAGTGGCGGTTTTAACAGAAGTTCTATAGGTCCACAAAGTAGGGAAGAGCATAAGGTGCCAGTTGGTTTTGTGCTTATCAACCGTCCGTTGAAGCATGCTTTTAATAATTTTATTGACTGCTTCAACTTGACCATTACCTTGGGTGTAATAAGAGGAGGAATATTGGTGCTCAAGCCCAACAGTGAGGATAGCTCACGCCACATCTCATCTTCAAAATGTCGGCCATGGTCGGAGACCAATTGTTTTGGAACTCTGAATCAAGAGATCACATGGTTAAAGAAAAAGAGGGCTGTAGTAGCTGTCGTGTTGTTAAATGTTGGCATGGCCTCAACCCATTTAGTGAAGTAGTCAACTGCCACGATGATATACTTATGGTTACCAGCTGATGCCAGTGGATACTCCATAAAGTTTATGGCCCACTTATAGAAAGGACCAGCAGAGATGACAGGATAGAGGGGAGCCAGAGGAGCTCGTGCATTAGGGGAAAAATGTTGGCAATTGGGGCAGTGTTTGACTGCCTCAATGAAATCACTAAAGAGAGAAGGCAAAAAGTACCCAGCGTGCATGATATTTTGTGCAGTGGCCAAACCGGAGAGGTGGCCACTACAAGCACCACTATGACAGGCATTAAGGACTTGCTCTGCTTCAGTGTGTGTGAGACAACGATGAAGGACAGAATCTACACTGCGACAATAAAGGTCATCATCGATAAGAAGGTAGCGGGGGTCCTAGTGTCGGATACGTCGTCGAGCATCACATTCAAGATGGAGGGTGAACTTTTGGGTTTGGAAATAAGTGAGGATGTCCCTATACCAAGGGTCATTGGTGGTAATGACAAAAAAATGTTCATCCGGGAAATTATCATTAGCTGGTGGATCTTGCGTACCTATAGGTAATTCAGAAATGAGTTCAGTAAGGGCTAACCTTTCTTACTTTTTGGTGTGAAAAATTCAAGATTTAATTCCTAGAGGATCACGATCCAATGGGCATACTTCCCACTGATGATTCGACAACTCAATAGGAAGGCCATAGGGTTGGAATTAGTCACGACCTTGGTGGAACACATGTGGATGTAATGATGAAGTTTCTAGACTGAGAACATGAAAACTAGTGCTAATTTATCTTCATGTGAGTAGGATACAAGAGGTCCTACCAAGTTCTTACTGACATAATAGATAAAATTTTCAATTCCATGGTCATCTTCCTGAATGAGGACTCCAGCAACCAAGTGGGTGGAAGCGGAGATATACAGGATAAAATCCCTATCAAATTCAAGTGGATGAATCAAGGGAGTGGACGTGAGAGAACGCTTCAGGGCATCGAAATAATCTTGAGCATAGGTATCCCAAACAAAAGGGATATTAGAGAAAAGGAGTCTCAGGAACCCATGCGCAGTGGTGGCATAGTCAGGTACAAATCGACGAAGGAAATTAGCTTTGCCTTGGAGGATTTGTAACTGGCATAAAGTACGAGGGATATGCAGCTCAAGGATGGCTTGAAATTTCAATGGGTAAACCGTGATACCATCTTTAGACACAATGAAGCCTAGAAAACGGTCAGCAGGTACGCAAAAGACACACTTCAGTGGGTTGAGGCAGATATTATACTTGTGACATCAGAGAATTATGGTACGCAGGTCGTGGAGGTGCTGCACCTGATGTTTAGAATGCGTAGTAAGGTATTCTAAATAAGCAAGGATGATATGAGCCAGGTCATGGAAACAATAAGACATAGCCCGCTGAAAAGTGGCTCCTGTCTTTTTAAGACCGAACGGCATGACTCAATAGGCAAAGGTCCCCCACGGACTAATGAGCGCAATTTTAAGTTGATCAGCACGACGAATAAAAATTTGGTTGTACACGGAGAAACCATCCATAAAGGATAAAACCTCGTGCCCTACACACTCATCAATTATTTGGTAAATGAATGGTGTGGGGAAGTTGTCTTTGGGAAAAGCTTTGTTCAGATCACGAAAGTTGATGCAGACACAGATGGTGCCTTGTTTCTTGAGAGTGGGGACTAGATGGGACACCCAAGTGGTGTATTCAATCGGATAGATAAAACCAACCTGCTTGAGCTTATCAATTTTGGCTTTGACATCTTATCGTCTGGAAGGATTAATGGGTCTCAACTTTTGATGGACAGGATGGGCATCAGGCCATGTATCTATATGGTGTTTGACAATGGCAGGATTAATTCTGGGCATTTCTGAATAAGACCAGGAAAAAATATCGCGGAATTCTATGAATAGCTTGGTGTAAGCCTCAACCTCTTCTGGGGTGCAATGGGTGCCCAAGGTGATATTTTCTTCTATCCCTGGTTTGTCAGAAATGCTAATTTTAATGGTAGGAGAGATATTGGCCATATTTCCTTCTTCGAAAGCATCAGGTGTAGGAATAGGATTTCTAAACCAATCTACCTCATTAGGAATGAAGTCCTTAGTTTCCACAACATATTTGTCATGGGACTGCTGCGGGAGGAAGTACGCACGGTGGTGCATATCATCCCATGGAAAGTCAGGGTCGGTCAGCACTTCCATAATGTCTTCATTAGAGTGAAAGATGGGGTGACTGGAGAAAGGGGGACCACCTGATGCGGTAGAGTTACCTGACTCATCATCATGTGAAGAAAGTCTCACATGCACTACGTCATGGGGGATGATCGAAGAGTAAGCAGATAAAGGATCTACTGATGTTGAGCCCAGGGTGATCGCAGAAGGGAGGTCAAGTGGATCATTAGGGGAAGTCTCCATGAGGGCTTCCCCCAAGGGTCTCATGGATGATGATAGGTAGAAAATGGTGACTGAAGGCTCCATCATGTTGACATCGGGGGGAGGGATGTCAATGGGAGTAGGCAGATCCTCTGGTTCTGTCGAACCACAACTCATGAAAAAGGAAAGGGTGCACTTGTTACGCTCAGACTCGAAATGGCAGAAGGCTTCCAAAGAGGAATGATACTCTTCGAGGTGAGGGCAGAGGTGAGTGTAGTGGCCATGGAAATCACAAAAATCACAAGGGTGATTTGTGCGCAATGGTTTGAGTTTCAGGATTGAATTGGGTATAGTGACATATACCTCTGGGATATCAGACTCCGGAAATGTCTCATTGACCATGGACTTAAGGTGAGGCAACTTCGGACAAGTATGGGTGGCGTGACCGACAAAATCACACAAAGAACACTGGATGGTATGTTTTGGAGGCTGAGGAGGGGTAGAGTTTTTCAGGGCAGCCTTGTCCTTTGATGCGCCCTTGCGAGCTTTGCCTTTCTTACCCGAAGTGGTCACAACAGGAGGTGGTTCCTATTGAGGTGACTGAGGCACTGTTGCAGTGGGAGAAGTCATAGGGACTGGTTGAACCAGGGTCAAAGCAAGAGAAGATCTAGGTTGACCAGGCAGGGTAGCGGCTAGAGGATCGAGGTACCAGATGGGAATCCCAAGGGTCAGGTTAGGAAGAGAGAGGGTGGCCATAATAGGTACCGTGTACATTCTTGGTGGGGGAGCTAGGAACAGTATTTAAACAGAGGGGTAATGACCAAGAAGGACAGCTCCAAGATGGTTAGGCCTGGAGGAACTGTTCCAGGAGGATAAAGAGGCTCATGAGTACCAGCTGAAAGTGAAGGGCCAGGAGGAGAAGGTTCAGAAGGCTGATCAGAGGTCATCATGAGAATCTAGTAATTGGAGGTACCAGATGGAAGAGGTTGAGTGGCCACCTGACCTTCAGATGGTTGGGTAGCCACAAATCCTTGCTGAGGGAAAGGATCGGTAAGCATAGCCGGTTGACTAGGTGCAGGACTAGGAGGAACGGAAGGGGCGGCTTGCTGTCCTCTCAATGTTGCTTGAGATGCCCATAGCTGCCACATCTATGGAAAAAGAGGAAAATCATGTATATAATGACCATAAAAACCACAGCAAGAACATGACTTGTTCATATGAACAAGCCTGTCCTGCTTGGGATAAGTGCCCTGTTGCTGGTTTGTAGTGTTAGGAGCATTACCTTGATTAGCTCCAGGATTACCAGGGGCACCTTGATTTTGAGTTCCTTTCCTCTTCTTTTTTGAGGGAGGAGTATTAGTTGTGCCCTGTTGTGCGTACACCTGCCCTTGAGGGGGCAGTGGTTGCTGTTGCGGGGGTTGAGAAGGCAAGGGAGGAGGAGGTTCTAATGCTGGAGGAGCTGGAGCACTAGGCCATGGATACGGATAATAAGGAGTTTGGGTAACAATGTGGTAAACAAGAGGTTGGGAAAAAAGAGGAGGCATGCCGTATCCTGGATACGTGCTACCGAGAGGGGGAAGAGTGCAGGAGGTGCTAGCCCCCCCTGAGGAAAAACCATAGCCCATGGGAGGTTGAGCATATAGATTAAAGAGAGCTTCAACGATACCGTCGGTGGCGTGACATGCCCCTGGTGTGTTGGAATCACTGGGTCTGGAAGATCAGGTAGAATGGTATAAACATAACCCGACTGAGCGTAGATCAGGTCATACTTTAATGCAATTTGGAGAACGAATTCTTCGGTTTGAGGAAAGTGTGATGCGACATATTTCCCGATAGGTGGCAAGAGAGATCTAAGGAACTAGTCCATGTAGACATGGTCTTCAAAGGTAGGGGCTCGACATAGGCTCTTTCTTCTCTGCCATTCCTGTGCATGGTTGGATAGGCGAGTCGCAGACAATTGACGGAAAGAAGTCGGTACCAGTGTCATAACGAAGAGGAAGCTGGAAATAAGATAGAAAAGCCCAGGCAAGAGTCACAAATGCGGTATGAGAGGAAGAGGACTAATCAACATACCACTTAGAAGCTTCACCAGTACGCGTTCGTTGGAACAACCGAAGATGGATAGATTCATTGGTAATGGAATTAGACGAACACCACATGTGGAAAGATCGAACATGATTTGAAGGATCTTCAACAGCAAGGCCTTCAAAATTTGGGATGTCAGAAGGGAGCTTTGTCGGCATAGTAGGACAACTAGCATCATGGTGTATAGGGTTGTTTATCAACTGGTTAAAATCGGGGAGGCTGAGGCCTACCATGAAGGGGAGTAAGGGCGCAGCTGGGGTAGTGTCCGTTGAGGTCCCACTAGTGGTATTCCCAGCCTGAGGGTCGGGATTACCACCAACATTAGGCTGCACCATTTTATCACCCTATTAATTCTTAGGTCATGGGATTTTGGTTTATATTTAAAGAAAACCAGGGGTAACCAAGAACCTCTTTTAGAATTCAGGATCTAGCCTTCCTGAATTCTGGATAGGGATCTCTCCTTAAGATTTAGCTTTGTTTTGCAATGGATTTTAGGCTAGCTATGAGTGGAAAATTTGGTTTCATTTTTCGAATGTTGGTAGGAATAAAGGACTACAAGGGAAACCATAGAAATATCTACCTAACCATTGGGCAATGGTGTCAAATTTATAGCAAACAAGACTAGAAAACTAAGGTCAAAAAAAAAATATGCTAAGGGCAAGATAGATGATCTTCAGAGGGTTTTAAAAGGATATTTTGATGAAGTGGTATGATCTGGACCAAGGGCACTTAAGAATCCTTAGATCATAGAAAATGAAGAGGGAAATTGAGGTCAAGCGAGGCTAAAGAGAAATTAAGAATTCTAAAGTCTAGAAATTAGCAGAAAACATAAACATAAAAACTAGTAAAAACAGAGAGCTTTTTGCACTGATTCTGTAATACCTTTCCTATTTATTCATTTAAGATAGAAAATAACACAAGATGTATGAATGAAACTTAAAGAAATAAATAATGAAAACTGGAAGATACAATACTCATCTGATCAGGACGAGGATCATTAGTTATGATGCCTATTTGCTTCAGTTTCCAGCCAGCTGCTTCAACTTAACTCACATGAAATCCAAATGTTTCAACAAAAAATTCTATAGTAGTCTTGATAATTTTATTCCACACAAAATACTTCAAAGAGTGAAGTATTTATACAAATTCTAAACTAGAATATCTTGAAAAAATATCAAGATTGGTTCACAAATATCTATAACTGTTTTACATAAATAGAACTTAAGTAAAGGACACTCAAGACTAATGCATCTATTTGGCACTATTTTTTATGGATAGGTGATGACTAAGAGGATAATTCGAATTTGATCCAACTCTTAGTTGATGATGAAGCATCCAAGTCACTAACTACTTCCTTTCTTTGTGCAATTCTGCTCTAGCAATTCTGCAAACTTGGGATCTAATGATATCTTTGTATTTCTCAATCCGTAATAGATATGTAAATAGTGAAAGAGATTATTGTGGATGAATATTTTGGTGAGATAAGCCTCTTTCAGTTTCCTAAATTTCCTTTCCAGCTATGCACAATAGGCTCTGCAAAAAGATGTGTAAAACAAAGGTTTACAGAGTCTAAAAAATAGGCTGTAAAGATGTGCATGTATCTCTCATTCTGAAATAAATGTGTAGAACATGAGATAGGTTTTTGTAGATGGGTCTCTTAGGAACAAAAACCGCCTTAATTTTCGTATGATGTATTTCTTATTGGCCACAATATTCTCTGCAAAAATGATGACTTAACAGGAATTTTCTGCAAAAAGTGCTCTTCAATATTGTTTAATATTTCCCAATCCATAATTGTTGTTAGAAAAGTTAGAGCGGTTTTTGTAGATGGACCTCTTAAGAACATAAACCTCCTTCAATTTTGAAGAATAAATCTTGGATTGGTCAAAATATGTTCTGCAAAACAATGACGTAAACAGGAAATTTGTGCAAAAAATGTCCCTTCTTGCTCTCTTTTTCATCTTTTCACCTTTTTGTTCTTTTAACTGTTTTACTTTCACTTTGGATAAAATTCATTGTTGCTGAAAGTATTTTCATCTCTTCTTACCATTTTACTGCCTCTGTATTTACTTTTACTGTTGACCTTTGACTACTCTTGTAACTTTGTTTTAACTTTCACTCTAACTTTTACCTGATACACTTTAACCACTGATACTCTTTAACTGTTATGTTTTCAATGCCATTGTGAATTCTGATTTCACTTTTACTTGCAAAAATCAAAAAATTTGTTAATGAAATCCAGGTCTGCAGGGAGGTGATTGAAGGTTTTTTGAAAGACTTTTGGAATGAGATCAGTCTGTTCAGGTTTAACATCTATTTTTTAGGCATTTTGGGTAGCTACTGTAAGATTAAACTGTTTGCAGGAGTTATTTACTTTAACAGAGATGAAACTGAGCAATTTAGGCTAAGGATGACTTCTTTTAAGTTTTATTTGCTCAAACTAGGCTTCTGAGAGATGAAAACTAGGCTAAGACAGGAAACAGGGTTTCCTAAATGGTACAAATGTGGAAAAGAAGTCTTTTAATCAATCTGTGTTCGGAATTTGTTTTCAAAAAGAAACTACAAAATGAGGATTTTGGCTTTAAAGGGGTTTACAGATGAATTCATGTTTCCTTAATTCGCAGGTATTTTGATGATTAGACAAGGTTTCTGAAGCTTCTATGGTCAAATTTGGACTTCTTTTGATTGGTTGGAGCCAAAACAATGTGCTTTGTTATGTCGACAGGGTATCTTCAATTTAAACTGGATCTTTGACAGTGGTAAAGTTCAGCTTCGGGGCTTATACATTGGTCAACATAGGCTCGAAATTCTTTTAATACAGTCAGGGCGGGAGTTAAATCAGTAGGGAATGCAACAAACTGATATAATAATGATATCTTAAAGTTTAACCTTAAAAAATAATCATATTCGGCATTAATTACAAGTTTATTAAAGGTGGGAGGCGGATTTGGTTTTTCGATTATGAAAAACTGCTGGTTTTTTTCGCATTGGATTTGCATGGTAAATGGTTTTAACCTTTTCGAATTCAATCGAATGAAATATTGACACGTCGGCAGCGGGTGGTATCAAGAAACAGCTTTTATCGTGTGATTTTTTGAAAACTTGGGTCGATTACTTTAGTTGCGCGATATTAGATTTGTATCGTCAGATCTGACTTCGAGATGTGAATAGTCAGGATTTGATTGAAAGCTGCAGGGTAAATGCAGTGGGTTCGGGGCTTTAAATATTAGCCATAGATGTGGTGAGTGAAGATCTACGGTTGAAGTTTAACTCGATGAGGAGTGGTGGGGACGGGGGTTTATGTTATCGGGTTAGATGTGGACCGTTAGATTAGGGATGCTTGAAGATCAGACAACTAATAATCAATACGATGGGGGAAAGATAGAGGGCTGAGGATTATTCATCGCATTCGATGAGAACCATTGGATCAATGGGATGAGGAGATCGGATGGTTGATATTAAATCTGAAGGCGATGAGGGGTTTTATCAAGAGTTATATATACAAAGGCTTTATACATGGAATAAAGTGAACGGGGAGGGGATTAAAAAGGGTTTAAACCAAGGTTACAACTGTGGTAAAGGAATATTTATAGGGAAAGTAGAAAAGGTTAATATTTTAACCTTGGGGTTAAGGGTAATCGGGGAAAGGGATGTTTTAAACAGGGGGATGGGTTTTGCGAAGTTTTATTTAAATTAAACTTCAAGAATTTTATATTTTTTGTTTTAAACACATATGAAACATGTTTAATGCTTTTTTTGTGTATTTTATTATATAGTTAACTAAATCAAGTTGATTTAATAACCATAGAGGGCAAGATATTTACATAAGGTTATTTTTGGCCAAAGGGGGTATAATGTGGGTTTTTATTTAAACATGTGGGGATAAATAACGTTGGCTAAAGTTATATTAATGGGTTTTTGGGGCTATTTAATAAATGGAATTATATTAATAGGAGAGGGTTATTTTCTAGGGATTTAATAAATAAGTTAAAATTAATATGACAAAGGGGATAGTGGAAACTCAAAATACAGAAATATAACTAAGAAAAGTGAAGTTTAAAGGCAAATTTGCATTATAATAATTTCATCACTTCAACTTAGGATAAAATGTAATTTTGAGGGTTTTATGCTTTCAAATGATGTGGGAAGTTAATCAAATGAGGATTAGAATATCTTTTAAATAAAAATGAGGTTTTTACTTATGATTTTCAAGGAAATGAATGCATGAATGGAAAATGATGTGATTTTAGGGATTAATATAGACATTTAACATTTTCAACTAATCAGCCATAGAGCCTTGGGTCCGGTCCCAACAAAAGTCAAGGAAATGCCTTGAGCCTTTCTGACTGATAGTTTAGAATGATAAATGGCTATGGGGAAGAGAAGTTAGTTATTTGCAACCTTGGTGAATAATATTTACAATGATGCTTCTCACTTTCTTCTACCTACCCAATTTAACTGCTAGCATTTTTTCTTCCATTTTGATTAGGTGCATTTGTGCTAGCAACCTTTACAACATTTATTCTTTTTGAAATCAGTAAACTATCTGCTTCTACACTTATTTCAACCAAGAATCCAGATTAAATTGTTGGATTCTTTTATTCTCTACCTAACTATGGAATTTGTCATGGTTAAACTGTGTGACAATTCATTATTCTCTATCTACAACATTTGAAATTGAAAGGTGATAAGTCAAGATTAAATTTTTCAACTCATCACAGATTATGGCATTTATTGACACTCTGCCATAATCAACTGCAAAAAGTAGTGGCACTTATACTTGCACACTTTCATGTTTTATTCATCTTTTTCTTTGGGGTATCTTATTTTTTCTAAGTCCTTTGATTTTTCTTTTAGGACTTTTTACCCTCTTTTTGATTTTTTGATTTTGATTTTTTTTATTTTTTATAAAATATGTGAATACAACTTGCAGAAGGCAAAGTATGTACAGATTTACATGATTACCATAAGTCAAGTCAAAATTATGAATCCTATAATTATAGGTCACTAACACACCAGGCATAGTGAAGGTGTCTGGGGGAGAACCGAAGGCGGGACGAGAAGGAGAACCCAAAGGACCAGAAAAATAGTTGGTGTGTGGACTTGGTGGAGGACTAACTCGAATCCTACGTGGAGGAGTAAGTCTTCCTACCGGAAATTGAGGATGAAGGCCAAGAAGTCTCCAAGATAAATGCCTTGGTGGCGCAATGGTGATGAAACAAACACGACACAAAGGAAAAAGAGACCGAAAAGGGCAGGGAGGTGCAGGATCAACTGATTACAATGTCGAAACAAGGGCAGAGAGGTGCAGGATCAATTTATTTCAATGTTTTAAAGTCTTTTCTTGGCGGTGTTAACCAAGCCCTTTTTCGCTTAGGGTGTGTTTGTAAAAGTGTGTAAATTTTAATTTTTAAACCCAAACATTTGTAGAGAAAAAGAAAAAGTGTGTTGTATAGCTATAAATAAACCTGCAAATGACAGTATATAGGCCTGTAAAACATAAAATAAATAGCTAATAATGCAATAATATAAACCCAGGGAGGCGGGTCTCTCAACAAATAGTATATAGGTGAGAAAAAACTAAGAAAAACACACTAAAAATCCAATCGATCTAAGGTCAAGAGGGACAGGGATATAAAATACAAGATCTGTTGGAAAGTGGTGCAGAAAACAACAAATCAGAGGAAAAATTGTTGTAAAAGAGGAGGCGAAAGGCTATCTCCTGAAGGGAAACGGAGTGAACCCTAGAGGAAAACCCAAACAAAGCTAGATGAGGTGATTTGGATGGATAACAAGCTGATCTGAAGTGGATCTGAAGGTGAGGTATCAGATCTAAAAAAAAATGGCTGAAGACTCTGAAATTTTAGACAACCTACAACAGCAAAAACTCTTCCACAAAAAGTGGAGGGTACTGAAGCCCTAGGGGGCTAGGTTCCCACTTATTTGAGAAAAACAGAACAAGTATAGGTCCAAAACAGGTGGAGACAGAGGTCAGACAACCCTAAATAGCTCCTCAGACAAACCCAAAAAACTTTTAGAAAAATCCCTGCAAAAAGTCCAAGTCGCAATTTCTGACCTGTTTTTAGCAGAGGTTGCAGTTTTTGGACTGAAAGGTGCGTCGTGAGGGTCCAGGTCGCAGGTTTTGGGCCAAAAATTGCAACCTGCACTTTCGTGCACTCTCAGCCACAGATTTCAGAAAAATTTGTCGTCTCAGCTGCGGCTGATGTCTCTCACCTGCACAATAGGTCTGAAAACACACGGAAGTCAAAATTTTTATCGTTTTAGGGTTTTATATGTTAAAAAAACATCAAGAAAAGAAAAAACAAGGGGCTGAAGAGAAATCCCATTGTTTGAAGCAGCTGGATATGCAAGGATCAGAAAAATGACAACGGTCATAATCGTAAAATCGTGTGGAGTTTCCAGTTGTTAGTATGAATCTTAATTCCAAGCGTACGAAAAAATACCACTTTAGCTGCGCATAAAAACAACCCTAACATAAAATGTGGCTACTAATATCCTCAGATCTGCAGTTAGGTGATCAAGATAAATGCTACAAAAATCTAGATCTATGCATTAGAAGACATTAAGCAGTAGATAAAACAAGATTTACTCCATGCATCCAATAGACAAGACAAGAATATGTTGAATAAATTTTGTATTAATGGAACCTGGGAGGAAAACAAAAGAGGGTGGTCCCTATTCTCCTCAATGGGATCGGTTCTTGTAAGTCCTCATCACTTCAGATCTAAAATTCCTCTCTCTTGATGGTGTAGAAAACCCAGATAAAAATGGTAGCAAAATATGACTATGATGGTGGATCAATAGTCAGACCAAAAGTATAGATCCAGAGTGATATTTAGGCAACAAACTGTGGTAAATGAATGGGAAAACCCTTCTATTTATAAAAAAATATTGAGTTAGTCTAGATATTGGTGCATGATTAAAATATTATTAACCAAATCAAGATCCAGCTTTTATGGAATATTTTATTATATTTGTTGGAGGGAAAAGGAATTTGACTTGGGTCAAATCCCTTTTTTTGTAAATAATAAATAAATAAATGATTTATTTATCATTTTAAGGATGTGGTTGAGTAATAATCAAATAAATAATTATTTAATTAATTATTTAAGGGTGATTTAGTCATATTTAACAAAGAATATTATTTAAATAAGGTTTAAATAATTATTCTTAGAAAATAATAAGATAAATAATCATTTATCTAATTAATTTCCTTGTTTTGGGTTAAGTATAACCAGGAATATTAATTAAATTGTTGTTTAACTAATTATTCCTTGAGGAAAATCAAACAAATGTATATTTATTTAATATTTCCTCATGGGGTTTCCTGTTTAGACCATAAACAACTTAATAAGGGTGGTTTACTAAGTTATTTTCATAGTGAAAGCAATTTTACTTAGGGTAAAATTGGTCTTACATGGTTTACTTGGGTCCATCTAATGATAATAGTTTAGATGACCAAAAAATGGTGTAACACTTAGAGTAACTCTTTCAAACCAAATTTTGGCTGAGGATTAGCCTCTTCAGCTTGAGAGGGCTCTCTCAATTTAACTAATGATTTTCTCAATTAGATTTCAAATCAGATGGCTAACTCTGTGATAAGTGCTTTAGTGTATTTGATTGTAGGTGAAAAATGAAATAGGTTTCACTAACATTGGGCCGATGCAGTCAGTATGAAGGAATTCAGTGACAAATGGATCTCCTTGTGGAAGCTGAGGATTTTTCTATTTCAATAAAAATACAATGCTAACACACATAAAATATTCAATAACTCGATGTTAAAAGGAAGTCAGAGCATGAGGGCATGAATTATGAGTAATTCAACATCAAGATATTGGAAAAATATATTAAGGAAACATAAGACATAAGATCATTGAAACAATCAAAGAATCTCAGGTAAAGCAGAAAACACCATTACTGTATATTACTGATATTCTAAAATTTACAATAGTAGTAGTCTCAAATGACATTCTCCAACCCTTTCTCATTTGATGTTTTAAATATTAATATACTTTTGTTCATTACATTGGATCTGCCCATCTGGCTAGATCATCGAACCATAATCTTGAAACCTATCTTAACCATAAAATACATTCTTGGAACTGAAAAAGACACCTAATCTCTTAAGACTTACACTTATAATAGGACTATGCCTTTCATTTATTACATTCACTTTCTACAGTAATGGGATAATTACGTTGATAATAACTGGGTGCTCAAGTGGCACTCACTATCACCAAGACATAAATGTACCCACTAGATTTAGGAACTAACACTCCTGCTTTTAGGAAAATATAAACATAGCTTTGATCATTGTCCTCATGTTGAGCTGGATAGGTGACAGTCTTGTCGAGTAGTGAATCCCTACTGGAGTGGCCCATTGCCATCTTGAATATCTCCAAGTGGCTGGCTGCACTTTAAAACATTTTTGAAACCTCCAAATACTATTAAAAGTACTTCGCTACAAAAACATAGTAACCTTAGGAAGCTTCGTAGCGTAGTTTAGTAGCATGTCCAAACCCATTTTTTGCTTCTTCTTCTAATGAGGATATGTTTGTTGGAAAATATGGGCTAAATACAACTCTTGCCCTCCATTTATTTCTAGCAAAAATGATTTTTGTGGTAAGAAGGCATCCTATAGGGATTTCTTAGTGAAATTCTTTCTTCAATCCTAGGCTTCACTATAAAATTTCCTAATTAGCTTAAAAACACAGATTTTCCATTTATCTTTAAAAATTCAGCTTTCAAACCAAAAATGATGTTTCCCGCATGCTCCAAAATTTATCAAAAATGTTTGGGCCAAGCCCTCAAACTTTGGGCACTCCATCCTTAGCATTATAAGGCTATACTTCTTCAGGCTCATTTATCACTTTAATTTTCAGCCCTCTTTTCTTTAGTTCTTCTTGAATCATTTCCATTTGGTCCACTAACTCTTTAGTTTTTCCTTTAAGCATTTTCCTGTCAAACTGTAACCATAGGTTTCTTTTTCTAGTGTTCTTCATCACTTTCCTCAATGGAAGTGTTGTTTTAGAATTTTTTTTGTATTTGTCAGTGATTTGTCATATTTCTCTAGCTAATCCTTCATTTCTTTTTCAAATTCTGCCATTAGTTGTTTGCCTACCTTGGCCTCTTGTAGTTCCAATTTGACTTCAATGACCTCTTCTACAACCTATCTTATTTTCTCCTCCAATATTTTTACTTCAGTCTTCTCCACCATTTTCTCCTTTCTTTTTCTTTGCACAAAAACCTCTTCTGTTGCTAGAGATAGGTCTATGATGTTTTCTGTGGTAGGCTTCTTGCCTTTGTCAAAATTTTCTATCATCTTACTTTCCATGACACCCTTTGCAAGTTGTAACCTAGTCAATGGTTTCCTTGGCTGGAATATGAAACTAGCATCTTCTCCTGCAAAATCTAATTTTTTGACAGAATTACCTTTATGTTTCTTCCTTTTGTCCCCTTCAATTTCTTCTGCTTGGAAAATTGGAGTTTCTGCAATGTCTATTGCTTGGAGGATATCTTCAATATTTCCATTGGAAATGGTTTGGCTCCTAGTTATCCTCCTGTTACCATGTTTGGGAATTTTATTTTTGTAGCTTGCAGGTGATGACTGTGGGATATCTGCCTCTGGTATAGGTTCTGCTTCAACATCCATTGGCTCCAAGATAAGCTCTGCCCCTTCTTCATTAACACCTTCTCTCACAACTGGAGATGAAGTAATGTTTGGCTTTGAAATATTCTTAGGTGTCACAAAATCAACTTCATATCCCCTGAGGAAAAGAAAAGATGACCAATCTTTGTTTAATTTCTTTAATTTTTCCAGCACTAAGAGTTTAATTACGCATGGTGGAAAAATAATGTATCGCTACCTTCAACCCTAGCTTGGACCTTATAAAACATCTTCCCTAAACTCCTAAACAAAAATAAAGGAAGATCAAGGGGCTTCTTACCAGTGAAATGTAAAATGAGTCTAAAATGGTATAGGTAGACCATATGAAACCTCCCCTCATAGGTAAAATACTTATGGACCACAAACAAAAATTTAAAATAATTCTCCTTCATAAAACTTCTGGGAATGCTAGATGCCATGTTAGCTCCAACATTGTGCTCTTGTATGAAAAAATCCTCACAACTCTAGATTTTGAATTTGGTAGATTTGAACCATTCTTCACCTCCTCTTGGTATCTCTATAGCCTGAGAAATAGTATCATGTGATACTGTGAAATCTAAAACCCCTACCTTTGAGGTTGTCCCTGTGAAATTAACTGGAAAATCTTTAGATATCTGAGCATGAAATCCCTGAAGCTTCTAACAAAACTATAGACAACCAACAATTCTGAAAGCATCCATGAAACCAGGGTCTTCATTCAATAAATTGAGGTCCATAGGTTTGTATCTCACACAAGAACCTCCCTTATTCACCTTCTTCTTCATTGCAATTATACTTTATAACCTCATTGTTTCCTTAGCTATGACACCTGTAGATGAAAAAAACTAGAAAACAAGTAGTTTGCGCTGTGAATCAGCTCTTCAAAGATGACATTATATTGCTACATGCAAGGCTAAAAAAATTAATGCGAGATATATGCTTAGAGGTAAATTTTGAATTTTAATTCAAGAATTTGGGGAGAATGATGCCAAATGTGAACACAAAAGGTAATGATAAATGAAATCATGATATTGCATGCTTGGGTGATCATGATAACTAATTGGGTTACCTCACCTTTACCCCTGACCATAGAAAACTTGACACATCACCATGCTATATCTTTTCTGCATAAAAACACGATTCTATAGCGAAGATAGTTAAAAACCTGGCAGATTGGCTACAGAATTGTCAAGTAATTCTGTAGTGAAATCTGCCATTCTGCAGTTATATTCGCTATCGAATGGTGAAAAAAAAGACAAGTGGCATATGTTTGATTTGAGGTAATGGATGGAAAAACTAAATGGAATGGAGTGGATTTTACTGACATGAAATGACTCATGGTGGGTTTTAGACTTAGGATAAGGCTTATTTCATGTGTTTTTTTATTTATATAAATTTCATGAATCAAACTATGAAAACAATATGAAACCTAGGTGAGTGATGTGAGTGACCCTATCAATGAAATTTTGAAAAATTATGAGTGATATAGTGGCTCCACTAGGGATGGTGTGCCCCTATGGTACAACAAAGAACTTGTAGTTCTAGTGCCTTCTTTCAATGAAAAAAAAAATTCTAAAATTGATAAAGACTTCTTCAAACTCTTATGGCATTCTCCTCGAGCTCAATATTGATGATGAACTCATATTTATTAGCAAAACATCATAACATTAAATGAAATACATACAATGGAGTGAAATTCAGTAAAAGGAATTAGGAGGAATAATGTTTTAGAAACCTGCCATTGATAGGTCCTCCTCCACATAGTTGTCCATCCATCTCCTAAAGATAAAAAGTGTTGTTTCGGCCATGATATGAAACAATCACAAATGGTCGCTTCCAGATGTTCTCAAACTTTCCTTGTTTCCCCTTTTCTTTAATTCTGGCTTCCCATTTCAGAACTACATCTTGAAGCTGGAAAAATTCTTCTTTAGCTTTATTTTCAAAGGTTTTCTTCAATATGTTTTGTGATTGTTGATGGTTGTTATATACCTCTTCTCTTTTTTCTTGTAGAGCTATAAGCTAGTTTATCCTCCTTTGGATATAATTTAGCTCCTCTTCAAGTCCTTGCAGCAGTTTCATTACCGTAACTCCCAAAGAAGTGAGAAAAATAGCTTCAGCTCCATACACTAATTCATAGGGAGATGTATCAATGGATCACTTTGTGCAAACTCTATCACGCCATAGAGAAAAATTTAACTTTAGATGCCATGATCTCTTGTTATATTGTATCACCTTTTTGATGATCCTCACTATAATTTTATTGGATGATTATGCAAGGCCATTACCTTGAGGGTAATAGGTTTTTGAATGTCCAAGTGTAATATGATACTGATGACAAAAGCTAATTAATATTTTGGATTTAAAGGCTTGTGCATTATTAGTAATAATATTCATAGGAAAACCAAACCCGAACAAAATATTGTTCTCCAAAAATTGAATGATGACTGAATCAGTGGCCTGTCTTGTTGGGATTGCTTCAATCCACTTAGTGAAATAATCTGTGGTTGTCAAAATCCAGCGATGCTGCCCTGAGGATGCTAGGTGTATTTCGCCGATGAAGTCCAACCCCCATTTTTGGAAAGGCACTTCAACATATATTAGCAACAAAGGTAAAGGAATCATCTTCTTCTTATCGTCAAAAACTTCGCATTCATGGCATGCAACGATCTTCTTATAGATGTCCTTAAACATAGTAGGCCAATAATACCCTGCCCTGAGTATCTTGTTGGTTGTGGCTTTCCAGTAATGGTGTCCTCCACAATATCCCTTATGGAACTCTTTAATGACTTTTCAACCTCATCTTCCAGCAAACAATTCAAAATAATTCCACCGCTATCTTTCCAAAACAAATTCTTATTCAAAATGCAATATCTTAATGATTTCAGTTTAACAAACCTTAATTTTGAATTGGTCAAATGAGGAGGATCTTTGTGATGATGTAGGAAAAATATTACATCTATGTACCATTCAGACAAGATGAATTTCTCTTCAATAGGGACCAACTCTTCTTCTTCCTTTGTTAGCTCTGAAATTTCTACAATGAAGTTCATGTCAAGAAATTCAAAATTTGATTATGCCATTAGTTTTTCTAATCCCTATCCCTTCACCAACTTGGTAGGATTTATTTCTATGTCATACTCCAGCAAAGTAGCAATCCATTTTCCTTTTTTCCCATCAGGATCGGTTTGTGTAAAAATATCTTTAACCACAATGTTAGGTACAAATGAAATAACATGAGAATGGAAAATGTAAATTCTGAAGTCTTTAAGAGCTTTGACCAAAGCATATGGTTGTTTCTCCAAGATATTATACTTTGATTCAAAGTTGGCAAGATTTTTACTGAAAAATGAAATAATTTTCTCAGTACCTTGCTGTCCTTTGTGCAATAAAACTTCATCAATGGTATTTTCAGAAGCAAATGTGAAAACCAAAAATTCACTTGAGAAATTTGGACTAATAAGCACCGGGGATTAAGTGAGTTGTTTCTTAATCTCTTCAAATGATTTCTTACCTTCAACAGTCCACTTAATCTTAGATCCTTTCTTTAATTCTTGGTAATGTCTTTAACAATATCAACAAAGTTTGGGATAAACCTTCTAACAAAATTTACCTTTCCAAGAAAAGATTCAATCTCCTTCCTATTCCTTAACAGGTCTATCTTCTAAATTGCACTGACTCTATTAGGATCAATATTTATCCCATCCTTAGATATAATATGTTCAAGAAATTTTCCAGAAGTTAGAGCAAAAATACTTTTAGTGGGATTAAGAGAGATACCGAATTTTCAGCATTTCTGAAGAGTTTTCTCCAAATTTTTCAAGTGATCTTTGTCCTTTCTTGGAAACATAGTTATTTCATCAAAATAGACCAAAAGTTATTTGTCTTTATCTTCAACAAAAGAAATTTCCATTTCTCTTTGAAAGGTTTCCCCTGCATTCATCAAACCAAAAGGCATCTTGGTGTACATGAATTTTCCCCATGGCCTAGTAAAGGCAGTCTTCTCCTGATCTTCTCGATGTACAATTTCTGGTTGTAACCTGAAAAACCATCAAGCATGGACATTCTTTGAGAGCCAACAATATTCTGCAAAATCTGATCCATCTTGGGAAGAGGATGGTTGTCCTTCAAAGAAGCCTTGTTCAGATTTCTAAATTCAATACAAATTCTAATCTCACCACTCTTCTTTCTAACAGGTACCAGATTAGCAAGTCATTTTTAAAACCTTATAGGGACAATGATCTTTGCATCAAAAAGTTTCTTAATCTCTTTCTCAATTAGAGACATGAGCAAAGGATTGATTCTTCTCAACTTCTTGAAAGGTTTTTCATTCTCTTTGATAGGAATAGTATGTTGTATAATGCTAGGATCATACATTTTTAGATCAACATAGCTCAATGAAAAAACATCAATATATTTCTTCATCATATCCACATACTTTTGTCTCATCTCCATAGAAAGAAACTTAAAAAGTTTCACAATTTTAGGCGTTATTATTGAACCAAGATTGCAAGTATATACCTCCTCATCATCAACCTGTATTCTAAGGTATTTAAAAAAATCATTTTGATAAAAAAAAAAATTCAAGGGGAATAAGGCCCTTTGGTGTACAAATTTTTTTCAACTACAAGACTTCAGGATTGACCTTGGTTTCAGCAAACATATTTTGCTAATCCACTTATATGTTTTCAAACTCCTCCTTCAATTCAAGGAAATTTCGGACTTGCTAATCATTCTCAAACACTTTCCAGTGAATGATGACATCAGGGATTTCTGGCCTATGTCTGACCTCAACGTCATACTTCTTAGTATAATGTGTAGGGATGACAAATAAAATTGTAGAGACAACTAGAGAATCAACTACTGAATTGTGATCTCTATTTTCCACAATGAAAGCATATTCTTGAAAATTTTCAATAATTTCCATGATAAAGTTTATGTATGCCTTCGTTCTTACATATTTTATTTGTTATGACCCTTCAAATTATTTAATCACTAACTCTGAATCAACACATATCGATATTTTTTTGTCACCTAGTTTTTTCAAAATTTCTAGACCCAAAAACAATGATTCATATTCTGCCATATTGTTTGTGCAATAAAAGTTAAGTTTAAAGGAAGAAAACTTAATTTCATCTTTAGAATTAGTGATCCATATGCCTGCTCCAACCCCTCTCTTCCAGCAGATCCATCAAAGTGAAAAATCCACCAGCCTTCTCCTTTTTCCTCAACACATCCCTGATTTTCTGCTTTCTGATTTGTTGTTTTTCCTTCAATTTATGCTTCATCAGTGAGTTCATTAAATAAAATTGATGATCCTAATTCAGTTTCAACAACATAATTTGGAAAATTTTTATGCTTATCCTTACTTCTCACCATGTAAGCCATCCTAATTTCCCTATGCAACTTTCTTTGCTTGCAAAAAATAGGAATGGTGGCATATGTCATATCCATCTGCATAGTTCCTTTGATTTTGGCTGCCCAAGATCTAGATAAAAGCATACCAAACTTAGGAGGAATGTCAGCTACTACTATGTCCATCACCAATTTTTTAGCAGGTACTTGTGTTAGGCCAAAAACAAATATTTAATAAGACCTATGCATTAAACTCTCTTGGAGTAATAAAAAAACAGATCTTTATAAGTTCTAGTGATTTCTAAACCCATCCTTTCCATGATTACTTTAGGCATAAGGTTGTGGGAAGCCCCTGAGTCCAACATGGCATTGTGAAAATTCATATCATGAATATTTAGACTGACATAAAATGGAGGAACTTCTTCATTCTTTTCATCTTCTACCCTTGGTCCTAGGAAAATGGTGGGGTGGTCTTCTTGCAGATTTAGGATGTTTGAAGGTTGTGGCTGGAAATTTAACAGCTTGAAAATTTTTCTTCTATATTCAGTGACATTGATAATTTCTCCAAAGGGGACAAGAATTTTAATTTTGGAGATCTCATTCCCTAGACTGAAAGTAGATGACGTTTTTTCAACTCCTTTAGCAGGAGGTGGAGGTGGTGAATCCTTCTTTGGCTCAACTGGTTTATGATTATCTTTCTTTGGTTGAGCTTTGTTTGTGTAATGGGGACATTCCTATTTCTTAAATTGTATTGTTTCTGCATTTCAAAGATGGCATGTTGATAACCCTTTAGGTAATTATATTGTCCCTCATTTTTCTCCAAGTCATGATTAGACTCATCATGTTCTTCCTTAGTTAGAAACATCCCAGACATATCTCCTTCTAGACAATGAATAATTTCATCTTGAAACTCGGGTTGGGCTTCTTCTTCATCAAGAAAATTCTATAGAAAGGGAGGCCTCACTTGTGTGTCAAGCTGATTTCTATTTTCTCTTTGTATTTTCTGATTTTTAGGCCTCCTAAATTGTGGATTTCTGATGTGTGCATCTTGTTGTGCAGGAGGCAAGGGAGTATCTCCAAGAACAAGTCTATCCATGATTTTGTCCATGGTATTAATCATGGAAACAAATTTAGCATATGAGGATGAAGGATTTTCCTCTTCTTTCATTTTTTTTCCCATCTTAGACCTCTTGGCAGCTACCATGTTTACCTCCACTTTCATTGCATCATTCTACATTTTTTCTAGAGAAGCACACTCTATTTCTCTTAGCAAGATGGAAAACTCATAATCAAATGCATCTGCATAGTGTAATTGAGCAGCTCTTGGAGGAGGTTTAATATGGGCGGGTATGGAGTTATAGACCTTGTTAAACCTCTTAGAGAAGTCTTAGATAGATTCATCTAAGGCTCTTTTTAAATTTTTATATTCTATCAGAGCTTGAATTGTTTTCACCTTACTCCCCCACTTGGTAAAAAAACTATCTTCTAGTTGGTCCCAATTGTGCAAACTTGTTGGAGAAAATAATGTCATTTTTACATCTTCATGGTCTACCTCCTCCATATCAATGAAATCATTAAATTTGTCTACATGTTCCTTAGTTTATATTTCATCTTCAATATCAAAGGTTTTTATTCTAGTTGAGTATCCATCTGGGAGGTCATGAAGAACAAGAGGGAGGAAAAGTGGAGCATACCTTGTAATTCCAATGGGAGGAGGAGGAGGAACAATTCCAACCATGATGATAGGAACTGTGGTATGTGGAAAAAAAACAGATGAGGTTAAATTCTGATTTTTGGAAAACAGAGTAAGTGAGGCTGAACTGTTAAGAGGTGGTGTAGATGGTATATGAAGTCTAGATATGAATGAACTCCACTAAGGAAAAGGTATACCAGATTTTCTCTTCAACAAAAAATTCAAAAGGATCTAACTCTTTTACACTTTCAAAAGACTCCTTCTCTAACAACAACTCTGATGTGACTAAATTCTAGAATTCTTATTTTTCCACTTTAGATACTAGGGATGATGTGTCAATACATAGTCTTTTTAGGTCTAGTATTATGTCAGTCAGTTCATTTTTAGTCTTAGACCTAAATAATAATTATTCAATTTTATCATCAAATTGACTATCTTCAGGTCCTCAGAAAATTTCAGAGGACAAAGCTCTTGAATGTGATGGAATACCTGATTTTGAAGAGTTGCTCCTAATTCCTCTGAGGATCCTTTGTGGATTATCCACAATTCTAGGTGGGTTAGGATCTGAATTTCTCCTTGTGTATCTCTTTCTTGAAGCCACCTTTAAGCATGAAAATCTTAAGTGGAGTGACCAAGGTAGTTTTTGCAGCCTCGAAATGTTCTGAACTCCTGATACCTCGAAGAGTTCCCCTTCACATTTTGAGCACAAAATTTAGGAAATATGTCTTCAAACTCTCAGAAGTTGCACCAAAATGTTATCTCTAAATTTTTACTGATGGGCTGCTCCACCAGACAACTTAGATTAACTCTTTCAAAGCCTCTTCATCTTGAGAGGGCTCTCTCAATTTAACTAATGATTTTCTCAATTAGGTTTCAAATCATATCGCTAACTCTGCAATAAGTGTATTAGTTTATTTTATTGTAGGTGAAAAATGAAATAGGTTTCACTACCATTGGGCTTATGGAGTTAGTATGATGGAATTCAATGAAAAATGGATCTCCTTGTGGAAGCTGAGGTTTTTATTGTTTCAATGAAAAGACAATACTAAAACACAGAAAATATTCAATAAATCAATGTTAAAAGGAAGTAAGAGCATGAGGGCATGAATTATGAGTAATTCAAGGTCACTATATTGGAAAAATATATTAAGTAAACATAAGACATAAGCTCATTGCAACAGTCAAAGAATATCAGGTAAAGTAGAAAACACCATCACTGTATATTACTAATATTCTAAAATTTACAATAGTAGTAGTCTCAAATGACATTCTCCAACCCTATCTCATTCAATTTTTTTGCTATTAATATACTTTTGTTCCTTACATTGGATCTTCCCAGTTGGCTAGATCACCGAAACATAATCTTGACACCTATCTTAACCATAAACTACATTCTTGGAACTGAAAAATACACCTAATCTCTTAAGACTTACACTTCTAATAGGACACTGCCTTCCATTTATTATGTTCACTTTCTGTAGTAATGGGATAATTACATTGATAATGACCAAGTGATTGAGTGACACTCACTATCACCAAGACATAAATGTACCCACTAGATTTAGGAACTAACACTCCTACATTGTAGGAAAAGATAAACATAGGTTTGATCATTGTCCTCATATTGAGCTGGATAGGTGAAAGACTTGAAGAGTAGTGAATCCATGCTGGAGTGGCCCACTGCCATCTTGAATATCTCCACGTGGCTGTATTTTCTTCAAAACACTTTTCAAACCTCCAAATACCATTAAAAGTACTTCGCTTAAAAAACAAAGTACCCTTAGGAAGTTTCATAATGTAGTTTAGTAGCATGTTCATTTGATCCATCCAAACCCATTTTTTGCTTCTTCTTATGATCAAGGTATGTTTTCTGGATAATATGGGCTAAATACAACTCTTTCCCTCCTTTGATTCCCAGAAAAAATGATTTTTGTTGTAAAAAATCATCCTACAAGGATTTCATAGTGAAATCTAGCCTTCAAGCCTTGGCTTCGCAACGAAATTTCCTAGTTGGCTGAAAAACACATATTTTCCATTTTTCTTCAAAATTTCAGCTTCCAAACCAAAAATGATGTTTCCTACATTTTGAAAAATTTATCAAAAATGTTTGGGCCAACCCCTCAAACTTTGGGCACTCCATCCTTAGCAGTATAAGGTTGTACTTCTTCAGGCTCATTTATCACTTTAATTTTTAGCCCCCTTTTCTTCAGTTCTTCTTGAATCATTTCCATTTGGTCCTCTAGATCTTTAACCTATCCTTTAAGCTTTTTCGTCTCAGACTATAATCATAGGTTTATTTTCTAGTGTTCTTCATCACTTTCCTCAAAGGAAGTGTTCTTTTTAGCAATTGTTTGGTATTCGTCAGTGATTTGTCCTATTTGTCTAGTTGATCCTTCATTTCTTTTTCAAAGTCTGCCATTAGCTATCTGTCTACCTTGGCCTCTTGTAGTTCTAATTTTACGACCTCTACTCCGGTGTCTCTTAATTGATCCTGCAATATTTGTACTTCAGTCTTCTCCAACATTTTCTCCTTTCCTTTTCTTTGCACAAAAATCTCTTTTGTTGCTGGAGATAGGCCTATGATGTTTTATATGATAGGCTCCTTGCTGTTTTCAACCTATTATATCATATTACTTTCCATGGCACCCTTTGCAAGCTATAACCTGACATCTTCTCCTTCAAAATCTAATTTTTTGACAGTCTTACCTTTCTGTTTCTTCCTTTTGTCCCCTTCAATGTCCTCTACTTGCAAAATTGGATTTTCTTCAATGTATATTTCTTGGAGGATATCTTCAAGATTTCCCTTGGAAATGGTTTGGCTCCTAGTTATCCTCCTACTAGCAAGTTTTCTAATTTTATGTTTGTGGCTTGCAGGTGATGGCTGTGGGATATATGCCTCTGGTATAGGTTCTTATTCAACATTCATTGGATCCAAAATAGGCTATGCCCCTTATTCATTAACACCTTCTGTCACAACTGGAGATGGAATAATTTTTGGCTTTGAAATCTTCTTAGGTGTCACTGAATCAACTTCATATCCACTGAGGAAATGAAAAGATGCCCAGTCTATGTTTAATTTCTTTAATTCTTCCGGCACTAAGAGTTTAATTAGGACATGATGTAAAACTGATGTCTCACTGCCTTTAGCCCTGGCTTGGACCTTATCATACATCTTCCCTAAACTCCTAAACAAAAATAAAGGCGGATCAAGGGGCTGCTTACTAGTGAAATGTAAAAGGAGTCTAAAATGGTATAGGTAGACCTTATGAAACCTCCCCTCATAGGTAAAATAATTCTGGACCAAAAACATAAATTTAGAATAATTCTCCTTCATAAAACTTCTGGGAATGCCAGATGCCATGTCAGCTCCAATTTGCTCTAGTTTGACAAATTCCTCACAGCTCTGCATTTTGAATTTGGTAGCTTTGAACCATTCTTCACCTCCTCTTGGTATATTTGTAGTCTAAGAAATAGTATCAGGTGATACTGTGAAATTTAAAACCCCTACCTTTGAGGTTGTCCCTGTTGAGTTAACTAAAAAATCTTTAGATATCTGAGCATGAAATCCTGAAGCTTCTAACAAAACTACAGACAACCAAAATTTCTAAAAGCATCCATGAAACTGGGTTCTTCATTCAATAACTTGAGGTCCATAGGCTCATATCTCACACAATAACCTCCCTTATTTACCTTATTCTTCCTTTCCATTCTACTTTATAACCTCATTGTTTCCTTAGCTATGACACCTACAGATGAAAAAAAAATAGACAAGAAGTTTTTTTTGCTGTGAATCACCTCTTCAAGGATGACACTGTGTTGCTACATGCAAGGCTCAAACAATAAATGACAGAGAGATGCTTAGAGGTAAACTTTAAATTTTAATATGAGAATTTTGGGAGAATGATGCCAAATGTGAACAAAAAAGGTAATGATCAATGAAATCATGATCTTGCATGCTTGGGTGAACATGATAAATAATTGGGTGACCTCACCTTTACCCCTGGCAATTGAAAAATTGAACCCTCACCACGCTCTGTATTTTTTTCAAAAAAAAATATGATTCCATAGCAAAGATAGTTAAAAACCTGGCAGATTCGCTACTGAATTGTCAGGTGATTCCGTAGAGAAATCTGTCATTCTGCAGTTATATTCACTTACGAATGGTGAAAAAAAAAACAAGTGGCATATGTTTGATTTGAGGGTGTGATACGAAAACTAAATGGAATGGAGTGGATTTGATTGACATGACATGACCCATGGTGGGTTCTAGACTTAGGATAATAATTATTTCATGTGTTTTGTTTTTTATAATTTCATGAATATAACTATGAAAACAATATGAAACCTAGGTGAGTGATGTGAGTGACCCTATCAATGAAATTTTGAAAAATTATGAGTGATAACACCTTCTATCTAAGATACTCATTAGTAGAATGGATGAGAAAGATGAAAACCTATATCTCACTGTCTACTGCTAAAGTCGAGTACATATAATTTGCAACATGTTTCACCCAAATACTATAGATGAAGCATATAATTAAAGACATGGAGGTAAAATATGATGATCCTATTCCCATAAAATGTGACAATACCAATGCTATAAGTATAACAAAGAAAATATTTCTTCATTCAATATCCAAGCATATACGTATCAAGTATCATTTTATTAGAGAAAAATTAGTTAATCAAATTATAAAATTGGAGAATATATCAACTAAATAGAAAATAGTTGATATATTCACCAATCCCCTTGCAAGAAATCCCTTTGAATACTTAACACAATATTTTGGGGTGGTATCTTATTAGTTCAAGATAAATATATTCTTAAAATTCCAAAGATAATTAGATAAAGAAAATTCAGAGTCTTATGACCAGAAGAAGTAGTACAAAGTTAGTGAGAAAAACAAATAATTATGTCTAAGGGAGAGAGTGATTAGCCTGTGATTTCTCAAAGAAAATAAAATTAGTGAATAATGGTTACAACAAACCTAAATGGAACTATTCATAGTGGGAGAATACCTTGAGTGGTTGTTAAATTGAATAGTCCTCTATAGTTGAAAAGAGTGAGCAAGCCATGTATAAGAACAATGGTTTTTTGAGGAAGAATGGTCAATGGGGGATATTTATTAACAATTGGGAGAGTGAGCAACCATCACAACATAAGAAATGAAGTTACCTCTCAAAAATTCAACGGGAGAATATACTTACAAAAATAGTCATAAAGAACCTATTCTATTCATGCAGGGAGGAGAATAGTCAGATATAGAGTACCTAGACCATTTTCCATTAATTTGTCAAAGGGGTAGAACTAGAAAACATTGGAGAAGGAAACTAAGGGAGGGCATAAATAGAAATTGGAGAATGAACAAATGACTTGCAAGGTTTACTATTTCCATCAATGACTTGAAAGGCTTATTGTTTCCATCATTTTCAAAGGGGAGTAAGCAAAGTATTGTCATTGATGTCAAAGGGGCAGTCATTGATATCAAGGAGTATCAAAATTAGTGGGATCTCATTGATGTTAGTCAATGAAAACATTTTGGATAGCCCTAGAAAGTGCATAGTTGGATATACCTTGGAGAGATCTCTCCAATGGTATTTGACAACCTAAGAACCTCTTAAGTCTTGAGAAGTTATTGAGTTTTTAAGTTCTACTAGTGTTATAGTGGCTCATGGCTCCTTAAGAAAACTAAAGGCATGAGACAAGATTTATTCCCATCAACATATGGTTAAATTCACATTCACACGATGGCACAACATTGAACAAAATTTGATAAATTGATTTTAACATATGGTGTTTAACAAACATTTGTGCCTCGAGAAATTGTTTTATTAACACTGAAAATTTAAAAAAACCAAGTCCATGGAATATTTGTCCATGTCAATATTACGTCAAATCCAAGGCACATGAAAGTGCATTATTGGTTGATTAATATGATCTTGCGGGTGATGTGGTGCATAGGTGGAAGTGATGTCACCTAGATGGCGACATGGTGTTGTGTAGGTAAATCGCCTCTATAGACAGAGGTGATCCCTCTAGCCCTAGGATGGGTCTAGTAGCAAGAGGACATGCTAATGCATTGATTCCTAGTTAATGAATGAAACTGAGTCGAGATAGATGTCCTACCTTTGTTCCAACGCAGTTTTCGTAGTTGTGGCAGCAGTCTCCTAATCCTTGTCCCGACATGTTGTGGTCCTTTAGCAGTGGTATTCAGGTGCCTGCACAAGGATCAGAGAATGATAGTAGCATACGAAACAATATTTGCATTCATAACTATCTAATTATTCAAGGAGAATTAAACGAATTGTGAAATATTAATCACATCAACACAAGACGAGAACCAAGACATCAGTGATGTATTAATTAAGAGAAAGAAAGATATTACAACCAAATGGACCTTGACGTCGCAACCTCCTTCAGCGGGTCCAGTCAAAATGCATCTCGAGCATTCGTCAGAGAATGGACTTGACGAGGCAATAAGCCTAGACTCTCTCTTGACAAGGGGTATCTCTTTACTCTATCTCACACCAGCTTATCCAGATTGTTTCAGCTATTCTCCAAAATGTTCAGCTAGTAGCATCAATGTGAGAGAGATGTATTTATACGAGAGGAGAAGGAGGTTGGGATCCCTCACATGGTGGAAGGGAGGCCTTATCCTTTGGGAGGTTGCCCAAAAGTAGGGAACAAGAAGCCAAAGGAAGATGTTCGGCGTTATTCAATTGAACAACCCATGTTGAGTGCACTCATGAAGTGGTTGGCAATGGAAAATTCACTTCTATATTTAAAAAAATTTCCAAAAACAGCTTGGCGCAGGCATTCCACTGAGACAGAGTGCCAATGAATGCGGGGCCCAATGCTAACTTCTCTTATTGGCGCGAGGTCATAACTGCCTGCTAGCACTGACCCAAAATCATGTGTTTTTGATGGTCTGTTCCAGGAATAGTCAATAGAGGAAATGTTCTCCTCATAGCAAGGGATGAAATGAAACTTTTTGCAAGGCATGACACTAAATATAAGTCACAGAAATGGCCCTCCAATGTGCGGGATGGGGATTGTAGGGATGGTGACAAAATGTTGTGTAATAGATGCCCCCTAAAGCATGAGGTCCAAGAGAGAGGGAGGATTGAAATTTTACGAGAACACGTTCAAACCAAACACCACCATCAGAGGACCTACAAGTACAAATACAACTGATATCTCTGATACATGAACATGTGGCATGGGCACAACCATCCATAATAGAGTACATACATAAACAAGATCTGAGGTATGGATGCAACCATACAACAGTAAGGATCAACAAAGAGACTCAGGTATGATCACAGCCATCCAATCAAAAGAGTCATGCATATAGTCATGATAAACCAAAATATCCCGCAGTTTCTATTTTATCAGAAAAAACCCAGGGTATTGCGCTCCATCTCTACCCGAACAAGTACAAATTCAAGCATGCGAATATGTGAGCTGAAGTTGAACATGCAAGAAAGTCACCTGATTACTAGCCAATGATGTAAGCTATTAACAGGCACGAGAGAAACCACCAATAATGACAATGGCTCTCAAGGTACAACTAGTACAATCCATGAAATGTGAACAGTGATATGGCGTCGAACACCTACAGAATCACTCGATCTAATGCCAATGTTGTGGACCTGTCATCGAATGTGAAGAACTTTCCATTAAAGCATGCAAGCTCCAAGGTACTAGAAGGGAGTCTCTAGATTAGCTTCCTAGATAATGAGCTGAAGTTGACAAGAAGTGACCTGGTCGAAGGAGGGCCATAATCTTTCCCACATAATAAACACGATATAGAGGAATATGATGATAGTGAATCAGGACCAAAAGAGGATCAAAGCGAGGTTGAAAACTACAAATGAAAACTTCTCTTGAACATATCAATGACACAACCCTGGATTTGGAAGAATTTGACATCAAGGAATCTAAGGTCGTGATGATGTGGCAAAGAGAAAATGAGTGGTCAAAATAGATTACCCAAACCCATGGAGGCAAAAATGACAAAATGAGATGTCCCCAACCCAACACGAATTCATATGAGTGTCATGTCCAAGAGCTACATATTGCCGACACAACTGAGAACTGTTTCCATTTCCCACCACCATAAGGGGATAACATATGCTTGTCATGTAAGTTTGTCCTTCGTATAAATCCATCCTAGTACATTTTACAAGCCCTAGGAAGAAGGAACTCGGTTACGTCATGGTGACGGTTTCCGAGGTCATTTAGGTTTTAACAAGTCTGGCAAAGGAAGAACTCAACATATTTTAATTTTTAGAGAGTTTGAAAAGAAGTGGAAAAGAAAACTCCAGCAGGTCCCTTTTCGTAAGTAGTCTCACAGATCTGAAAAGGTAGAAAACTGTGTCTGAGAGAATCTCTTAGTCACAATCGGCTAAGGTATACCTTTTTCGTAAATAATCTATCCTAGCCCAAAGAAGGGGTAAATGTGTACTGGGTAGATATCGTTTCAGATCCATTTAATGACTTCAAAACAACAAGAGTCTCGAAAATATTTTCAATTTTAAAGAGTCATAAAAGAGCTGAAAGATGACTCCAAGAGTGACTTTTTTGGGTTTTTACTGAGTCCAAAAAGTATAAAATACAACTCGTTACTTCATCGTCCTCACATCGAGGACCCATCACTGCACAAGAGACGCATGTAAAAACCCATTTTTCTAAATAACCTAGTGAAATAATAGAAAAATATGATTTAAAACCTAATTAGGGTTCTGAAATGCTATAAAAATCCAAAAATGGTAAAAATTAAATTACTTTTCACTTTTACCTCTTGTGAGCAATTTGTTATGCTTTTTCACTGTGATTTTGCGGAGCTGACAGCGGGCAATCTGGAAAGCCAATCATGAATCCGTCTATTCTAGGTAAGAACTCACATCCTTCCCTGCATTTTGATAATATTTTCATTACCTGCAACCCCATTTTTGTAGATCTATGGGGGGATTTTATAAAATCTAGGGTGCGGCGGTCAGCGCGAGTATCAGGCACAGACTCGCACCAACTGGCCTAAAAATTGAACGGGGGCATGCCAACCACGACAACCATTTTTAGAATGTAAATTCAAACAAGAAAGCCCAATTTAACCATTTCAAAATAATTTTATTTAGCTAATGACAATCATATGAATGTTTTTTCAGGTGTGAAAGGACAAAATGGTGATTGAATGGAAAGAAAGAGAACACAGTGAAGAAGATGAGGAAGTCATGGGAAATATGAGATGCATGGAAGCTCTTAGAGATTGCAGGCTCAAGAATTTCTTTATGGAACCATGCCTCAGAGCTCAAACAGAGCTATTGCAATACTTGATCAATGTCTGGGACATTGATCAGGAAAAATTTATTATTCATGACCAGGAACTTGAGATTGAGTTCTCAGATATTTACTTCATAATCAGATTTTTGCGGAGGGGGGCAGTACCAATCCTGACTGGTACTCGGCCCACAATGGAAAACATGAGTATGGTTATTGACTGGGTGTGCCCAGGGACAAGGAAAGGGTCCAAAAGCGAAAAGGTGGATATTCAAACTATTCTGGATTTGGTACTAAATGTAGTGTTGCACACCATCACGTGAGCTACTAGATCGCAAGCTCCACATGAGGCCACAAAAACTCAGCTACTTCTTACTATAGATTGCATGGAACCAACACTCTACAACTGGGCAGAGGCGGTAACAATAAACATGAAATTTCAACTAAAAAAATGCAAGAACACCAAGCTGAAGCAGTTCAGTTACGGGTCCATATTGGTACCTTTCATCTTGGAACGGTCACCAATCTTCCAACGTTAGGAGGTAATAGTTCCAACACCACTAGCCCAAGAGCCACGGATGGTCTGTTGGGCAGCTTTGATGCCAAGGTGAGGGGGCATTCAACAGATGTCCTGGAGACTGGAGTTCTTCGAGTGGCTCCATCGACAACTGATTGTCATGGAGGACTAGCCCTACTCAGGCACGGATTTCATCGGTGATGCAGATCTCCCACTCCCAGAAGGATATGATTGGGATGAAGTATTTGGTAAGACTCATTTTTTATTTTGATGAGTATTATGATTTTTTTTGTTGTGCATGTTCTGACATTAATCCATGTAATTGCATATGTTGGCCCACATAGACCTGCAGGTATGTCGCCAATAGCGTGGAGGATTCCTCGCGACTTTGATGTGGCCCCTCATGGTGAGGGAGGTGAGGAGGAGGAAATCATATGCAACTTGGAGGGAATATCCTGTGGCATCTCATACTATGTGTGATTCGATGATGTTCCTCGCACGTACCAGAGACACACTGCAGGGGTGTCAAACCAGTTCACTGCTTGTTGAGGCGGCTTGTATGGGCAGTGACATGCTATCATGAGCGTCATGCCAAGTAGACACCTAGGTTTTATTTCCACATTTTTTTTGAGAGACAAGATGTCTCAGGATGTAACTGAAACATACATATTCTTTGAACATATGATGCACATGGATGCAAACACTCAATATATATATATATATATGCATCTATTTTCCTATATGGATCTTGTCATGTGATGATGATGATTTTTTACAAATTATGCAAATGTCTATCTAATACAATATTAGATACTATATCAGTTAATGCATTCATTCGTCTAGGAATATGTTGATATGTAATGTAATCAAAATGTATTTCCAGTAAATGAACACGCAAATACAACCTTAATATGTGATAGTTTCTAATATAATAATGCCCATTAAGTTGAAGAACAACAAGTTTTGAGTCTAGGTTAACAATCAATGCACGAATGTCGAGAGCAATGGCCTCGGTTAATAGTTCAATAATAACATTATATGCAGTGACATTGTTTTTGGTTCATCCTAGATAGATACATTGAAGGTCTATGAACTCACCAGTATGATCATAAATCATCCATGCTGCTAAAGATAGGTTTAGGGTATTGCGAGAAGCACCATCCACGAAACTGACATAAGGGGTAATGGACATCTACACAATAAGCAACAATCCAATAAGTAGGAAAATTCTCACACAGCACACCAAGCCAAAAATGTTACAAAAATGAAAAGAAAACCTATGTACAAAAAACATGCACGAATGACTCATGAATAGTACTTTTTAAGATACAACCCATTTCTGGGCTGATCCAGAGGATGAACTTCATAATCAATAAGCTCATAAGCCCCATTATTCAAAACATGTTTAACAATGTAGGGCCCATGCCACATGGGTTGAAATTTTCCTACCCCCAACTTATCATGAGCTTGGTCATACAGGAGGACAAGGTTTCCTTCTATAAAGGAACGAGGGGAAACTGACTAGTCAAAAGGATATTTGACCTACTTTTTCTGTGCTTCTATGACCAGAGCAGCAAAGCGGAGAGTTTCATCAAGCCTCTCTAAATATAGAAGATGCCCTTCTTCTGGCGAAGTATTCGGCGACAATTCAACAACGAGTTTGAGAGAAGGAATTTCACATTCAATTGGAAGGGTAGCTTCTAGACCATAGATAAGCTGGAATGGAGTGAATCTGGTCGCATCCTTCACTGAGTTTCGGTAAGCCTAGAGAGCTGAAAACAAGATGAGATGCAAACTTGACTTGTGCATCCCAATCATACGTTGAAGCATAGTGATGAGAACTTTGTTCACGGCTTCAACCTGGCCATTGGCCTGAGGGTAGTATGGCATTGAGTTGTCATGATGAAGACCCAACTTGGAAGTCAACTTTGCCACCATGTAATGCCGAAAATGGGAACCATGATCGGTAACAATGGCTTGAGGGACACCAAGCCTAGAAATGATAGGATTGAATAGAAACTGTGTTGTTGTCTTACCGTCAGCTGTAAGTGTAGGCATTGCTTCTGCCCATTTGGTGAAGTAGTCCACGACCACGATGATATAAGCATGCCCCCCGACTGAGTGAGGGTTACACGTCATAAAATCGATGCCACACTTAGCAAAGGGACCAATGGTAATGACAAGGTGAATATGGGAAGGCGGCGCGTGCATCTTGCGCTGATAGATTTGACAATTATGGCACTTACAGACAGCAACGATGTAGTATTTAAAGATGGTGGGCCAGAAATACCTAGCATGAAGAATTTTCTATTAAGTAGCATATATAGACATGTGACCACCACAGGTGCCATTGTGACAATAATTCAGAGCCTTTTCATCCTCCTCGAGAGTCAAACACCGGCGGAGAATGGAATCAACTCCGATGCAGTAGAGTGTATCTCTGTCTATGTGATAGGGTTGCGATTGATGATGGATGTGTCGGGAAGCATCCTTCATCAACTCAGATCGGAAGGTGGAAGTCTAAAGATATATGATGATATCACCATACGAAGGATTGAGGATGATAATTAGAAAAAGTGTATCATCCAGAATGCGTTCCTCGGAACCAGGCGGAGTGGAATCAGAAGGGAGAGAGAAAATCAAATCAGAAAAAACTAATGAATTCTTCGACTTGGTAGTAGTGAATTCCAAATAAAACTCTTGGAGGATGACAATACACTTCGAGTACTTGCCCCCCAGCAATTGATGAGTCAATATTTAATTCATAGGGTTGCAATAAGAAATCACAATCACCATGCGCAACAGAATATAGTGATGAAAACATTGAATAGCAACCAATGCCAACTTCTGACATGTGCATATCGCGTCTCAGTATCGAGAAGGTTACGATATATATATTAAATGACATTCTCATCACAATCATCATCTTCCTATACCACAACCGTGGAAATTGTGCTAAATGCGATAGCCAAATAGAGGGAGTAATCGAGATGATAATTCGGAGGATGCAACAAAGGAGAATTGACAAGCAACTTCTTCAATTCATCACAAGACTTTTGGGTGATCTCATCCAAGAGGGACGAGATGCCTTGCTTCAATAATCGCATAAATCCTTTGGCCACTTCAGCATAGTTAGGTATAAAACGGCGTAGGAACTTAGCTTTTCCCTACAGACTCTGCAGCTGATGTAAGGAGGAAGGAGAGGGGAGATTAACAATAGCTTCAAATTTGAGTGGATCGAGACAAATCCCATCTTTTGAAATTATAAACCCTAAGATTATACTAGAGTCAACGCAGAAGACACACTTATGTGGATTGAGCCTGATGTTATAGCGTAGACAGCGAAGAAAAATATGATGGAGATGATCTGGTTGGTCTTTACGCTTAGCCAAATGAGCCGAAAGGTCATCTAGATAAGGTTGAACAATGCGCTTGATATCATGGAAAGCATATGACATCACTTGCTGAAATGTAGCCCTGACATTTTTAAGACCGAAAGGGAGATTATTATAAGCAAAAGTACCCCAAGGACAGATAAAAGTAGCCTTATGTTGATCGGACAGAAGAATATTAATCTGGTTATACCTAGAAAACCATTCCATAAGGGAAAAAATCTCACTCCCAGCACAGTAATCAATGATTTGATCAATAAAAGGAGTGGGATAGTTATCCTTAGGGCAAGCATGGTTAATGTCATAGTAATAAACACAGACACGAATGGTACCCTATTTCTTATCTACAGGAACAATATTGGAAACCCATTCTGTAAAGGGAATCAGATAGATAAAACCAGCTTTAAGAAGATTTTCAACTTCTCCCTTAATAGCGGCAACCTTTCTAGGGTGCATAGGATGAAGATGCTGGTGAACAGTCTTCGCACCTAGATATGTAGGAATCTCATGCACCAATATACTTGGATCGATGCTAGGCATCTCTTCATAAGACCATGCGAAAACGTTGTGAAACTCGCAGAAGAGACTAGTATAGACCGGACATCATCGAGAGAATAGGTCACACCAATATGGATGTTCTCGACAACCCCCAGTTTAACAGAGATGTTGATAGGCATCATCTATGTGATGTTGCTCAAGTTACCTTCCGCAAAAACTTCGTGTGTCAATATAGGCATTTGAAGTGGAGGAGAAGGAAATTGAGAAGAAAAGCTCTCGAGGCACATAGACATGGCTCCAAGGCTAGGCATGAACGAGGAACAATGATGACTATCAGATTAGGAGATCATGTCCAAGTTATGAAAAATTCTCAAAAATGAAAGTGATCAGAAATGGTTTCAATATGAACAACCGAAAAGGTCTCATCGCCGTGATTCTGGTGCTGAGAACGGTTCTCAAAACCAAGGTCATATGTAGAAGTTATGAAGGTTTGAAAAGCCCAAAAACCTCAAAAAATGAGTTGACCAAGTTTGACCTTCAAACTTCGGAAAAATTAAAAAATAATATTTTAAGGAATATTCTGGGAATATTCCTCGAAATATTCCCTATAATATTCCACAGGGGCTAATCATATGCAAAAAAGTGTCAGGCCTTTATTCGATGATGGATTGACTTTTTATAGTTGTGGAAAATTAGAGGCTACCACGTGGTAGGCCCGGAGTCTGCCACGTGGCCCCATGCCATAGAGAATTTGGCTATGTAAAAAAGTTGGCAACTTACAAGGTTCGAACCAACGACCTGCCTGCCTAAGCCCAAAGACCCGACCAACTCCGCTATATGTTGTTTCCTAACAACTATAGAACCCGAGTTATATTTAAAGGTTTAAAAATGTTTCGGTGGAGAAAAATGGGACTAGCCCCTTAGGGCTAGCCTGGATGTCATACGACCCAGACATAGGCAACTAGAGGCTAGCTTTGGCAGTTGTAACATCCGCCATGAACTGTTTAATGTGACCACCACTACAAATTAAATGTTGCAGTGATGCAAACGGATTACCTGGTGGTTAGTGAGGGGGTGGTCACATGCCACCCTGCCTAACATTAAATGTGGCAGTTTATGGTTCCAACAATTTGGGAGGAGCCCGCCAAAGTTGGCAGAATCAACCAAATTAGTTTTTTTAACTAGCAGTTCTTCCACTTTTAGTGGGGTTTTTGGGGGACATTGGGCATTTTTCTTGGAGAAGCCATAAATGCCTCATTATTGAACCAAATTGGGTGCAAAAATAGTCATTTTTGGGTATCCTGGACATTATGAGAAGTTTGACATAGGTTTCAGGTCGAACAGAGGTGTTTTACAACATTTTTTTCTTCGAGGAAGATGAAGGAGCCATCAGGGCCATCATGGAGAAGGCAGTGTATTTGGCTCTCTTTATCTGTTTTATGTAAATGAAAAGCCATCTCTGGCTATTTCATACCTTTTGAGGTTTACTTTACAAATATTTTTTCCTATTGAGGCTCATTTTCACTTATACATCCATTTTGACAAAATTAATACAACAAGGACATGCCATTGGGGAGCCTTGGACCGATAGATGTAGCCCAAGAGGGGTGAACTACGTCAACAGTTTGCTGTGTAATTTTCTTGTGAAGTTTATTTTCTATTTGTTTTTTTTGTTCAATGTTAAACTGTTAAATTACTTAATCAATCCTCACACAGAAACCTCATAAACAAAGCCAAAAATAATTGTTTAACCTGCAATTTAAGGAGAACCTTTTGCACACTTTATTATATCAGTTTGGATACTTTGCATAGCATAACAAATATCATCCATTCAGATCACTATCGATCCATGGAGGATCCTCAAGAGACATATTTTCCATGATGGCCTCATCAAAGTGAAATATCTCTTGTAAAGGATCGAGCAAATTTGAATCGCCGAGCAAAGGAGATTGAGAATAAGTGTTAAGAGACATGCCCAAAGGAGCATGATCAGGAGGTGGAGGATCTGAAGTCGAAATAAGTTCACAATAATCAATCTCAATCATACTTAACAACATCGAATATCCAAATGAATCAATCTGCTCGGGCGAAGGGATGATCCACGGATCAGAAGACTTGGAGATCATATTAACCTGAACAGTGTTGGGTGGAGGAAGAGGAAAAATACCCATGAGGGTAGGATCTTTGAAGAGACCCAACCCTACGCTCTTCTAAGGCGTAGGAATTTGATCTTTGTATGAAATGTTGCTCTCGGAAGATGAAGAAGTGAATAAAGACAACTGATCGACAGTAAAAATATTTCCTTCATGCGAAAATTTCAAAACATGAAAGAGAGTGGATGGAACTTACTTCATGGCGTGAGTACAACTACGACTGAGGAGATGATTGTATTTGAGCTTGGAATCAACTACTTCAACCTCAATGTTGACTATTTTCCCTTCTAGAGTGATCGGTAAACTAGCGAGAACACCAAGAGGTTTAGATTCCCTTCCATAAAATGCTTCTAGAGCATTTGGAGATGAAATAAGAGCTAGAGAACCGATAGCTTTCTATCAGGAAGATGAAATGACACACGTAGATGCACCCTCATTCACGATCGCTTGATGGATATTCAGTCCATTAATCCAAACTTGAATAATGAGTACAAGCTGGTGAGGGAGACGTGGGATGAAATTATCCAAGTTGAAAGTGATAAGGCTCGAATCAGCAGGATCAACCCCACTGATGGCAGATAGCAAAGCCTTCCATTGAGATGGAAAAATTTGAAGTACTTCTAATGTAGACATAGTAGGCAGCGCCTGAGCGAAATCCTCAATAATACTGTAATGTTGAGCAACAAAGGCATTAGGATTGTAAGAAGGCTTATGAAGCACACCTTTGGGAGGTGGTCGTATAGTGGGCTCAGTACTGGGCCTTTCAATCTGAAGAGGACCAGAAGCAGGAGGAGGAGGAGGACCATCAGCTATCTCTTTCCCTGCTGCTTGATGCGGTTCGGTATAATCTTTCAACCGAGTAGCTATAAAAATGGATGCATGACTATTCATCAAAAAACCTGAGAGCCAAATGGGGCAAAGGACTAAGGTTTCTCTACAGACTAAGTCCGTTGTGACGAAAATGGTTCTTTGAGAACAGCTGAAGTTCCTTGGGTGCCTTTGAGCAATCAATTCACTTCGGCCCATCAAGGAAAATCCTTGGTGTAGTGCTCTTCGTCACAAATCAAGCAAGGATACTTCGGTTTACACTGTGAACCACCATCAGCACGATATCTCTGAGAATCCTGTTTCAGGGTATCGGCTTTGGCCTTAACTTTAACCTTATTTTTATCCTTGGAAGTTTTATCTGCTAGATTTTCCTGAACGACATTCACTTCCACGGTTTTACCAGAATTTGGGGTCGGATGAGAAGCGGTATAATTGGAAGGAGTAGATTTTTTCTTCCCAGGATTTGGAGGAGAAGACTTCCAGGAAGTCTAAGACACATAACCAATGATACCGTTGACTGATGGCATCGTCAGTGCTTTGGAAGCTCTAGTTCTAGGAGCATCATGCAAGATTTCATACAACGTGCTGGATTGAGAGTACAAAAGATCAAGGTTCTGGGAACGAGAAATGGATTGTTCCTCAGTGATGCAAGCCCCCATAGCAATGTCCTTGGCAATCGGAGCAAGGAAGGAGGTAGTAAACCAATCAGTTAGAAGTTGATCAGGAATATAAAACTTGATCAAGCGACGATGATGCCTCCATTCATGAATATGATCCGAGATATGAGTAGCTCAATCTTTCTTCAAGGATGTGAGGAGGTGCATCCCAGTTTCATACCGAACCAGTAACTGAAATTGTGTGAGAAACGCCATGGCTAAAGAGTTGAAATCTTGGAAGACACCATGAGATAACTCGATGTACCACTTAGCTGCGGCACCAGTAAGAGTCTGTTAGAAAAGACAGATTCGGATAGAATCGTCAACCCAAGAGTTATAGGAACACCAAAGATGGTATGTCATAACATGCTCTTGGGGTTCTTCTCCAGACTTGCCCTCAAAATTGGGACAATCACCAGGAATTTTGGTTGGAACTGGAGGCCAATATGGGTTATGAAGGATTGGATCGTTCGTCAACTTTGACACATCAGGTAGTTCCAACGTAGCGAGAAAAGGAAATTGAGGATTAAAAGGCATTGCAGGTCACTGATAAAGACCAGTATTAGCATTCCACCGAGGTTGAGAGAAATTATGCCCCCATATGTTTTGTCCCAGAGGATTCTGTCCATAAGGGTTATAAGCCTGATAGTTCTGCCCATACATGGATTGAGGACCGAGATATTGATTTTGAGCATACCATTGAGGTCCTTGCTAAGAAATATATGGATTTTTCTGTAGAATGTAAGCATTGCCTTGAGGTGGATTATACACCATCTGGGATTGACCTTAAGGATAATAACTGAAACCTTGGGGCGCACTATATAAAGCCTGAGATTGACCTTGAGGAGGGTAAATAGTGCTTTGAGGCTGAGCAGGTTTTCCCTGTGGAGCAGGTTGAACTAGCTACTGAGGTTGGATAGGCTGTCCCTGCAGGGCAGGTTGGCCTGGATATTGAGGTTGGGCAGGTTGTCCCTGCAGGGCAGATTGTCCTAGATATTGAGGGCCACTAGGTTGCCCTTGTGGAAGAGATTTGCCTGATGGTTGGGATGGGTTAGGTTTCCCTTTAAAACCAATTTGACCTAGTGCAGAACCATATGGTTGTCCTTGTTGTACAAAATTTTGGCCTTTCTGAACGTAATTTTGCTACAGTTGCACAAAAGGTTGTCCCTGTGGTGGATAGATTTTCCCCTTGGGAACATAAGATGCTCCCAGTTGAAATTGAGGTTGACCAGTAGGACCGTAGGGTTGTCCTTGTTGGGCTGAAGGTTGTCCCTGTAAGGGTTGTCCTTGCAGACCATAAGGTTGTCCCTGTGGACAAGAGGGTTGTCCCTGTTGGACCAAATGTTGTCCCTGAAAGGGTTATTCTTGTAGGCTCGAGGGTTGTCTCGGCTCATAAATGGTTTGATTGGGATCAATCGGAGGAAAATATACGGGATTACTGTATACATCATAATGATGTGAAGGATTGCTAGAAGCTTGCGACTGCTGAGAACCCTGAGGTATGGAATTCTGCTGCTGAGGGTCCGAAGAGGGAGCATATCATTGCTGAATATCCAACAGATAGTCATCGAATGTATAACCACTAGGAATAGAAGTAGCACTACAAGAAAAAAGCGCATTGGTGAGGGTCATTCTTGTGATGGACCTTTAAAGTCCATCACCAATTTCACATATGGTGACGGTCATTAAAAAACCGTCACTGTAAGAGTATATAATGACGGTCCTTTATGGTCCGTCACCAAATACATTTTCAATGACACTTTTGGTGCGGGTCGTTAAAGGCCTGTCACTAATTCTCTCTTTGGTGACACTTTTAGTGACAAACTTTTAATGACCCTCACCAATGCTCTTTTTGTTACTTTTGGTGATGGTCAAAAAATTTCCGTCATCATTGATCACTAAAAACCGTCACTGTAAGTGTATATAGTGATGGTCCTTTATGGTCCGTCACCAAAGACATTTCACTTTTGGTGAGGGTCGTTAAAGTCCCATCACTAATTATCTCTTTGATGACACTTCTAGTGATGAACTTTTAATGACCCTCACCAATGCTCTTTTTGTTACTTTTGGTGACAATCAAAAAATGTCCATCATCATTGATCATTCCAATGAGTTTTTGATGACGTTATGTGCCTGTTAATATATTTTTTGTCAAAAGATAACAATTTAATACCATTATTGTGGAGAATTTTTTATAATATGTCCAAGGCCATAGTGGTTAGGGTTAGTCAATTTTTTAAGAAGTAATAAGCATGTATCATTTCCCTCAAGTAATGACTAGTCGAATAGAGATTTCCTATGAGTCAACACATGATTCATATCTATTAAGTTTATTATCTATAAAATTCCATTTAGATAAAGTTCCGTTATTGTGTGTAGGAAATATATTATTTAATACATAATCGAGCTTTGACAATTCTATTAATGAGAAAGACCTAACAATCCTCAACAATCTGGGCACACCTTAAATTAATGCTTTGGCACACACTAACATTTCTTAGCACCCCACATGTCTTGGAACATCTTTGTACCTAGAACATCTTGTGATGACACTGATGCCCAAGCACATGGTGGCATGCGCTATCACAACATGGAACTCTCCTAGCATGTGTTGGCATGCTGCATATAGTCCCTAGCATGCCCTAGAACACCTTGGTTGAATGCATTGACATACATTAGCACTTGGCACACAATGCCACTTGGCATGTATTGGGACCTATTATTAGTGTGCCTAGCATGCCCCTTTTCAAAAAGATAAAGTCCTGACTTATTAACCCTCTTATTAGTTCTTCCTTTTGTTGCCTTGACACATATTGACATACCCTGGCACCCTGCGCCACATCCTTAACACCTAGCATGTATTGGCATATCTTGGCACTATTAATTGGCACATGATATAATTAGCACACCCTGGAACTCCCAAGCACACTTTGGGAATTCTTAACATGCTTATATTCCCTATCATGCCTTACCAATGCTTAGCATACCTTGTCACTCCCTCCTTGGCATGACAACTAACACTGACCATTAACACTAGTATCTGGCAGTACACATTCCTTGTATTCATTAACTTCCATGAATTTCTACCTAGTTCTCCCTTAATGTTTTTTCGTAGTACTCCTTAACACTCATCAACATGCATTGTCACTCTCTAGCACACCTTAGCACTCTTCAACATTCCCTTCCACTTCATAACATGCATAACACTAGTCCCTGACACATATTGGCGCTTGGCACGTGTTGGCGCTTGGAAAGTCTTAGCATGTATGGAATATGTTGAGATGCCTTGGTATGATTTAGCATGGTTTAATACTAAATTTATTTGTGATGATCAATTGTTGGAAAGTAGATGAGAAGCAACAAAGGAATACTTGGCACTTAGAATGCACTAAGACTTTGCACTTGGCACCTATTGCTGCCTAGTGTTAGTGTGCCTAGCATGCCCCTCTTGGAAAAGGTAAATTTATGACTTATTAACCCTCTTATATGTTCATTTCCTTGTAGTTTAACTTTTTTCTCCCTTTTGTTGTCTTGGTAATCCTTGACACGCATTGACACACCTTTGCACATCTTGGCATGCCTTATCACTTGGCACATATTAGCATGTTTGACATGTATTCCCACTATCTAGCACATTAAGGGGGTGAAGAGAGATGTAGACCTAAAGTAGGTCAATTACGAGGGCCGAGTAAGGGTTGCTAAAGGGAGGTCATGATCATCCTCCAAGAGAAAGATCATCATGTGAGGGTTCAGAAGAATGTTGCATACCTTAATGGTCGGTTTGCACTAGGAATTAGGATGGCATATTGTTGGTTCTCTTCTGGAAGATCAAGCATAAGAGATGTTTCTCATGATAATCTAGGCATGTGATTTCAATGGTGTCTTTGTGTGAAGGCCGCATCAAATTTTGAAATGTTGAAATTCGCAACAAGAAACAGTGAGATTGGAAACTAGAAAGGACAAAAAAAAATGCACCCACACTGGTGAGGAATTTTGATGCACCAGGAGTGAGGAATGTGGGGTGTCTAATTTATTTTTACCTTAAATAAATTGGACAATAAATTGTAATTTCATATCATAACAACTTGTGTCAGTTAATTAAGTCATGATGACCAATTTAGCTCAAGAAATTCGAGTTGAGGGTCTAATATGAGGCATCTAGAGGGATTCTAATATTTTTGGGGTCCAGTTGAAGTTGATGAATTAGTGGGGTGCAAGTGTAATTAACTCAATTAAATGAGTTAAAATCATTTTAACTAGTTCTAACTGAGTGATGAGCTAGTGAGAGGTCCAGTGAATTAAATTAGATTTAATTCACAATGAGTGATCAATCATATAACTGATAATTTGCTATTAATAGTTGCATGCATATCAGTTTCGAGGAATACCCATTTGAGACAGAGGTTAAAGGGAACATAACTATCAGTTGTATTCAGAGAAAATTTCCCATGTGCAATTATAAATTCATTGGGATGCCATGATGGATTGCGCAATCAAGGAAGACTGATTTTCCTAATTAATAAGGAGATAATTCCCTAGGAATTGCATGAGAAAGGCAGGCTGAACTAAGTATGAGAATTGGCTAAGTACTAGACTGAGTTTGCCTAGATCAACGGGAGACAATTGATAGAGTGCTGGAGAATCTCATGAGAGATTAAGTATTGTATTGTTTCATGATTCCTTGACTTAATACACAATAGAGATAGAGGGGTTTTGATTAGTTGCTTTCCCCAAATACATCATGTTGTTGTGCGATTGATAATTTATTTCCCTTACTTATATGTGATTGTGCGATTGATTTTTGTTTCCGTAAATTGTAGGAAGGATTCAGTATCTTGTTTTAGAAGATTACAGGATCAGATTGAATCTTGTTGGTTAGATTTTCTACATGGTATCAGAGAAGGAATTTTTTGGGGGGCGATTTTGTAGAGAATATCTGAAGATTTTGGTGTGAAATTTTGTGAAAACAAATAGAATATTTGGATTCCTTGCAAAAATCTACCCAAATGGAAAAAAAAATCGATCAAATCGGAGCTCGGATGAGGGAGATATCATCGATTTAAAATCAACTCTTTTTTAGAAACTTTTTGTAACTTTGGGAAAATTACACTGTGCACGAGTCAAAAACCTATATGCACTTGAGGTACTAGATGCATTCAAAGCTTTGAAGACAAAGGTATAAGTTAGAGATTTGGTGGTTTAGAGGGAGCATAAATTACCTCTCAACATGCATCCTCATGAGAAGCAGTCTCAGAAGGTTGTGAAGTAGCTGCCACAATTGGAGAAACAGAGAGGAGACTGAGTGGAAGCGTCCACTCAAGCAGAGACCTCCATTAGGGGGAAATTTCGAGCCAGATGGGAGGAGGGAGCAACCATACCTCGAGGTGTACGGTGGGGTTATGTGTAGACATAATCCCAAGATAAGAAATTTGGGCAAGGTCCGTTGAGATGGCATGTCTCATGGATCGAACCTGGCTACGAGGAGCCCACAGTACAGCAGTAGTAGGAAGGATCAGTTAGATTGATGTAGTCAGATGTCAGCAAGACAAAAATCAGAGTGACATATGTCAAATACTGGAGCACAAATAGAGTTAGCAACAGTTCAAAGGGCACGGATGCAGATGTCAGCAGCAGTGCAAAGAATCTAGTACTAGATAGGTGTAGTAGCTAGCAGCAGTCAGAAGACTCTGATGACAGATGCATTATACTGATTCAGTTGTTCAGAGGCTATTCAGTTTCAGGATTTGCAGGTGCAAACAACACTAGAGAAGTGTAGCATGCAGAACATTCCAAAGGTACCAGATGTGGATAAATTGAATTTCTTTCTTTTTGAGAGGGAGTGTTGAAATTTGCAACAAGAAACAGTGAAATTGGCGACTAGAAAGGACAAAAAAAAATTCACGCACACTGGTGAGGAATTTTGATGTACTAGGAGTGAGGAATGTGAGGCGTGTAATTTATTTTTCCCTTAAATAAATTGGACAATAAATTGTAATTTCGTCTCATAACAACTTGTGTCAATTAACTAAGTCATGATGATTTAGTTAGCTCAAGAAATTTGATTTAAGGTGATCGAGGTGGATATTGGTGTCCACCCACCTATTCCATTTAGGCCCTCGCCATTGTCTCTTTCATTTTTTCAGTTTCCTTAATTATAGCACAATTTACTATTTTTGTCTGTTTTTTGGGTCTTGAACTTTCGAAGCTATTTTGAGGCCCCAAATGATGATTTTTGGGCATGAAAGTTTTGGTGATTTCATATAGATCATATTATTAGTTGTATTCCTCGGAGAGATCTTTCTAACGAGGTATCATGTGCGTCAAACGAAGATCATATGACCAAGTTACGACCCCGAGAAGTTGGTTGCCCAACTAACCCCAACGGGGCCCATAAACTCTTGGTGTTACATCTCCTCAGGATGGGATTTTGGTTTCTTATGGTTTTATCTTATTTTAAATAATAAAAAGACCCTTGATCCTTATTGTAACACAGTTCAAAGGAACATAACTATTAGTTTTATTTATAGAAAATTTCCCATGTGAAATTATAAAGTCATTGGGATGCCATTATGGCTTGCACAATCAAGGAAGGTTGATTTTCCTAATTAATATGGAGATAATTCCATAGGAATTGTGTGAGCAAGGCAGGCTGAAGGAAGGCTGAGAATTGGCTAAGTACTAGACCGATTTTTCCTAGATCAACAGGAGACAATTGGCAGAGTGCTAGAGAATCTCAAGAGAGATTAAGCATTTTGTTGTTTCATGATTCCTTAAATTAACACAAAATAGAGATAGAGGGTTTTGAGCAGTTGCTTCCCCAAATACATCTTGTGTTGTGTGATTGATAACTTTTTTCTCTTACTTATATGTGATTGTGCGATTGTGTTTTGTTTACACAAATTGTAGGAAGGATTCAGTATATTGTTTTAGTACATGATTACAAGATCAGATTGAATCCCGTTGGTTATATTTTCTACATGAAATAGAAGAGAGGGTTGGTACCATCTTTCCTTGTGGTGGTTAGTAGGCCGCAAGGTCTGTGATAAAGACCAACATAAATGGAGGAGGGCTTGCACTGTATTTTAGAGCCATAACAGAAGTCGATGCAGACGTAATATTGACTGAGTTAACCGTAGTTTGAGGGTTGACATTGAGATCTGAAGTGCATGTCAAGATTCAGTCAAAGAAATGCCCAGAATCTATGGATCCATATGAGCTAGTTCGAGTCTCTTATGGAGGCAAGAGTCATGTTTCTTCTATGTGTGGATAGGGTTTGTTCTACAACAATTAGAAGTACATAAATATAATGCCCTAGTTAGGACAGTTTCCTATCATGTTTAGTTCATAAGGTATGACCTCAAGACTGTGACAAATTTGCATAGAAGAAGATGGGCTGTGACCCTTAGAGCGAGGTTTATTTCTACAATAAAGACCGCAGAGCTGGAAGATGGTTTTTAGATTCAGTATGTGTGGAGACAACATATGCAAAGGAGGGTGGAACCTGAGCAAAAGATTGAGCATGCAGAAGAAATGTGCCATATGAAGAATGGATTGACATGCAGAGGAGTTGATTTTGGTGGACTTTCCATAAATTTTTAGACAAAGATCTGAAGAAACCTATAAAAAATTAGTAAATGGACTGTTATTGGCTGATTTGTGACCCTAGTTCAGTCATCTACAGATTGTTAGAAGTATGATAAGAGGAGTGGTTCATATTTGTTCATAGATTGGACAACAAAGATATAATTGTCGATACACAAGAACAGTGATCTTGAGAGGACTCAAACCATTGTTAGGTGGCAGATTTGAAGAGCCCTAGATGAAGACAATATTGTGGGCCCTAGATTAGTAAAAAGAATTGACTGTGGTTGGGCAGATTGATGGTAGGCCAAGTACAGTTGGAGGGTTGTTAGGTTAATATCAAAGATGAGCCCTAATTCTTGTTCTAGTGAAGGACAACAAAATTGGTATAAGGGAAGGTGTATAGGGCCTAAGGATGTGCAGACTTTGAAGGACTAAAGTAACAGTCAAGTGGGCCAACCAACTAGCCCTAGTTCACTATATTGTAGAGGATTGATTCAGTGAGAAGAAGGGAAACCTCCATAGCCTTGGACTTCTCATGTTGGAGCTGTATTATGGCAAAAGTGGGCATAGCAAAGAGTTGTTCACAAATGGAATTGTGAAAAACTTGTTACCACTCAAACTAGTAGTGGATCTAAAAGGGGTTCCTAAGAGGGCAACTACTAGGACAAGGGAAATGATGGAGGCTTAGCCCATTGTCACCACAGCTAAGGCTCCTTGCTCTTCATGGACTTTCACCGATGGGTGGAGTCCCGATAGTTTAGGAAGTCACTTGTAGAGTATAGGTCAATGAATAGGTGGGAAGTGACCCTCGAAACCCTTTCCCTAAGATAAAATAAAGAGTGGGACTTGCTTTCCTTTTAAGCAAGGGAATTATCTTCTAAGGAGAGAGGAGGGGGATTGAAGGGTTGAGGGAGAAGAATAAGACTTATGAAGGAAATTCTCAATCCCTAAAATCCTTTGGGAACTTGGATTCCCAAATGGTCCTTGATGAAAGGCCTTTGACACCAAATGGGACCACACGGGGCCAAGTGGACCCAGCCTAGGTTCAGAGATGGAATTTAGCAACCAATGATGTTCTTATCATGTACAAGGTGAGTGGAAAGGATCAGACAAGTGTTTTTACTTCGATAGGTCAAAGTGATCCTAATAGGTTCTATCCTTGGGAACACCTAGGCAAAACTTTATCCTAGAGCTATGGCTTGAGGTATCCGGAGATTCCATCATCGGAATTGGCCTAAGTTCTGAGGAGAGTGAGGGCACCCAGAAACGCAGCTGCCTCTAGGAGATAGAAGTTTTCCTCTAGCTAGATTCCTGGGAAATTGTTTCCCTAGGTGACCTAATGGGGCTAGACCTAGGGAATGTGAAAATTTCTTAATCTAATAAACCCTATTGCAGTATCTTGATTTACTTCTCCTACTTGAATTAAGTTACAAGTTAATTTCTAAAATATTCAATAACTTAGTGAATTAAATAGTAAATACAACTAGCAACCTACACATACAGATCAAATACTGAATAACATGCTCATAGACAAAGTGACACACAATTTTTCTGGACAACTATCCCTAGAAAAAACCCAATGTGGGAAAACTGGTGCAGCTAGCTCTGGAGGGTTTTCATTATTATGCCGAATCTAAGTACAACAATCCTGGGCACCAAAATTGGTTCACTCAACAAAGAAATAAAAACAGCAGTAATATGTTGCTTTGAATCCCTTTACGTCAGCCTAAATAGCCTGTGTCGGCCTCTGCGCTACTCAGTAAGGGCATGCGTCACACCTGAAGGGCTTACATTGCCCCTGCGATGCCTTGACTGGGCCTGCGTCAGCCCTGCGTGGCTCCTGCTGCCTCTGCGCTGCCCCTGTTGGGCTCTGGTTAGACTGCGTGGCTCCTGCTACCCCTGTTGCTCTAGCTGGTTGGAATGCTTAAGAAAAAAAAACACAGGTAAGAAATAAGGCACTGGCCAAAGGAAACACATAACAGTTAGAAAAATTGAAGAAATGAAATGAAAATAGATCAATTTCCACAAATAACTGAAATAGCTCAATGGGACTAGAGAGTAAAAGCTTTGACAACAGCAATAAGTGCTTATAGAATCAGCTAAGAGAACATAGGAGAATAATTCATGAGTTTAAAATGTTGTACAATTGTTGGCACAGGAAAACTATAGAATTGTTAGAGTAAATCTCTGCAGGTACCATTAGTTGGTGATCATCGATAATCATTTCATTTCATCAAATACCCTGATGAATGGGCCTTACAAGCTATTTGCGTAGACAAACCCCACAGAAGCTGTGTGATGGAAAAATATTCACACTATATTGAAGAAAACACCTACCAAATAAGTATGACATTTCAAATGGGGCAAGAAACAATAGAGAGATAGACATCGAAAAAGTTAAAATGCTAGGGAAACAGGAAAGCAACTAGGTAGCATGGTAGAAAGCACAACAAATAAAATTATAAAAATGGAAAACCCTACAAATTAGCACCCATCCAAACATCACCAGTTTTTCCTCTTCAAATTTGTAACTTAGAAGAGCTTTTTCTGACCACCTCTGGGTTGCTCCTAGAGTCACCCAGGCAAGCCCTATCAACATCATCCTCTTTTTGTAGTACCTAATTAGTAATTTAATTAACCATAACAGTTTCCTGATCATGCAGGTATTTAAAATATATTGCCAATAAGCATAAATCTTTCATGTTAAACAATCAGGTCAAAATACTTTAGACTATGATGCAAAAAATACAAAGAAACCTCACCAACACTCAAAGGACAAACAAATTCTAACCTCTACAAAGTATAAATAGATATCTGATAAACTTCATTCCACCACAAAAATGTGCTTAACTAAAGAAAATTATAATTACTGTGCTTTCAAGACAAAGCTTTCAAGGGCAGTGATGTTATAAACATACCCCTACACCTCGTGAACAATCAATGTGTATAAATAGACCATCATAAGGCTCATTTTAAACATCATCATTATCATTTTATAAATCATTTTTATTAAATCAAAAAGAAGAAAGCAACAATTGCATTCAGTTCCACTGAAGAAAAGTATATGGCAGTTTCATATACTTATTATGAAGCTATCTAGATTTGCAACTTGATTGTAAAGTCAACCAATGAGTTGTTGAAGCCCAATATTGTCTCTTCTGAGAATCAAAGTTATGTCAAGATCTATAAAAATCCAATGTATCATGACCATTTCAAACACATTGATATTCAATACAATTTCCTAAGATTCCAAGTTCATTAGGGAGTTAGTAGTGTTGGACCTCATTCTGACAAAGTTGCATATAGTTAATAGTTTGACAAAGCTCCTAACAAAGGGGAAGTTTGACAAGTTGGGGGAGAATATTGGGTTATTGGAAAAAAAAACTTCTCAAGAGTGTTAGATTACCTAGTTGGTCCGAGTTGGTCTTATCTCAGCCTTGAGAAGTTGAGCAACACCAGGATTGCAGATCTAGATTATGGTACACCAGTCAGAAAGATTCTTAAATACAGCTAGAAGCTTATAACGACACCTTCGAGGATAGACGAATTAGTTGTTGGGTCACACCCACCAAGTATGGCACACTAGTTGAGGATATTAACACCATCATCTCAGGTGCATTCATGAGTGCACACTTATGGAATGAGGCACCTTCAGGAGAGGAGTTACACCTACTATGATAATGCACTACTCTAAAATAAAAGCCTTGCATACAAGGCAAAGTTATGAGGGAGTTGCTCATGCTCAAGGGAGATGCACCACTAACACTATCATTAGCCTGTTTTCTAACAACACCTTCTCTTAACTTATAAATGAAAAGGATGGGCACACTAGTTAGACATTTGTCGAAATAGATAATAAGAGTGAGTATTGTTAGCTTGTAGGTTGTAGTAAGAGCTTTTGTGAGATGACAACTTGTTGTGACATTCTTCTATTTGAGTAATAAAGGCTTCTATGCAACTTTTGTTGGAGCTTGCTCTTTTTATCCTGAAATCTCAGGTTGCAAATTTGTGTAGAGTGGGCCTAATATATTTGTTGTTTTAATCCATTGTACATGCTGTGTTTGCACTCTTGAATTTACATCCTTCAATTTCTGCTTGAACAAAACTGAAATTTTGATAGGCAGATACTAAAGTTCAGTCTTGCTATTAGGATTTTTTAATTCTCTGAGGGTATTCTCTTGTTTTCAATAGTATTTGCATATTTCTGCATCACGGCTCATCTCTTCCATTTCATTCTACTATAATAAAAAAATCATTTCTAGTATAGTTTAGTTTATATTTGATTTTTACTTAATTGATCTTTTATTTTATTTTATAGGAGCAGTACTTAGCAATCTCAATTCACACTCCCTTTGTATTCACACTGTTGTATATGTGTGGTCGTTAGAAATGGTTAGGTTCGGTACTTGTTTTTTTCATATCATGCATTAAAAATCCACTGCCTCCTCATTAAATCCTCTCCTCGTATAATCGACCACCATTACAGACGTTTACACCACATTTGGTTTAGACATTTAGTAGGTAGGTAGGGTGCCCCTATCTCCCATCTCCATATAGAGTAATTTGGTCACATATTCTTTCTTCTATGATACTAGTTCCTCTCTCTTAAGTCCTATCTCTTGTCCTTCTTCTCTCTCCCTTTCTCTCCTACCTCTCTCTCTCTCTCTCTCTCTCTCTCTCTCTCTCTCTACCATCCAATCCTCTCACTATATCCCTCCCTCTATCCTTGTTTATGCCCCCCTTCCATATTTGTGTCACTATCTCCCTCTCTTACCCTTCTCTACCTCTTTCACTCCTCTCCCTCTCTCTCTCTCTCCATTCCTTCTCTCCCCTCTCCTTTAGTTTATCTCCATCTCTCCCTTGTGACTCCCCTTGTCTCGCCACCTCTATCAATATATGTCTTTATTATTCCTTCTCATATATATCTAGAGTTAATATATATCATGACATATTGGGACCTGCGATTGGGTTAATTCTGCCTTATTGGCAAGGTTAAAATGGTTAATCTTCGATAGAAAAAATTTAGATCAAATATTTAATCAAAAAGAGGGAACCATACCCTATATTCCAGGCTATGCCTATCAGTCTCTTGGCCTCTTCTTGCTCTCACATGAATGTAGTCTTGCTTGACTGGTACAGAAGAAGGTTTCGCATTATCAACTATTTGTTTGGGAGAACTTTTATTTGTTTCAGCACTGCTACATTCTTCAAGCTTATCCTTTAAACCATCTTAGTCTTTTGTACCCTCTTCAACTTTGTAGTGCTTTCCATTCCTCTCAGTCACTTATGTTTCCTTGGTCTGTTAAGGGACAAGGTCGACAACATTAGGATGTTTTTGCAATAAACAAGGGTATTTCCAGGACACAGTCAGGTAGAGCAAGAGTATAAGAGCCAAATTTCTCATGAATGTGGGACACTCAAACTTAAGATTTTCTGGAGTAGTCATGAGGTGCAGTCTGGTTATTAAGACTTCATCAGATGGCCATTCTCCAGACTTAAATTGTGTGACAACACTGTGGATGAGTTTGAAACTGGAGATTGAACATACATTTGGTTTGATTGCAATAGACATTTTCATCAATAAATGTAAAGCAATGGCTAACAAATACTATACATTTATAAATAAAGAAGACATGGAAACAAGCAACAATACTTACAAAATTGTTACATTTGGATGCAAAGAATAAGCAACTATTGTGCACAAACAGAGACCAATGAAACTATCATCTTAACCCCTAACCCCTTAAACACTAATTCCCAACCCCTAACCCATTTAACCCCATAACCCATTTAACCCCTAAACCATACACCTATAAACCCTTAACCCTTAACCCCTAACCCATTTAACCCCTTAAACCCTAAACCTATAAACCCTAAACCCCTAACCCTTTAAACCCTTAAACCCTAGTTTCCGACCCCTAACCCATCTAACCCCCTAAAACATAACCCCATTAGCCCTTAAATTCTAACCCCCTAAAACCTAACCCCATTAGCCCTTAAATTCTAACCCCTAAAATCCTTAACTGCTAAATCCCCTAACCCATTTAACCCCCTAAACCATAAACCTATAACCCCTTAACCCCTAACCCATTAAACCCTAATACCCAACCCCTAACCCATTTAACCCCCTAAACCATAAACCTCTAGATGCATAATATTAACCCCTTAACCTCTAAATGCATAATATTCCCTTAACCCCTATAAACTCATTTAACAACTAACTCATTGTTCCTCATTACTGAGATCACCGAGCATCATCATAGCATTGAGCACCATAACTAAGATAACCGAGCATATTCATTGAATTGAGTATCATAACATAGCATTGATTATGTGGTAGATCTGTTTGAAATTGAGGCACTGTTTTGCTGCAACATCATATAATGGAAGTTACCCGATTCATAGCATAAATGGTTACCAAAATTTTGTAATATGTTTGAGACCTTATCCTCCAACACTGAACCTGTGATCATGATCCGAACTGTATATGTGCCCTGAAACTTTATAGATTTCCAAACTTCTGTGGTAGAAATGAAAATTATACCCTTGTATATATAGTTGTTTGCCATAGTTATTGAGCCAACATGACAGTGTGAAGTGTTGTGTCTTGATTTGAGCCGACTTGAAGTCTAATTGAAGCCGACTTAAGGATGCAACTTTGATGACTTGTATCACTTGACATGAGGGTTGTATTTGAAGTAGATTTCGAGGATGATGACCTTGAAGAAGATGACTTGATGGAGGATCGTTTTGAAAACCTAATGTTACATGATTTAAAAGCCCAAAAATTGGATCAATTTAAATTTGTAACAACTACCCTAGACGTCCACAATTGGGACCTTAATCTAAATACGACCCAAGCATGAAACCCATGCTTTAATAAGTCGAATAATAATAAGTTTTTTTGACAAATACATTAATAATGAAGACCGAACCTAGTTACATTCTTCAACATTATGACTCCTAGAGCCTCATCCTTTTTCCTGTTGATGAAAAACTTTTATTAGTTATCCCTTGGATAAGAACCATCATTTTCGTAAAGTCCTATAACTCTTCACTCTTCAAAAATGTTCCCATATATTGTGCCAAAATTCCATAATTGTGTCAATTAAAATTTATAATATCTAGCTTGAAACTCATAATTTGACCCACTGATTTGATCCTAGATTAGTTTGTAATTAGAAACCTTGAACCAATCCACTCAACAAATCTGACTTTTTAAGAGCATCTAAAACTTGCATGAGACTTGTAGGCAACATGCTACATATCAAACCATTTTCTTTAATACCATGTTGGAGAATCGAGGGATTTTGTATATTAGAAAACTCGTATTCTAAAATAGAGGTGGTGTCTAAATTCATTTTTATCACACCTAAGAACAAATAAACATAGTTCAACGTACTAAGGACTGTAAGAAACAAAATTATTTCCATACATGACACATATAATCTATTGTTCACCATATAATAAATACACCCATAAGACCATCTTTTGTAGCACCAAGATGCAACCAACACATTCCATTCTTTTCTTAAGATAAAATTGATAATAACATAAGAATGATTTGAATGCAAACTAAATGGAAATGAGTCATGGTAGAATGGATGAATTCAAAAGGTTGAGTTGGAAATTCAAAAGATAATGCAAACCCTACATAAGGAATAAACACATCACAAGTAATATTGACCTTAGACAATGACGATAACGACTCCTCTTAACCACCCAAGCTAAACCTAATTGACATCCTAATTTCTTTTTTATCCTTTTCTAATGCTTCATATATATGAAATTGAAATGAATATTTTTTTTCTATTTATAAAAACTATACCTCGAGCTCCATTTAAATTTGGATAGCGTGGGTTGCCTTTAAAATAGATAAATTGAATTGACATTAAGCATAACCATATTGAAACCTCATCGAGAACATGTTTTGGCATTAAAGAATTAAATTTGGTGATAGTGTGGGTTTTATTTAAAATAGATAAATTGAATTGACATCAAGCATAACCATATTGAAACCTCGTCGAGAACATGTTTTGGCAATAAAGAATTGAATTTGGTCATATAATAAGATTTAGAATTGTTTCTGATTGACTAAAAGCTTGTTTTCCTTGTACACAAGGAAATAAGTTAACTAAGCAATAAAAAAAATATCTTGCAATAGTGAAAGTCCACCCCTTAATGGCCTGTGAATGAATCATTTCAAATAATTTAATTTTACTTAAATAAAATTAATGAATTAGCTCTCACTCTATTTTGATTATAGAATACAATAAAAACAATTACTAAAAAATGACTTTTTTCAAATAACTTTCCATAAAATATGGTGATACAATATTAATAAAAATTATACACTTGAAATAGCATAGTCCCTTCCATAGAATGAGAGGCAAAGGCTAAGATTGTTTTAACAAAAATCCAACACTAACATTTACCTTTTCCCGCCAGAGAGAGCAAGGGTTCCCTCCCTGCCCGCATCTACATTTTCCTTGAAGACGTAAACATGGTTCCTCATTCTTCATGCTTTGTTTCCAAGCTCTAATCTTGCTCAAGCTTTCCCGATACAGGTTGTTCAATTTTACAAACATGTTGTGATGAAGGTGCTTGTAGGTCATGAATGCATAGTTTGTTCATTGTTTATGTTAGTTTCATCATATGTTTTAACATAAAAGAAAGAACCCCAGAGGTTTAAAATCGTAACCCTAGAATCAACTTCCTAGTGGTGCAACTTTTGCATAAAATCTCTGTTTGGGGAACACACTTAGTCCATCTGAAATAACTATATTTAGGATTACAAATTTTGGTTAATCCTAGAGAATTACATAAAACCTCTGGACCCGTAAATGGCCAAAAACCATCATTTAGGGCCTACAAATGACCGTAGAAGTTCAAGACCCAAAAAACCATAGAAAAACTGATAAGAAGATAAAGAACCATTGAGTTAGTGGAAGATGTGGGTGGCCACCAAATATCCACCTGGATTAGAGTGTCACATAAATTTAGGGTGGGAGATAAGGTATGGTTGCATTTGTATAAAGAATACCTCTTAAGATCCCATTGGAAGTTCCCCCCGACTCTCCATTATGATATAGGCCTTACACCAACAAAAAGGTTGTGGGTGAAGATGCTTCTTAATAAAAAATTCCCTTTTCTTTGGATTGAACCTTATACTTAATGTTGGAGCTGCTTCAACCATATTTTCCACCACTCGTAGGCACCTCATGTTCCTACTTTGGTGCACATGTCTCACTAGGAGCCATATTCAACAAAACTTTCCCCACTTGACAAAGGAACTTGACACAAAATGGACCACTTATTCATAAGGGGGGACAATTGATTCAATAGAATACTAGTGACCACCCACTTGTTACATTGATTCAACATTATTCCACGTCTTGGTAGTTATATTATAATGTTTTAGGTCTCAAACTTCTGGTGCCTTTTTTGGGCATTTCCCTTGCATTTTTGGCATTTGTCATAGGCTAAAGACACATGGTATGGATTGTATTGTTCCAAAAAATTTCCTAAATGGAGTTTGCATGCAAACTTTTTAGCCCCACGAAGTTGATATATCAATTAGTCTCTTTGGACCCACGTTATTTTTGGCACGCCATTTCCTAGGACCAGGGTTTTTGATTTTAGAGTTTTTGGATCTTAGGATATCTTACTTTATTTTCAAAGGTAGTTTTGACATCTTGTAATGTTTTCTTTTGATTAAGAGTAGTTGACACATCTCTCTTCATAAATAAGCTACCTCCATTCCGCTTAGTGTGTATCACTTTGCAATTTATAGTTATTTTCTATTTCATCCATTAATAGAATTTGGATTTTGTTCTACTACTCTACTCTTTGCAATATATTTTCTATGTTTCCATTTATGTTTTTTCATAATAAAATCCCATTCAAACCTCAGGTCTATCTATAGATTTTTTTTTAGTAGAAGCTTCTACCTTTGGATGACCATGGGTCCTAATATTTGAATATTGGAGAAAATTGTCAACTTTTTTATGGTTAAGAACATGTGCTTCCTCATAAGATGTCATAGGTTCAAATTTAAAGGGGTAGAGTATGTACACCTTTGTAGAGTTTAGCGGACTCAAGTCCTTTGTCCTACAAACAATAATATCACAATAAAAGTTCTACAAACAATGAGATCACAATAAGGTAAGATCACAATAAGAGTCCTACAAACAATTAAGGTCTCACTAGAGTCTTAAAAATATATTATTACTACTATATTACAAATATTAGCTCTATTTACCCTAGATTAACCTCAATAGCTATTTTTTTAATGAGAAAAAAAAAATATGCTTAAAAAATATAGAGTAATGCTCTAACATTTTTAAATAATAAAATTTCACAACTTCTTGTATTTATTTTTAATATGTTGATTAACCTCAATAGCTATTTTTTTAATGAGAAAAAAAAATATGCTTAAAAAATATAGAGTAATGCTCTAACATTTTTAAGTAATAAAATTTTACACCTTCTTGTATTTATTTTTAATATGACAAAACATATGTCAAAAAATTATAACATTTGAACTTTGCCGGGTGTGTTAACCATTTGAAATTTGGTGGCTTATCAATTGGAGGGAAAGCTAAGGCACGAGCACAGGGTTACTGGAGATTTGAGGGATCAGCAGTTTTGGCCATTAAACACATTTTTGCGAAAACAAAGCTTTCAGAGATTCTATGCAGTGATGGTTTCTGGGGAACTTTAAACAGGCAGAAAGGAGGGATTTTAGGCCGCTGTAAGTGTGAATTTAGGCATTCTGCTGCTCTTCATCGTGTTCTCATCTATCTCCATTTACTGAAATGCGGACTCGTTCATCTGAGATTTTGGGGATAGTGATATTATTTTGACTGATGTTTTGTTTTGATCTTCTGTTATATTTTGGAACTTAGATTGCCATGTTAGATGTTGGAAGGTCCTTCAAACTAGGGCTGGCATGCCAAAAGCAGCAATGTCACATGACCAACCAGTAAGGTGCTTCAGATTGTGGTTGGAATTCTAGTACCCATTATTTTTTCTTCTGAATTTTATCAAGTTGTAATATGCTTGTAGGAACCAGGGCTATATTACGTATGGCAAGAACCATAACTGAAGTTTCAGAGTGTGCTTCTAAGTTTTTTTACTATGTAATGCTTCGTATGCAGGTTCTCTGCTCGACATGGAAGCTCAACATGGAAGGACGATGGCACTGCTATTTTCTCTGTTGGTTGTGATAAACAAGCTAAAATGTGGGCATTGCTGACTAGGGGCCAGCCAGTGACTGTGGATATGCAAGATGCACCTATTAAGGAAATTGCATGGATTCCAGCAATGAACTTTCTTACAACTGGAAGCTGCGACAAGACACTTAAGTATGTATATGATGGTTTTCTTTGATTCAGTCTCTCTTTGCTTATTTATGTTATGAGGTTGCTTGTAAATGTTAGTGGAGTTGTGACCTTATGAATTTTAAACCCATTTGAGCACAGTGCCAAAAAATTAATATCTTTTAGGCTTTGAGTGAAATAGAAACTTCTCATCTTGCCAATTTTTTTATAAAATTATATGAAATTATTTTTTATAAAATTATATGAGATAAAGGGAAAAAAAAATTGTTAGATTAACCCAGGTCCTAGATTAAATACTCAACATTCTTCGCTTACTGCCATAGCCTCGTACCTATGCAAACCTTGTTAGAAACAGAGACACCTTCCTTTTAATTTGGATCAACATTATATTCTGAAAATATTCATATAAATTGTGTTGTCCCTGGTGATAACTTTTAATGCATGGATCTCCTGCTTGTAGCTGTCTATCACTCTCTCCTTTCATTCTATGCACTGCTCCATAGGTACAGGACCAAAGGTTGACTGGAACATCATCAACTTGAAGTTATTTAAGACTGCATCAACCTCTTCTCTAAACTTGAAGCAAATTTTGAAAGCTTCCCCAACATTTTTTTTAAGGCTCTAGCCCTATCGAGACATTTACAAGCTTCAGAAAAAAAAAATATTTCTCCAAGTCACGGAGCTGAGGAATGTCTACCCCCTCATCAGGATACTGTATTTGCAATTGAATGATGTCATCTAACATATTTAGAATATTCTCAAATTCTTCCTTGACAGGCACCATCCTCTTTATATAATCATCAAACTTAGGATTTTTATCTTTGATGCCCTGAATGCTCCTGTAGAATTATTTCTGAACCGTACTCAGTTCCTCTTGGATCTTAAGTGATTTCCCTTTGAACTCTTTAACTGAGTCTAGTTCACCTTGCTGCTAGAATTCTAGCTCTGTAATTCTTTGGTTAGCAGCACTGAGTTCCAACTGAGAAACATAGACCTTTCTCTTCATCATGGCAAGATTATCACCTGTTGCTTGGGCCATGTTAATACTGGCACCTGCAGTCATCTCTGGATCAGCTGTTGTTTCATGAATGAGAACCTCCTCAGTTAAAATCGCTCTCCCAACCTTATCATTTTGGAAACTCTCCTGCTGACTTTGTTCTTCTTGTATTCATAATTGAATATTTTCAATACTACTACTGGGTCAGCCATGGTCATGGGGAAAAATTGCTCCTTCTCCATTTCTTCAGTCCTACATGGTTCAACTAGAGACTGAGGAGTGGGGTTTATCTTCGGAGATGATGGAATGCCAAGGTGTTCAATCCTTTTATCTTTCCACATAGCTTATTCCTTATTCTTTTGGAGTTCCTCATCTATTTTCCTTCGAAGCCCTTCATCTCTTTTCCTTTGTTTTTCCTGCTGCTTGATTCTTTGTTCATTTTCCAAAGCCAATTGTTTCACCACGTCATCTTGTTCTGCTTTCCTTCTCGGTTCTTCTGCCTCCTTCACTGCTTTCTCTTCTTCAATCCTCCTCTTGAGTCTGTCTGCTTCTTTCTCCAATGCTTCCTTCATCTCCTTCACCTGTTCCAACACCCTCTGGAGCTTTTCAACTTCTTCCTGGAGGTTGACAATAGGTGAAGCATGGGTTTGTTCGGCCTTCTTCTGAGGCCCTTGATTTAGCTTTTCTTTAACCTCAATGGATAAATAAGTCTCTTGAATATTTCCTCATTATTATCCCTCTCACGAGTATAAGACCACATCTGGTTGACAGCAACACAATGACTAATAACCAAATCTTCAGGATCATGTTTCCTGAATATTATCTCTCCAAAATGATATGATTCAATTTCACTGGCCTCTTTCATGGCTTGTTTGGTGTGATCAAATACATAGTATCTGATCCTGATAGGAAACTTAGGCCATATTGACCACTTTTCCCTCTTAAGAGTACTTGTCACTCGATGAGAAAATGTCTAATATAATATTTCCAACAGAACCACTATGTTTGGAGCATTAAAGGTAGTAGATGAGGAGCTCTCGATGCACCATCTCCATTACACCATTACACCATACACCATGGGGCTCACAAGAGGAGAGATGAAAAAAAACAATACACCATCAATCTACTCTCAGAAGAGATGAAAACAATGCACCATCAATCTCCTCTTAGGAGAGATTAACATAGTACACCATCAATCTCCTCTGAAGAGATATGAAAATAGTAAACCATCAATCTCTTCTTAGGGAGAGATGAAATTTGTACACAATTAATCTCTTCTTAGGGAGAGATGAAATTTGTACACCGTCAATATCCTCTCAAGGAGAGATGAAATTTGTACCTCATGATTGCAAGCTTTAGAACCAAATTCCCTGACCACATAGGTCTTACGGTAACCCGATGATGCTATCAAACCAATGCTCCCTCTCAAAGGGATCCTTAGCCATTCTAGGCTTCTTACATAATCTTCAACCTACTCAAAAGAAGAAAGGTAGCCATGGTGGATTTCAATACTTCTTTTATTAGTAACATCTAGCTATTCGTCCAACTTTAAGCAAATATTTGAACAAAAGAAAACACCAACAACCTATCAATGCTATTTCTTTGCTCAACAACATATTATTGCAACTTTTTCTTCATCAAGGAAGTAGCCATGGGCTCACAATCCATCATGCCACATTATCAACAAGTATTTTATCAGGCTCATGTAACACTTTCAATCAACTCCCTCTTACACTAAAGAGGTTCTCATCCTTTGTGAGAAATATATCATCAACACAGAGAGAATTTCACAAATTCGTCTTCAGTAGATCAACTTATTCCTTCAGGACTTCACCCTCATCAAAATGAAAAGTAGTACGTGGTGAGCCCTTGGGGGGAGGTGGGGTGAGAATGGGGGGGTTGTCAACACAGAGAGAGAAAGAAAGAAGAGCATGGTTAGCTAAGGGGATGGGGGAAACAAAAAAGTGATGAATGAAGGGGAGGAGGTTCTGGCTAGAGAGGACATAATTAACAACGCTTGCTCCTCTACCATGAGGCCTACATGTGAAAAAGAGGGAGTTTGGAAAATGCGGGAGGCCATTAAGAATCCACAGCTCCTAAAATTCATCCAAGTATAAAAGATGTCGACCATAGGCAGTAAGGTGCCCCAACGCATCATCAGACATCCTGTGAAATCCCACTGACTCTGGATCAATCTCTTGGATGCAGTACACGTCCTCAAACCGATTGTGAAGAGGGGTCTGGAGGGCTCTAGTGCGGGAGTTAAAGTCAGCTAGAAGAATAACCTCCCCAACTACTGAATACTGGGCTATGTCGACATACAAATCGACAAAGGGGTCCTCGTTAGGTCCATTACGAATGGAATATGATGGAGAAGCAGGAGGGAAGTAACAAACAACAATGTAAATGTCCTTGGGGAGAGGAGACACCCCTCGAACCCATAGTATTAAAAACCGGAACCGGTGACTGGACCGGTGGACCTAATGAACTGGTAACCAGACCGGTGGACCTAATGAGTTGGTAAATGGACTGGAACCAATCTAACCAGTACTGGTCAGGTCTAAATGAATGAGTTTTTAAAAAAATACATTAAATAATTAATTTTTAATAAAAAAAACTATTTTTAAGATTTTCAACCATGATTCCAAGCCAATAGAGATAAAATATGCAAATTTTTCTCATTTATATACCATGTAAAGGTGAATATATCCAAATGGAATTATGGCACCAAGTGAAATACATATCATTGAAAAAATACATAAGCAATGAGGCTCCAAATGACCCATAAAGTCCAAAAAAAATGCTACAAGCTATGAACATTGAGGCCATTGGCCTACATAGTACAATGACAATCTACTACAAATCTACATATATGATATTACTAAATTCTAATTAATGATCAACATTATCACTTGAAAGTTGAAACTTATAATCATGATCAAAGTTCAAACTCAGTTGGTTGAACTTGAGTCTCAAACTTCTGAAGGTATTCTGCCCTAATATGCCCTATTACTTCATTTGGTGCTCCACATGGTTTTACATGGCCTCCTCTCCCAGCCAAGTGTTGCTTGAACCTGTAAATACCCCCTCCTGCGATAGATTTTTGGCAATATTTTCAAATCATTTTGCTATCAATCATATCACAATGAACCCATGTAGTATCCTTGCCTTTTGGAGGCATGATGGCTACTACTTAGATCAAGCAGCAAGCCTCAAACTCTATGTTGTTCCATTACTCCAACAAAAACTCAACTCTCCAAGCTCTCAATCAAACACACAAAATCTCCAAATGAGATGGTGTGAGACAAATGAGAGGTTGCCCCTGCTTATAAAGGATTGGAGAGGGTCTCCAAGATAGCTCCAACTCCAACTCCAAGCCTCAAAGATCACTGCTCCAACAAACACTCAACACTCTCCAAACTCTCCATCAAACTCACAAACTACAAATGAGATGGTGTGAGACAAAGGAGAGGATACCTCTGCTTATAAAGGATTGGGGAGGGTGTTTTTGGAGGGAAAAAACCCTCCCTTCCCTCCAAATCAGCCCTAACCATCCTTACTGGCCGTCCATGGGTCCCTACAGCAACTTAGGTGTTGACCGGTCGGTTAAGGACGGAACCGGCTGGTCAGCACCGATTAACTGGATTTTCAGGCTATATGCAGTTGCTGACCGGGTTTTTCAACCGGTTTGGACTGGCCAATGGTTTGACCGGTTTCCGATTCGAACCGACCAGTTTTTAACACTATGCTCGAACCCGAACCCACATTAACCTCGCAAACTCATCCGCAACCACTGAAGAAATATTGCTCTGAAAGGAATCTTTGATGAAGCAAGCAACTCCCCCAGAACCTTTGATACCACCAAAATCCCTCGTTTCCTGTCTACAAGTTGAGAACTTATGTTAACCTGTAATGTCTGGGAGAGGTCGAACATGGCTCTCATGCGTATTAGCAATGAATAAGATATCCGACAGTCGAAGAGAATCATATAATAGACATGGAGATGCCCAAAATGACCCATTCCCATTCCAACAATTGACGGAAATGGATGCCCCTGGTTGCCTCCCCCAACGAGCCAGCATTTGGAGGACCCATAACGGGGCTTCCATCTAGGTGGAAAAGTGTCCCGAATCACTGCTTTGAGGTTCCTAATAACTGCCCATTTCCCTGCCTGACGTGCTACTGTAACCAATTCCCTAGAGCGTTTGAGCTCAACAACCTGTGTTTTAGTGAGATCTTCATCAAGGAAGATCTTATTAGGAAGTGAGAATAGATTTCTCTTAGCTCTAAGAGCCTAAAAGCGATCAACCGCTGACCTGAATCGAATAAAGAGAGCAGAATCGTACCCAAGCCAAGCTTTATCAATGGTCACATCCTGAAGATCTATTTTTTCATTAAGGAACAGGGTCCCAACCACCATGGGGTCTGAGGATGTGAGAGGCAAAGGAAGTCCTCTCACTTTGAGGTTCAATTCTTACGCTTGTCTAGTGCGTTCTTCCATGATTTTAGATTGTACCACCTCCTCAACTGCGGCTAGAGGGGGAGCGAGGGGGGTATCCCTCCCTCTAGCAACTTGTGCCCATGAGCTGATGTGTGTTTCTGTTTCTTGTTTAAAGGCTGCTTGCTGAGCTTTGATCTCCTCCTGTTTGTTTTTCAGATCGAGAAGTTCAGCGTGTAGATTTTCATTAGAGGGGTGGTGGTGAACTTCTTGCTCCTTGTTTCCCCTCAACAGCTGCTTCAGTGAACCATTCTCGCCTTCCATTACAACTACTATATTCCTAAGTTCATCGACCTCTCTTATTAGTGCCTGGTTAGAGGATTCAAGGGTTTCCAATCTCCTAAATAGTTCTTAAAAATCTCTGTTGTCACGTCGAAATCCATAATCGGGCAAGGGTGACGGTTCCGAAAAGATTTGAAAGAAGTCTTCGACACCTATGTCTATGTTGGTAGGAGGTCTTGACGACATTGTCACCTGTGGTTGATCCTGAGAAAGAAGCATGGAATCTTCTGAGAGCCGCTGTTGTGAATTATTGTGGAAGCCCAATTGCAGGAACCCCAAAATTTTTCAACTTCTCTGTGCTAAACTTGGCTGCGAGTGGATCAAGATGTGGCCCACACAAGAAATCGTTGAATAGGAAGGAAGGCCAAATTCGGTATCCAATACTACTTTTGTAGAGGAGAAAATGCAGCAAATAATACGATCTTATCAGGAGCTATAAGTGTCCATAGTCGCCGCAATGCAGATATCAAAGTGACAGCCCGACTTTCATCTTCGATAGCGTCTCCTTCTTTCCACCAGCTTCCACCTGGTAAAAATGGGCATCAATTCACCTTTCAAAATATCTACTTTAATGGCTTGTTCTTGCCATAATTTTGTGTGCAATGGGGCCTCAAACAAACAAAGGAACACTCAAACAACTTCAAGATTTTGGTTGATTTCTGAAAGTACTGATGTTTTCCACATGTTTATACAACAGGGAGAATGGACAACACACCATGTTGTATAAGTTCAGAAATCATGTGCAAATCCAAAACAAGCATTTCCTTTCTTCACATGGGCAACTCATAAACCAAAATTCCTGCACGACACAAAGGCTTACAATTCTATGCTAGAAATCCTCATCCTGCTCATATGCCATAGGAGAAGGTGAACCACTCATCCTATGCATATCTCATCACTCGTAGGGGAAGGTGAACCACTCACCCTACACACATGTGTCCGCAATCGTAGGGGAAGGTGAACCCCTCACCCTACACACATGTCAACCACCACGGGGTATCACAGGGGAAGGTGAATCAGTCACCCTATGGTCGCTCATGGCTTAATATGTACCCCAAGCCCCCAGGAGCTCCCAAATCTCAATCTTCAATCAAGGATCACTTCATGTAGGGAATAGTGCTAGACTGCTTTCTGAAAACCAAGACTGGTTCTTGATGATTGTATTGATGATTGTACGTCAATAGGAGCCTCATTGCTCCACCCAGCAGCATATAGATGTATATATGAAGGCACACAACTTACTAACAAGCTTCAACAGACATACTGACTTACAACTCGACATTCGGAAGCAGATATCTTAGCAGCACTGGGCAATCCTTGGATTTCTTCATTTTAGGATTCCAAATCTTGGTAAAGAAAATACTTAACTGCTCTTACTCCCTCTTACTCAGGAGACCATAATCCTAAGCTTGTCTTCCCATAGATGATTCTACAATATTTCATATGATTAGACTTTCCCCCAAAGTATCCACCTGGAAATTTGCTCAGCATGAGATCCATTTAAATTTGAAGATAATTTATTAATGCAATCGAGCATGGTATGATTCTGGAAGTGCACTTCGAAAAATAGAAATGTCTTTTGCTATACTTGCAGGGAGGGATAAGACATACCTTTACTCAAAATGTAATCATTAGTATCTTATTTTTTTTTTAAAATCCCGAAGGTAGCTTTAAAAGAGATTCATCATCAGTAACCAACAATTCATGAGAGGATCATATCATGGACATATCCTTGTAGTAAATTAGGGAATCTTCCAATCTTACTCCAAAGTTTGGGCTTTTGCTTTTATTCCAATCTGGCTGATCTGTATTCTTTATGTTGTCTTTAACACAATGATTCAATTAATTATCTAGGCTATACTATAGTTGTACCAACATCTGAGTATTGTATTGAATATAAGGATTCAGTATAAGATCTACATCATGTTAATCTTATATGGTAAAACATCCTTGGAATTGTCACCGTCAGACAAGTTTTAGTATGAAGATTCTCATCAAGACATATTTTCAATGAGGCATGGTATGCTGATTACAACTATAGTATATACCTCATCTAGTGAAGGGTCTCGGTGAGCTGATTCATACATACCCTTATTTTAGTTATCATTCTAGGTATGTTTAACCTTGTTAAAGTTTGTATTTAGATCTTCGTTAAGCCTATGGTTAGGGCTTGTCTTTAGTAAAGAAGTTAGGGTATGAAAACTCCTTAACAAAGGCTTCGTATTGTGTCTTTTAGCATGCTTGAGTAGCAAGCCTATGCATCACTACAATCTTGGATTGCAGATCAAAGTGTCATCAACATTTAAAGAAAGCAACCTACAATAATGTAAGACATATCACCTTGGAACAAGTGGTTTTTCCAGCAAAGGTATTCATCATTAGTCCAATACTAGAGGTGACGTTGTGATTTGTGTGATGTGATAGTGGTGTAACTTGAAGATATGGTTTTTTCATATGATCTGGCTGATCTGTATTATTTATGTTGTCTTTAACACAATGATTCAATTAATTATCCGGGCTATACTATATTTGTACCAACATCTAAGTACTGTATTGAATATAAGGATTCAGTATAATATTTTCATCCTGTTAATCTTATATAGCAAAACATCCTTGGATTTGTCACCATCAGACATGTTTTAGTATGAAGATTCTCAGCAAGACATATTTTAAATGAGGCATGGTATGTTGATTTCAACTATAGTGTATACCTCATCTCTTGAAGCATCTCGGTGAGCTGATTCATACATACCCTTATTTTAGTTATCATACCTTAACCTATAATGATAACTTCAGCATATTGTATTTCTTTCGATTCAATCAAACTATGAACAATCTCAGCAGAATAGATTCCGATCTCCTGTAGCATTTCGATAAAATATCCTTAGTACATCTCAAAATATCCTCAGATGTTTATACTGTAACTTAGGATGGCACATATTACGATAATTCAATCACCTGTAAATTTAGTAATATGTAGAGTAGCTCTTGGACTACTTAGATCAAGATCATCAACCAATTGATGTAGTCCTTTTAAATCTCATCATATGACAACCTACCTTAGCCAAGAATAATATAAGTTACCTCTTTATTGCAATCCTAGTTAGAAAGCCTTAGAACGGTGCCATAACATGTCTTCTTAGATTCGTCAGAGATATTATTTGGATACGAGTCTCAGCTCAACTTGGATAGGTGACACAACACTCATTAACAGAGATCTTAACAAAGAACTGTACCTGACAATAGAGGGGGGTCTGGAAAATTTCTAATACCCTCTTCAAGGACATCTTCACTGAGACACAAAAATCCTTTCTTTGCTGAGGCTTGATCAAAACAAGGCACCAGCTCCCTCTTGGTCAGAGGATCCTTCTCACTGCATAAGATATGGAATTGTACAGAGGATCTCAGTCTCTATATCTCAGGTCTGCACTGTATAAAAAATTATAGTTTTATACCAACTCAGCTCCATGTGCAATATGTTGTAATAGGATTGTTCTCATTGTATGATTTCACACAGGAATGAATCCTATAAGAATCTTTCAACGCATGCTCTTGGCCTTATTACCAATCAACACATTCAGGACCTTTTCTTCAAGGAGCAGCGATAATATCGGCCTATATAGGTTGGTTTCTTTAGAAGATAGGGATAGGATACACATATGAGACCAGGTCGTAGCTGCTCAACTTTTCTACCACATAAATGTATTAGCAGTGGCTTCTTCTTCTAACGGTTCTTCATGAATGAGCACTTCAACAGTGCTATAGCCCTTGTCCAAGACGCCAAATTCAAAAGGAGTTGCATTTTCTTTTACTGATAGATCAAAAACTTTCAAAAGGTTACAATTATGATATTCCTGTTATTTCCTTCTTGCTTTAGAATCTTTCTCGAGATAGGACTTTGATTTGCTAAAAAAAGACTCATTGATCAGGCCTTCATTTATTCCAGAATTAGCTTTGTATAGTCTCAGGAAATCACCCTCGTTAAACACTTCAGAGAGGCTGATCTGTGGTCCTTGGTAGCTTCATCACTTTCTGCTTTCGAGGCTTTTCATTTCTATTATTGCAATTACCTCAGAGAATTGTCATAGGACCCCACAATATAGGGCATAGTTCTTCAAGAGATAGGGCCAACATACATATCAATATCTTCATAGGATTAGAATCACTCTGTTTCTGAAATGATATCTCAACCAAAACTTAAATGTAAGAGATAAAAATTTGAAATGAAGGGCCGAAAAAGTAATCAAACCTTTGTTCTAAGGAAGACAAAGTGATGTTTAAATCATCATCAGCAGATCCATTTCAAGAGTACAGAACACTGGTTGAAATGGTGCTTCAACTACAACTAGTTGGAGAGGACTTATTGCTAACTTCTATTGTCCTATGAAAAAATGTCATGGCTAGCATTCTCTAACAAATCGTAGCCACCCCAAGGATCTTATGTACAATTTTCTTTGCTATGTGATGTTCTCTCTCAAAACTAGATGGATCTCATTGGTCAAGCTTGTTTCTTCATTCAGGCTAATAGATCCAAAACAAAACTATTGTGATTTATCCATCCCAAAACTTTCTCTATGAAGCAGTATCTTGAATCTTTTAACCTCAAGGCCCTTTTCTTTTGCTCGGGAAGGTGTCTGGGTCTAGTCACATTCTTAAGGTGGTAGATGATCTCTGTATGCCAGTTGATGTAACTGCATTAACCAAGTTGATTCCAAGAGCTTCTTCATTGCCCTTGGTCAAAAGCTTTGTTAATCTCTGACCCTTACTATTTTTTGTGGGTCTTATCTCTAAATCATATTCTCGAATCTTAGCAACCCACTTACCCCTTGATCCCAAACAAACATGTTGTGACAAGATATCCTTCACTTTTGGATGAGGAACAAATGCTATAATCTTTGAAAACCCAATGTAGGTTCTAAAATTCTTTAGTGATTTTACCAAAGCATAGGCCTGCTTCTCCATGATGGCATAGTTCAATTTTGTATCCCTTAGCATTTTACTCACAAACACAATTGGTAGTTCATTTCCCTGTTCATTCTTTTGAAGAAAAACTCATGCAATAGCATAATTAGAAGCAAAAGAAAAAACAATAAAATCTTTTTCAAAGTTAGGGCTCATCAAAACTGGAGAATTGAATATAACATCTTTGACATTATGGAATGTTGTATGGCTTGCATCATCCCATATAAAAACTGCATCTTTCTTTATCAACTCTTTAAGGGGTTTTTTGATCTTTGCTACATTCAAAATGAATCTTCAGATGAAGTTTGATTTGCCAAAGAAAAACTGCAACTCTTTCTAATTTCTTGTCATGTCTTTTAACGTCCTTGTATATTTTGATCAAAGACCCAATCTTCTCATTCTCTTTCGAAGTGATTAATTTTCCAATCTTGATCAAGATTGGATTTGTCTCTATCCCTACATTGTTATCTTCATACTCATTTGTTTGTATTGTCTCAATTCTACCTGTAAACGCATTGTGTTTGTTGAAGCTTGCTCAAGATTGGATTTGTCTCTATCCCTACATTGGTATCTTCATACTCATTTGGTTTTATTGTCTCAATTCTACCTGTAAACATGTTGTCTCTGTTGAAGCTTGCTTCCAAAAGAACCATACCTGAAGGGATTTTGTTGTTTGGTCGTTGTTCTATTAAATCATCTTCCTTCATGTCAATCTCATACATTTCAAATTATTTTGTGTTGTCGAGGAACCCAACTATTTCTGCATCACCTTCAAAAACTTACCAATGCTTGATTTTGTCTGGAATTGAAGGTGTGTAAATCGTCTCAATTCGGCCACCTTGGTCTAGCTTTGGACAAGGTTGAATAAGGTGGTTGAAACTACAAAAGCATTGGCTTTTTCAGTCATGGCCTTGGGCACCACTTCTAATCCCAAGATATCAAATTGCTCTATGGCAATTGGTACTGCTTGTCCATATCTTTTCAATCTTTCTTTTTTCCAAGCATGCAACCCTTTCACTTGGCATACTATGAGGTCAAAACCAACTATTAATTCTAAAATTTTATTTCCTAGATCTCTAGATGTAGTTATACCAAGAAAAAGTGCCTCATACTTGGCAATGTTGTTAGTAGCTTCGAATTCCAATCTATAGCTAAATAAATCAATACCTTATCAAGAGAGGTTAGGATTATACTTGCCCCACTACCTTGTTTTGAAATTTCAAAATTGAAGTTCATCTTCCACATTCTTCCTGCGTTTGTCCTTGGTGCTAGCTCTACTGCAAGTACAGTGTATGATCCCATGCTTTCCTCCAAACAAGTGAAATAGTTCTCAAGTTTCCTTGGGCTTCAACATGGTTTTCACTGAAAGGTTCTTTGTACAATATAATTGTCTCAACAAAAGGAGTTAGGATGGTAGTATATGAGAAATTCATTTGTATGTGTCCATATTTGATGCCCATTTGTGTGACAACAACATTCCCTTGTTGCACGAATGTCCAACACTACTATGTCTATAATGATGAAGACATTAGGGTAAGCTGTTGGATGGACTTGGAGGTTATTGATCAAACCCACTAAAGGAATCTCTTGGGAATCAAATTCACATACATTTTGATAGGTTCTTGAAGTCTTCAAATCCATTTTATTTGGAACTTCAAGTGCCATTACATTCATGGTTTCTTCAGAGTCAAGCTTACAGTTGTGAAAAATCTAAACTGTTACCACCAATGAAATGAAAAAGGGCTCATGCAAAGGGTTCATATTTGATCTTCAATAGGTTGACGCGAGAATAATATGAGGATCCTCTTTCCCATATAATTTTGATCTTTGAGATTTTGTAACTTCAAATCATAATGTCTATCCAATTTGTTTCTTGCATGTTGGAAACTTCACAAGTTCAACCAAAGGCATTGAAACGTTCACAATTGTTGTCTAGCATGAAATACCATAATCTGAAATTTTCAAAGTTGATGTTTCTGTACATGTTTAGAAGTGTGTTAAGATGGCTACTTCTAAGCTTGAATCTCAAATACAAGCAAGGAAGTCTACTAAAGCAGAAAACACAGGTTTGGAGATGACATCGAATCACTTAATGGCCATTCCAGACATTATTTTCAAGCAGGAATTAATGGAAGCCTCTCCAGAAAATTTTGAACTTGAATTTGGAAGCCAAGCCATGATGGTAGGTAAAATGGCAAAGGCATATTCAAGGACAATCTTTAGAAGTAGTCCAGACTTCTTAATGTGGGGGAGTTAACGGTCACATTGCCAAACATTTCCACTGTAGCCTCTGCAGAAAACTTTAAGGTGGATATTTTGGAACCTGAATCAGGATGTCAAGCAAGGATGGGAGGTGAAATGGAAAAGGTGTATTTAGGGACTTCATTTAAATGCTCGAAGGTGATTGCATATGAAGAAATCAGTAAAAGGGGTGAATTTCCAAGGGAATGAATGACATATTCCCTCTAAACAGACAAACATGGAGAGTAGAAACAAAATTTGCTGAACAATTAAATGAAACATTAAACTCGAAGGAACTTGCAATTATAAAATGGGAGACAGTACTTAAGAACCCCATTTTGGAGCTTGAGTCTGAAAGATAAGCAAAGAATGCTGCAAAAACAGAAAAATATGGTTCCAAGAGGACATTAAATCACATAAGATCTATTCCAGACATTCACTATAGGAGGGTTTTAATGGCCATTCAAGTCGTACCACCGAATTTTTTTCTGAAGCTTATGCAAAAAAAATTAAGACAGATATTGTGGAATCTGAATGTGAAATGCAAGAAAGTATTGTAAGAGAAATGGAAAAGTCGGATATAGAGATTTTTTTACAAGGAGTCCAGATTTCTTTTACAAACAGGAATTAATGGCCATTCAAGTCATATTGCCAAACATTTCTTTTGAAACATCTGAAGAAATTATTAAGGGAGATATATTGGAACTTCAATCTGTAAGACAAGTGAGGATGGCAGGTGAAATAGGAAAGGCGTACCCAGATATTTCATTTAAGTACTTGAAGATGGTTGCAGATAAAGAAATCAATCGAAGTGGTGAAATTGCAAGGGAACAGGAAGAGGCCCTCCATCAAATCTCAAAGACTTGGAGGGTAGAAACAAATATTGCAAAACAATTAGATGAAGCTTTAACCTTGAAACAATCAGATGAAGGAATTAAGAGAAAACAGAAACAACTGAAGGAGGCTATCTTGGAGCTTGAAAGTGAAAGGCAATCAAGAAAGGAAGCTCAAACAGAAAAAGCATGTTTGGAGACAACGCTAAATCACTTGAAGGTGATTTTAAATAGAGAACTAAAGAAAAGTGATGAATTCAAGAGGAAAAGAGATGAGGTTCTTTGTCAACTGGCAGAAGCTTGCAGAGAAAAAGAAAACATTGCCAAGCAATTGGATGAAGTATCTAGGGAAAGGAATGATGCACTCAATCAAAATGAAGAAACTTGGAAAGAAAATAGAAGGGTTGCAATACAATTAGCTGAGGTTTTGAGATTGAATGAAATTGCAGTTAGGCAGAAGGATGCAAGACTTTTAGAGGCTTTGTCAGAACTTGAATTTGAAAAGATCAGGAAATTGCACGTTCGTGTATTGTAAGATCTTTTCTTGCACATATGCAGCCCACTTTAAAATTTCATGAATATATTTGAAGGCTTCATTCACTGTGTTGCGATTTCATGCCTTCATTTGCCATATAAACAACTTATGGCTGCTAAGAGATGCATAGAGATCCTTGAATTTAATTGCCACATAATAGTAAGCTTGATGGTCTAGTGACTAATTGTTGTGGTGTGCTTCCACTAGACTGAAATCCTTAAAATACTCACATACACTAAGTGGCACTCTGTTAATTTTATCCTAAAAAATTTCATATTTATTTAGTAATAGAATGAATGGTGTATCTCTGAAACATGAATTCTCCACAACATTCTCAAAAAGTTATTTACTGAAGGTCATCTTATTTCTCAACCCACTTTTGGTCATATTCACTTATAGCAACACAGAAGATTACAGTTCGTACATTCTCAAATCTTTCCAGCCACTTACAGCCTTCATTTAATCCTCTATTATTTACTCTAATAAGCTGATACTTCAAAGTTGGAGTTGGAAAATAAAAGTTTTCATTATAAGGTTCTGACATTGGACTGCGATCATCAGTTGAAAATTCTATAAATGCTAACCCATTACTTTAAGTCACTCCAGCATATAAAATGTGAGATTATGACAAATTGTATGCATTACTTGATACCTCAACAACCCGTTCCTAGAAGTGACTAGCAACATTAGGGAGGACATGCAACTCATTTCCTCTTGCATATGTAGCCTGAATTACAGGGTCCCTCCACATTTCATCAACTATTGGGGCATACTCACGTGTTGCAGCTGGGAAAAAACCATCTAAATCCCCCATTGCCATAATTTCCAGAAGCCAATTGGAAAAATGTTTCAATTTTGGATTGAGAGAGTAAGTACATTGAGCAACTTCTTTATCGTCACTTTCATCTGAGGCATAAACTTGTTCATGTACACTGGAACCATCCATATCTGCTAAGATTTCCTCCTCAAAATGCTCACGCCCCTCAAGCAATTTGCAAAGGTATTTATATAGGTTGCTTTTTATCATCAGTTCGATGTTTTGCAGCTCCTCCTGTGAAAAATTCTCACCCTTGTAGAGAAATTTTTCCTTCTTGAAAATTGTACTAGCACCAGAGCCTTCATATCAAAGTAACAAGAGCTTTTTAATCTTCTTCTACTTCAAGCATTCTTGGACAGAACTGCTGGAATGATTATCTGTATTTTCCCTCGAGCCCTCATAGTTACTCTAAGGGGTAGGTAACGATAGTAAAGAACATATCAACCTTGTTGAGAAATTAGGGCATTTAATTCAATTTATCTTTCATGATAATTAATTGTAAACTTGTTATGCTTCTTTTACTTAGATCTTATCTTTGTTAGCCTATTATGTCTTTCATCAAGTCAATTATCAAAACACAAGAGACACAAATTTTAGGCTCTTCAAGCCAGGGCCAAAACCTCTCTCTCTTGGAGAGGAAAACCCAAAACAAATTTTTCTTATAGATCTTCCATTGACGAGTACCATAACCATGAAATAGACCCTTGACACCAGTATGCCTCCAAGACCCTTGTCACTCCTCTTCTTGACTTCTCTAGCTGATCTCTTCTTTCTACACTGCATTGCACCTTTACTAGGGAAGCTTGGTCCCTAGTCTAGCAGCCCCAAACTACATGCTTCTTCTTGGCTTCCTTTGATCTTATCCTTAGCTTCCTAAAGTCTTCTTCTCGGCCTACTTCCAACATCCTTTGGACATCTTTGAAACTCAAGACCGAGCCTTTCTTCATGATGTTGTAGCCTTCCTATTTATTTTTATTACCTTCGGCCTCCCTGAGATATGCGAGATAAACTTGCAGACCAAAACAGAGATATGATAAGACTTTCTTCCTTCAATAGCACACCTCCTTTCTTGAACTAATCACAGATCCTTTCATCGTTGTATTACCTTCTTCATGCATTGTTCTACGCACTAGAAGAGAGACTTATCTTTTGCTTTGATAGCCTTCTGTCTAAAATGTGCGAGGTGGTATAGACCCAGAACAAAGGTAAGTATACCTCTTCTTTTCTTCCCAGACTAGCCTCCTATTCTCACATCAATGTAGACCCAAACTTCACTCTTCTATCACAGACATGATCCAAAATTTCTTACACCATAATGAGGCTGCATCATCCTTTATATAGTGTCTGGCTTTAGCTTGTAGGACGACATGAGGTTTGTGTGTACGCCGACTTCATCAAGGAGAATATTCACCATCTTTAACTAAATCCAGGCACTATCTTTGTCTTCTTCATTACATAAATTCATAATTACAAGTCATTATGAAGAACGAACTTAGTTACACGTTCCAACATTCCCTCTTAACTAGGGAGGTATTCATAATGGTACATAGTCACTCTCAATCTGAAGAATCTCATAAGAAAAATTTGATTGGTAATCCATCTGTTATAGCATCTTATTAACCAACATTGTCACAGTGCAAGGCCTTGATTAACAACTCCATCTCTTCATGAGACCATGAACTACAATGCTTGCGAGACCAATGATTTAGACATCGTCATCATTGTCTCCAAGGTACATACTCCACCCACGTGTTCACCGAGTATGACCTCATAGGACTATTCTTTTGGGGATAGCTAATCCTCAAAGAATACCCGTCCTTTCACGACTACTCTTACCTTGGATACCCCAATAAATCTCCAAAAGAGTATCAGATGCCAGAGGATTATCCAATCCCACATTATGTCTTCTAGGTGAAGACCAAATTGATACGTCTATCTCTCCCTCTTAATTAGGGAGAACATACCCATTCCTATCAAGGAATTTTCTCAATCTCCCTCTTATCCAAGGACTTGTCAAGGCTCCCTCTTAGCCAAGGACTTGTCCAGGCTCCTAGGGACTTGCTTCCAAGTTTCTACCTGGTAATAAACTTATTACCAGCCCCCCTCTTAATCAGGGACCTGTAGCAGCAATGATGAAAAAATCGAGCTTCTCATGAAGAACTACTTTCTTTGATGTCATGAATTTCTTCGTTGTTGAGGAGTCTTCATCTTTGGGATATCTTCATTAGGGCTCAAATCACCCATCACTTTTGATTTTTGTCCGAAAGTGATCCATCAATTTTTCATCTGGTCTACCTTCATATCATGCTGCTTTCCTTCGAACCATACTTCTTCCAAGGATATTACATCCTACAATATGGTTATCAACTTGTGGAAGAAATATACTTCCGTTTGGCTACTTTGAATAAGCTCATCAGATATTATTCAATTATAAATATGAATACTTAAATCAAAATTTACCTTAGTGATGATCTTTCACCACGACATCCTTCTTGTAGGCATCGACGTCCTTTTTTATCTCCTAAAGATATGTATTGTCAAGGGTCTCTATATTTTCCATACTTCTATTAGAGTCCACATATATTCCCTGGAGATCTCCTAGTCAAGTCTTCTTGGCTTTCTTGGATGTTGATTGCTTCTTTCCATGGTTGTACTTCCCATCATATTCCTTTTTCTTTCTCCATGGTTTTATTTCATTCCCAAGAACTTCCATTGCACAGTTCCTTGATAATGTAAAACCACCTCATATTCCATATGAGGACATATTATGTCGATTTCATCTAGTGTAGATCATGCCCTTTTGGCAACCTGTGCATCATAAGAGTTTCTGCTTTCTATTTTGATTATACCTCTAAAGATAGAAGTATACTACCTGCAACCACATGGCATGGCTTCATAGCATCTAGTGTCAACATATATATACATGTGCCTCATTATTTTCCTTTTGAGTCATCCTGCAGCAGGTTTCCTTAGAATGAAAGAGTTTCATTTTCTTGATCTGCTTCATCATTATGTCATCATATTCTAATCCCAAAATTCTGTAAGTTAGAATTCTTGATGAAACCTTTTTCTTCCTTCCTAACTAATGAATCCAAAGAGGACTCCATTAGAAAATGTCAACACCTGTTTCCGTATTGATTATTGAATGATGACCCTTGATCTAGATGATCGCCTTACATAAATATTGTTTTCTGTGAGGTTCCTAGGAGCCACTTCTTTCATGGCACTCTTGTTGACTGTTGTGGTCTTATTCCTTGGAAGGTTCTAAAGGCATTGCAACGTTCACACTTGTTGTGTAGCATGAAATACTTCTAAAGTTTGACACACCGATTTCATTCTACCTCTAGGTCAATACCCACAAGTTGTTCGCAGGTGAAGATCCATGATTCAGAGAAAGGATCAGGGAATACATATCTTGTTGCAAACCTGTATAAGATAAAGACGTCCTATTCTCCTACTGGTTCTTCAATTGGCTTCTCCAAGGTGTCTCCTAAACCATTTTCTGCCCAGGATGGTCAGTCTTATCAGGTTCTCCCAACTTCTACCATACATACTGGTTATAATTTTGGCCTTTGGAAATTGAGCATGAGTCGATGCTCATTCTGTTGTGGGTACACTTTCTTTTCCAAGACTATTTTCCAGGTGCTTCTTCTGTGTTTCTCTTCATGCAACTTCTAAATTTTCAATTTTTGACCATTGAATAGATTTTGTCTTAATTATGAACTGGAAAACCCCAGGGTTCAAGCTTAAATCCATGCTTAATAACCACCCATGGCTTAAGAAGTCCACACCAGTCACTTACAAACTCTGAACACCACAATCTATCTACCTACAATTTCACTTATAACAGCCCCAGTGCCTTGAGATGCTATCTTTTACTCTTAAAATGTGGGAACAGAAGATTATAACTTAACGGGGAGGTAGCATCGTCATTAAGAACTGATTTTATTTTATTTTATTTTTTTATTTTTTTATTTTTTCAGTATTAGGAGAATTTCTTTTTTTTCCTTTATTTTTTATTTTTTGGGTATTAGGAGAATTCCGAAACTTACTGCCTGTCTCTGAGGAGGCCCAGGGTCATGTATGAGGGACTGACCCTATACTCCTAAACATAATGCATTATGCAACTGCCCACAGACACGCTAGGTGTGTTAACTGAGCTTCAAAACTGGGTGGGGCCTCAATATTGCTCAGCAAAAACTTTCTTCCTTGGACTAATCTGGGGGAGGTCCAAGATCAACCTTTGTGGCTACCTTATAACACCAAGAGTATATCCAGCAACTTGTAAGCCAGATATAAGCCAGATATACCAGATATTATGATTTAGTAAGAGCCTTATAACACCAAGAGTATATCCAGCAACTTGTAAGCCAGATATAAGCCAGATATACCATATCTTATGATTTAGCAAGAGCGGAGACTCTAGGAAATGGGGAGTCTACTCGAGGCGAGATCATAGCAGGCCATATACTCAATGGGATTTGAACCGCGGTCTTGTTAGTTTCACCCAGTGAGGCCATATACTCAATGGGATTTGAACTGCGGTCTCGTTAGTTTCACCCAGTGAAACTTACCGTTAAACCACATATCACTGTATAATTAACTATTCTCTATTACTTGAAACATTTCTAAAACTTTAAAGTCCCTGGCTAATTGGATTTCTTTAACATTGAGCCTCTTTCCCTTTCATGAGGTGGGTTAACTGAGTTTCGAACATGGGCGGGGCCTCAATATTGGTTAGCAAACACTTTCCAATGCAAGTCGTCCACCGTTTGGGCTAGCACAATAGGCTAATTAACAATTGTATGTTACTTGAAACATTTCCGAAACTTTTAAGTCCTTGGTTGGTTGGATTACTCAAATAATGACCCACTTGGCCCATGCAAACACTTTCCAATGCAGGTCGTCCACCGTTTGGTCTAGCACAATAGGCTAATTAACAATGTCTGTTACTTGAAACATTTCTGAAACTTTTAAGTCCTTGGCTGGTGGGATTGCTCTAACACTGAGCCACTTGCCCCTTCATGAGGGATGCCCTTAAGGGTTCAACATAGATGTGTGTATTCCTATTTCCAATACCCTTTTCAGGCCACACTTTGGCTAAGGTCCCATGGCTAACCTCAAGAAAAACTAGCTCTATCCCCGTCTTGAAAATTATACATACTAAGATTTTCCCTAGATTTTCCCTTGGCCAGTGTGCTGCTGTACTACTGAGCTACATTCCCCTTCATTGTGGGCATCATTAATGGTTCGACCTAGATGCACGGATTGCTATCTCCAACAAATAAAACACCTAATTTGGAAGTAAAGCATCAAAACTAAACGAAAGAGAATGTATAATGAACAAAGTTTTTATGCCAACATTCTACCATATTCCAAAGTTTTCATGTTTGACTTCTAAGTCATTTATATAGATTTTAATCATTTCTTTACATTTAATTGAGTATAATTTCAGCCCAATTCATTTCATATTTAATCATCCCTGAATTAGGTGTGCTCATGCTCCTAAGTCATGACTTTTGGACCTGTGTGTGGAAGTGCTCATTGCTATGTTTCCAAAGGTTTTGAAAGTGGTCATTTCAAAATTCATCCCCATTTCCAAATGTTGTCCTTACCCTGTTTTAGGCAACTAAGACTTCAAAATATTGTGCTCTTTGGTTGAATCAAAAATTTTATTTGCATATTAAAGACTGGGAATCCAAAAGGAAAAAGTGGTTCCATTTAAAGATATGTGCAACCTAAATTATCCAAATTCTTTTTATTACACTCCATCCATCTATTTCGTTGCAGCATTCCTAGTCCTTTAGTATTGAATTATAACTCAATAAAATCAAGATGGCCATCCATATTCAAAGGCTTTTTCTTTTCTTTGCGTTATCTTGTAATAAGGATTTTTATTTCTAAGTAATTCAACTACCAAAGGTAGTACATGCGAGTAGAGAAGTAATTCAACTACCAGTTATTCTCCTACATAGTACATGCTTTGATATATTATATCAAAAGTATTACCAATACAATAACATTGATTGTTGTATGTGGACATTTTTGTTCAGGATGGTCCATTACATAATCAAGATGAGGAGCTGGATCATGCAATTGCACTTTCTCTTTCTGAAGAACTAACCAAGCTAGATGGTATATGATGGCAATTTCATTTTTTTATAGTTACTTTTAGTTTAATTATATCATTTAGCTCGATGCTTTTCATATATTCAACTAAACTTTTGTTGCTTAACAAGACTTTGTCATATCCATGTTTTAGTGAAACTGTTTATGGTTTGATACTCTCATACAACCTATATCAAGTTACATGCACCCTCATTAGAAAAAACAAGAGAATTTTGCTTGCCATGACTATCTTTCTTTGTCATTGTTGACTTAAGAAAGTCTTTTAGCTAAGAAACTAGTTTCAAGATTATGGCATAACTTGTCATATAAATTGAATAGAAGTTATATCCAAAATGTTAACTTGTAAACTACTTAGTTGGTTTTAGGCTTTCCATTTAAAATCTACTACAGTTTGAACTTTGAATGAGTTGTTCCATAGACTTGAATATTAAGATATTTTGGTGTAAGGATTAAAAATTAGCTTGTAAGGCCTCTCAGTTATTCATTTATTTTATCTGAATATAACATTTACTATTAAATTAGAACCACTCTGCACAAATACATCATAGTTCAAGATCATACTTTGTAGAGTGTCGTAGAATAAAAATAGGAGCAAGGACACTGAATTCTTTCAGTTTTCCTGGTTCTTATTCCTTTGGTGTATCTTTGCACCTTTAGAGGCAATTGCTAGTTTAAAGTCTAATTCTTTAAAGGGTGCTAGCTCAATGGAAGAGCACCTGCTTTACAAGCAGGAGGTTGGTGGTTCGATTCCATCGTGCCCTGATATTCATATATAGGGAATGACGAAGATTAGTTTTTGGTGATGGATGCTCTTTTGACCATCACCAATGAGCTTATGGTGACATTTTTCGACCCTCACCAAAATATGAAATGGTGACGGTCAACGAACGCCACCATATATACACATCAATAGTGACGACCATTAAAGGTCCGTCACCATAAATCGTTGTTGTTGATATGAAATGGTGAGGGTCACTGTTTGTCATTATAGTCATTATTCGTGATGGACCTTGATGTCACCAATGAGTTTATGGTGACGGTCAATGAACGTCACCATATATATTCACCAATAGTGACAACCATGAAAGGTCCATAAAAAAAAATTGTTGGTGTTCATATGAAATGGTGACGGTCACTATCCGTCATTATAATCAATATTCGTGATGGACCTTGAATGTCACCACAACACATACTTTCGGCGACGCCACTTTTGGTGACGTTCAGTTTTTTTGGTGACAGAGGCTATTTTATGTCACCATTGCTCATATGAAATGGTGACGGTCACTATCTGTCACTATAAATCATTATTGGTGACGGACCTTGAATGTCACCACAACACCTATACTTTCGGTGACGCCACCTTTGGTGATGTTCAGTTTTTGGTGACGGAAGCTATTGTCTGTCACCATTGCTTATATGAAATGGTGACGGTCACTATCCGTCACTATAAATCATTATTGGTGACGGACCTTGAATGTCACCACAACACCTATACTTTCGGCGACGCCACCTTTGGCGACATTCAGTTTTTGGTGATGAAGGCTCTTTTGACCCTCACCAATGAGCTTATGGTGACCATTTTCGCCCCTCACCAATGTGCTTTTTTCTTGTAGTGTAGAAACCATAGGCACAGTACAAGTAGATTGGATTTTCATATCACGAGGTTTTGATCCACTCATGGCGGGCCTAATAGGCATCGTGGGATTGATAAAGATAGACCTGCGAACAATGGAAGACCCCAGAAACAGAGTCATGCTAACAACTGGTGCAGATGAAGCCACACAAATGGTGGGTTAGACTGGGACAGATGTAACAACAGTCAACAAGATGGGCGTGGAAGGTGATATCCTTAATACAGGAATAGACGAGCTTCCTGTGGGAGTCGATTTACCGAACTGTGTCATGGATGCAACACCAGAAAGGATCTAACCCAAATTATGATAATAAGGTGGAAGAGACATCGATTGTGGGGAAGGTTGACTAGAGATATACGGGAAATCTTCTGGGAAGAGCTGATACTCTGCGGTAGAAACATGAAGCTATTCACTGTCGACAGGACTCGAAGAGTCCATGTCTGACGAGGCTATAATATCATCAAAAAGACAACGAGGACTAGCAGGTAAAGCAGCGGCTAATAATGGTGATCCCGAAGTAAGAGGAGGGAATTCTTCCTCGCTCCCAAATCCAGACCAAGCACCCTGAGGTTGCCAATTGATATCAACTGATCCTTCAGGAGGAGACCAGGTAGCGAGAGGTAAGATACTCTGAAGGAAAGACTACCAAAACTTGACAGACCTAGTGAACTAAGGTGTTTCCAAAGAAATGTCAGGAGAAGGATCACCACGAGGAGACAATGAAGAGGACGAAAAAATTGGTGGTTCTGCCACTATGACAATGTTTCAAAACAAGAAGAAAATGAGATAGCCTATTCGAGGCTTTAAGTTCAAACACTAAGGAACTACGAAAAACAAGCCAAGAAAAGATCTGTAATGGTCATGTGATCGTAGGTAGTTAATTTTATGAAATTGAAACGAAACTTTGTTGTTTCGTGTTTGAAGAGTTGAGAAACAGGAAAAATATGACTCTAGTCACTTTTAGTTTGAGCGAGCGTGAAAGGACAAGTGTTCAATGATAATTTCACTTTTAGAGAGTCACAAAAAGACCAAAATGACTACTCAGGTAATCTAATAAAGAGGGTATACCAAGTTCCCGTGAACTGCCATATACACCTTGGTGATCAAATGAAAGAGAAATGACCAAGGACTTGACGTATGTGTAGGTAGTCTCCCCGAATGTTGTGTTCGGTGTATCACAGTTACAGGGCGGTAGACTTGGATTCCTATGGATAAAGGATTGCAACCTATGAGGGCCTCCCTTTATATACATGATGGTACAGGGAGCAGAACTCTGTACTAGTGCTATCTAATGTGAGATGGCGAACAACAACTACTAGGTTTAACGACGCAAGAACACGTCACTAGCCTAGACCTCTAAAATATGTGCGTTAGGTTTCAATTCTTCCTTAGGTTGATTGAATTAATTTCAAAGTTGATCTTGAATTAATTTTTCAATTTCAACGCCTTACCAAATGTGATCTCAAATTCCTAAATGCACACTACATGCAAAATAACATCATTTCCATTCAATGAATGCTAGCTAAGAGAAGGATAGGAATCTATGACAAAGTAGCAATCAATTGAAACATAAGAATAATTTCACCAATGCATATAATACAACCAAATGAGAAAACGAAAACTCTTTCCTAGTTTGCAAAGAGTTAGTAATGCAAAAGAACATTTTCATTTTCAATTTAAGTGAAAGAATGCAATTTTTTGTCTTTTAGATGAATGAAGCACGCAATGCACTGTTACACTAAAAATAGAAAAAAATACTAGTTTTGAGTACTACGAATGTAACGATATAAAACAAATAATCAATGTAATAAAGACATAAAACACACTCAAAACAAGAATGCACTCTTCCAAGAAAACAAAGGGCTTTTGAAACGATCCAATGAGTAATGTAATATATGCTCGACATGACGAATGGAGAGTCAAATGAAGACAGAAGTGATCATCCAACAAACCAAAGACACGAAGAATAGAGAGAAATAATAACATAATCAGTCAGTTAATTGAAACGACAAAGATCAAAGTGACTCAAACTTAACTCAGAAGGCTCAGTGAGGAGAGGGTTGAACAAACAGCACAAAGCACCTAGAAACCCTAGGCTACAAACTCCACTGATAAGATGATGGGAAAACGGATGAGAAGACGGAGACTACAGAGTCAAAAAACTCACAGTAGACCAATTGCAAGGAAAAAAACCAATCCATAGCGAAGAAATACTGACAAAAACTCAAAGAAGAGGTCAAATCAAATCCTACAGGATTTGACACGACTGTTTAGCTATAATCCACGCTAAACAGGGGTTAGCACACCTATGACAAAAGAAACATGTGCCAATCCGCACGACTATTCAAAGAAAATTGACACTGATCTAGAAAACCATAGGAAAAAAGGAAACCACTCAGCAGAGGTTAGACTTGACACTCTGCAACTAAACAGGATGGTTTAAAACAATTAGACAAGTCAAGAAAAATAGGAAAATAATGAAGCGACCAAAGTCGACTTGACAAGCCAAACACTCGACAAATAACGAGATGACAAACACACACTAATCCCCAGTGGAGTCGCAAAATTTTTGTGTAGGTAAATCCCCTTTGCGGACAGAGGCGATCCCTCTAGCCCTATGGTGGGTCTAGCAACATGAGGACATGCTAATGCAATTATTCCTAGTTTATCAATGAAACTGAGTTGGGATAGATGTTCTACCTTTGTTCCAACGTAGTAGTTGTAGCTATGGCAACAGTCTCCTGATCTTTGTCCTGATAAATTGTGGTCCTTCAGCAGTGGTATTCAGGTGCCTACACAAGGATCAAAGAATGATAACAACATATGAAATAATATTTTCATTCATAACTATCTAATTGGTCAAGGAGAATTAAACGTATTGCACAAGATTAATCACATCAACACAAGATGGGAACCATGACATCAGTCATGTATTAATTAAGAGAAAGAAAGATATTACAACCAAATTAACCTTGACATCACAGCCTCCTTCAGTGGGTCCAGTCAAAACACGTCTTTATCATTTGTCAAGGAATGGACTTGGTGAGGCAATAAGCCTATACTCTCTCTTGACAAGGGTCTCTGTTGTATCTCACACCAGCTTATCTAGAATGTTTCAGCTATTCTCCAAAATGTTCAGCTAGTAGCATCTATGTGAGAGAGATGTATTTATAGGAGAGGAGGAGGAGGTTGGGATCCCTCAAAGGGTGGAAGGGAGGCCTTATCCTTTGGGAGGTTGCCCAAAAGTAGGGAACAAGAAGCCAAAGGAAGATGTTCGACATTATTCTGTCAAACAACCCATGCTGACTCCACTCATGAAGTGGTTGGAAATGGAAACTTCGCTTCTATATTTAAAAAACTTTCCAAAAATAGCTCAGCGTGGGCAGTACACTGAGACAGAGCACCAATGGGCACAGGGCCCAGTGCTAACTTCTCTTATTGGAACGAGGCCATAACTGCCTGCCAGCGCCGACCCAAAATCATGTGTTTTTGATGATCTGTTCCAGGAATAGTCAACAGAGGAAACGTTCTCCTCATAGCAAGGGATGTAACGACACTTTTTGCAAGGCATGACACATATAAGTCATATAAATGGTCCTCCAATGCGCGGGATGGGGATTTCAAGGATGGTGAAAAATGTTGTGTAACACATGGTATCATCATGATGTGTATTTATGTCATCCCAAGAGCATAGCTAGATGAAATGTTATGTGGTCATGATGTTGCAGCATGAAATGGAATCTTAGAGACAAAAATATTCCTAATAGTGGAAAATAACGTAAAATTTTCACCCTAACCATAAAATAGTAAGGAAGGAAATGGTCACAAAACACTAGTCCCCAAGCCTTTGGTCCCTACTAGGTGATGTGGTGATAGGGATACATGGAACCACTCAAATATGGCCACGTGGTAGTGTTGATGTCAACATATATCTTGGTAGTATTGTTACACGTTATCTTGTAACCATGAAATTTGACTATCTATATAGGTTCATAACTACCTATATTGTGCTACCTTAGAAGTCAAAAACCCTAATGTTCCTAAACCAAGTCTTGGAATTGGAGAAAAGCTCATTAAAACCCTTAAAAGTCTAACTCTGCACTTTTCCTAGCCCTTTTCTGCGGGTCCACGGATATTTTTTCTACAGCCTGTGGTAACTCCTACAAGTTTTTCTTATAAAACCTGCAGATCCTCATAAAAAGTAAAATAAAGGAAAAAGTAAGTTCTAGAAGCCTAGTTGGTCGAATATTCTCCCAACTGGAAGCTTCTAGAGGTGTGACCAATTCGAGATTTATCCCTCCACTCATGGAGCTTTATCCCTCCATTCATGGAGCTTATCCCTTGGTCTATGGAGTTCAAATCCCTTCATGAGAGGAATCCATCCCCCTCTTCATGGAACTGAAACTACCTCCATTTCCCTATAAATTGAGCTCATGTTTTAGTGTCAAGGGTAGATTATACCTTATATATGGTAATTGCTGAAGAAATTCTCAAGAGAGCATACTCTCTACACTAGTTGTTGTTGGCATGAGAATGATCACACACTTATGTCCATAACTCCATGTTGTTTCAAAGAAAGGAAGGCTTGTCAAATTGAAGGAGGAACGATTGTTCAAGACCCCGAGAGAAACTTGTATGACATTAAGGCATCAGGTTGTAAAGTTACTCTTTTCATTCAAGATAATACATATGGATCTCCTTTTCTCATTGAGTTGTTCTTGTGCTTATTTAAATAATTCAATACTTAGACTCCTTGATCACTAAGTTAGATTAGTTGTTCTTAATTATTATATGTTGCAGGTGATTTTAATTATTTTTTCTATCTTTGATCGCAGGTTCTATTTACTGAAGAAGCATCTTTGGAGTGACTGGATAATAGACTGCACCGAATGTTGGATTTCAAGGTAGGGGCATGTCCTCTTTCTCTGTTTATAATAATTCTAAATTGCAAATAATCTAGAGAAAATTATTTACAAATGTATGTTTGTTTCTAGCTATTCATAGAATACTAGGGAGATCGCTCTTGTCTGAAAGAGGGATTCATCTGCATAACAAAATGGTGACTCCACTGGGGAAATAGAACTTAGTTTTCCTTTTTATTTTTCAGTTTGAATTTAAGATTTTTCTTATTTTGATTATTCTGAGACTGGGTTGGGTAGATAACTTCTAAGAATCCCTGAAAAGAAAAGATGAATATTTATTTTTTCTGTACTTTTCCTTGTGTCTGCGGTTTTTATTTGAAAACAGTGAGGTAGCCTCCATAGTTTTTAGTTCAGAACAATGCAGTACCACTCTGTTCTCCATTAGAACCTGCAGACCTATGGAAAAATTTTGAAAAAGTTAAAATTCTCTTTTTAGGAGCCACAATATATGATTCTTTGTGTTTGCCCCAGTCTACCTTAGCTGTCAAAATCTTATGAGTGAATTTATTTTCAGCAACTTTTGCGTTTGTGTGATTTTTCATCTTATTTGCATTTTATGAATGAGTGTTTGCCATACTTTCTTGTTTATCCATATAAGATACATTCATTTACCTTAGCTTACTGGTATTATGATTGTTCTCTTTCCGAGCCATTAAACCTATCGCAAACCTTACTTTTATGAAAATTGATTTCATTTTCATTTTCAAATTTAGAATAGCTTTTAGCTTATTAAGGCCTAATTTTCACACCAAACCATTTTTGGATGTTTTCATTTTCGCTAAGATAAGTAGAAATTCTTATTGGTTCGATCACAAACTAGGAGAAAACGTCCCCAAACTTTCTAAGTAGAATTCAAAATTAGAGTTTTTCTTTTGATTTTGAAATTTATGTTTTTAGAAGTTTTAGATATTGTTTTCTTTTTGGAAATAGTTTATTTAATGATTTGTAGTTTCTGATCTAATTGATTAAGGGATTTCATTTCGAATGAGTATTTTATCACTTTTGCGAAATTGAGTTCTCAAAGAAATCGTCTTCTTTTCAAAGATTTTGTTTATGAATGAAAGAATTGGTGCTTTCAAAATTGTTAAATCTCTCAATATTTCCCTTAAATAAGATTCATTGAAAAGAAAAGAGTTGCATTTTTCATTTAGATGCAATTAGCGTATTTTCGAGTTGGGTCATAAAACATCATTAAAGTTTCACTTCCATACCTTCTGTCTTAAGCAAAAACCAAATTAAAAACAACGCTTTAATAAAATCAATCTAGATATTTTACATTCTCTAGGGCTCTTTCCACCAACATAGCTTAGGCTAGTGTCTTGGAATAGGTTTTAATTAACATTCCAAGATAGTTCAAACAAACAAGTAGCAATCTTGCAGTAGGAAAAATCCAATTGTAGAATTTGTGCTTTGGGAAGCTCTTCTTAAAAGAGTCAAGCACGAGATCATGTCGGAACCAATGAGGTAATCGTACCTATCTCATTGGGAAAGATAGAAGATGTGCACATATTAAAAATGGTAAACCTTTGATAGACCATTGTGAGGAGCCTGGGGTCACTTGTTGGTAAACCTTGGATTATATCAAGGAGCCTTCAAGGGGATTGAGCTAGTTACTCTACCCTTGCATGTATATTAGATCGTATATTATTCTCCCATGTACATTTTTTCTTGTTGGTGACCTTAGCGACTATAAAATTTAGGATTTTTTCCCAAGTTGAAGGTGGAGGGAAGGTCCCACTGTACCTGGAGTAGACATCGACTAGACACAATTCAAATTTTCGGAGGATACTCTTCACTTCGAGATGGCTTAGGAGGAGAGACTTGCACCAGAATGTTTCATAAAGCAGATTGTCAGGGTAACTGTTCCAACCACCATTTCCACATTAGAATTCTACGACGTTGGATTTCATCACCAACTAGTGCTTTTAGTGTGGGAATCTATTGTTTTTGTGTGGATTTCTCTCTTAGATTTTGTAGGCATGTGATCAATTTGATTGTTTCCTTATAGACTTTAGGATATTTTGTTGAAATTTTCTTTGTTTTCACGTGCTAAAACTTTTAATCGTGGTTGAATTACATAGACAATCACGTAGAATGTAAGGTAAACCCCCTGAGTACTCACCAAGCCAATTAGAAAAGCTTAAGTATGAGAGAGGACAATAATTAGGGACTACCTCAAACAACAATAAGTTCTCAAAGAAAACTTACAATTTCTGAACTAGTTGAAATTGCTTCCACAACTAGTGAATTATCAGCTACTGAGCCTGACATTTCTGAACCAAAAACTAAACCTGCTATGTCTGAACTTGCTTTAGATTTCATTACTCCAACCCTTGGTCATCCTGATTCACCTCAAGTGAAGTTTCACATCATTGCAAACCTTCCTCTTAGCCTCATTAGCATTGAAGAAATTTCTGACACAGAAGAAGAAGTTGTTCTTCCTTCACATCAGGAATCTTTAGATTTTAGGCCAAGTGAATCGATTTACTATTATATCCCTTTCAAACAGGATCCTTGGTATTCTTAGTTAACAAAATTTCCTCTGGTATAAACTATTCGCCACCCCAAATTCCTTTTTACGCCATACCAAGAGGTAATTACGGACCTTCATTAAACATGTCTAGTGAGTCATCCATGTTTTTTGCATTGCTAGAATCATATTTGTATGGTGGTCCGTCTGTTCCTATAGGATACCAGTTGCTTTCTAGTACTTTCTTAGGGGTAGCTCCTTCTCCTGAAAAATTATACCATCACCTAGTCCAAATGAATCACATACTGAAAATTTGAATACGGAACAAGTTTACATGATGTATGGAAACATTCCTAACCCTGGCCCTCAAAGTAGTAACTTACTGCCTGGGGGGCATCCTCAAGGTAGTAATTTACCGCCTAGGGGGCAACCTCAAGGACAATACACACCTCAAGGAAAATACATACCACAAGGCTAGTACATACCTCAAGTACAATACCAACCTCAAGGGCAGTACTCTATTCAGGGTCTGCGACCTCTTTAAGGACAATATCCTATGCTAGGGAAACCGTATTTCCAAGGACAACGGCCTCATTTAAGGCCATAGTTATACTCGGAACAACAATTGTTTCAAGAGGTAAATATTTTAGTGGAAATTATCCAGCCAACCATCAAACATATGTTCCAAATTATCAACCTGGTTATGGTCCGTCTTATGCAGCACAACCTTCAATGGGAGCTCCATAACCTGGAGTAAACACGGTGTGGAATCTGACACCAAATCAACAAAATTTGCAACCTAACGTGCAAGTACCTTATAATCAACCTGGCCATCGAATTGGATATAGTCAAATCCAGCAACTTGTCCAACCTACGCTTCAAGTTATACCATAGTTATATGCACCTAGAATTGTTCAGCAGCCTGGTCCGAGTAAACCTAAAACTCCACCTCAAACTGTTGCACCAACTTCTGTTTAACCTACCACACCTATCCCTGGAATTTCTGCAGCCCCTCAAGTATCACAACAAATCCCTCCAGTCACTGCACAACAACCTTGACCCACAGTTCAGACTATTGTTCAGATGCCTGTGGGACAACCTGGTACAAGTACAATTGTAACAAGCCAACCTCAGTTTTTTTATCAACCATATCAAGGGAAGTATCAATATGGACCTGTAGCACAAAGTCTAGTATACCAGCATCAACCGTACCCTAGTTACACGTAACAGATACTAGCTCAACCTCAATATGGTCCATCCAATCCTAGTTATCTGGGAGGCATTCCAATCCCAAATGAACAAGCTATTCCAGGATATCTTGGATACCCTCCTCCTGGTACTGGTGTAGTTCCACAAGGATATCAATTTTCTTAGCAGGACCCTAACTGTCGGTTGCCATTCATAGAAAATTTGGATTTACCTGATTTGTCGCGCCTAACGAATGATCTAATTTATTATATTCTGTATTGGTCGCCAATGCCAAATAAGTTTCTCAGTGATATTCCTTAGTTTGAAGGTAAATCAGGAGAGGACCCCTCAAATCATGTCATGACTTACCACCTTTGGTGTGCATCCAACTCTTTGATTGATGATTCCATTCGATTAAGACTTTTTTAGAGAACACTGATAGGTTTAGCTGCAAAATGGTATATTGAATTATGATGTGGCTCATTCAACAATTTAAATGCATTGACAATGGATTTCTTAACACATTTTTAGTTTCCAGTCTAATACGACAATGGCACGAAACTCTTGACTTCATTAAAACAATCTACGTCTATGTACATATCAAATCAGATACATGAATGGATACATAGAAGATGTTTAGTGAAATCTTTTATTCCAGATCAGATTTTGGTAGAATGGTTTATTAAATCATTGCTTCCAAATATCACTAAAGTTGTGGCTAAGGGATGGGTTGTTATGGAAGAACAGGTCATTGCTCAAGCTCAATACTTAGACCTTGTATGTATACAGTCTGGTACTTTATATGAAAAAAATCCTGACTTACCACATCCTGGTCAAATTACTGCAACTCCTTCAGGGTCTCATGATGAAAATGGTGTAATTGGTTTAGTTAACGCTAATAAGAGTAAGAAGAAGTCCTCCAAAACTACTTCTCCTATATTGACTTTACCAGATTCACCAAAAGGAGATTCTTCCCTTGAAACTTCTGTCGACATTCATGTTGTAGATTCATCTAAAACTAAATCCAAAACCGATAATAAGAAGAAAGGAAAGAATAAAAACAAACAAACTTTGTCTCCTAAAGATAAAACTAAAAAGAATGAACCATCTGATGATAAGTAGAAACCTCGTTATCCTTTTCTTATCTGTGATGAGGATCAATTTACCAAAGAGTGCCCGCATCAGTCTGAGGTCTCTAAATTCATCAAAGGTTCACCCACACCCTCTGTCTTAAAGGATCCTTTTCCTACTCAAGATAGCAAAATGATAGGATATTCTTCAAATTCATCGGCAAATATTTTAATGATGTTTGAGGTTATGGTTGTGACGCGATCGCAAGACTATGGAAGTAAAAATCCTGTAAATAGTAAAGATATAGAAAATTATAATTCAACACCAGCTGTATCTCCTTCGGTTTCTGACCCACTTCATATCGAGAAACCTAATCCTGATCTAGTGATTAACTGCCTGCTAAAGGTGTACTTCAAAATTCAGCTTTCAATCCACATGTGAGAGCTGCTCAGAACTACAACATTGTTGAAGACTTGGCCATATCCCCTTCAATAATGTCGGCCTTAGAAGTGCTACAATCATGTCCAACACAAAGGAAATTACTTTTATTAGCTATTGGAGCTATAGATCCTCAGGATTCTAACCTCATAGTCTTTGATCTAGAAAAATTTACACGGAGACTCCCTCATTATATGGTTTTTTAGATTCCATCATTAGTAAAAAAACAAACGAGATTTTTGTACTGTAATTGATGAGGGGGAATCCACATGCATAATGTCGTTAAATTTTTGGAAAAATTGGTTCTCCGACACTCAACCAACCTCTAACAATCCTTAAAGCCTTTTATGGAAGAGGAATCCATCCGTTCGGAATACTCCAGGATCTCCCTATAGAAGTAGAAGGAAAAAATATTAATCTAGATGTGGAAGTTGTTAATGCCCCTCTAGATTACAACCTTCTTTTCGGTCATAGTTGGTCTTATGCCATGACTGCTGTCATTTCATCGGTATTTTGGTTAATCATGTTTCCTCATAAAGGAAAGATTGTGAAAATCTATCGGTTTTCATATTATTCGTCTAACCCTGCTTCTATAGACAATATCCAAGATGTTGGAAAATCAACTATCCCATATGAAGATGTTGGTGTAGGTTTAGTAAAGGACTTCAATTTGATGGGAAATTTCTCTATTCCTCCACCCAACATATTGCGTACCATTGCCAACATCAATATGATTTCATCAAGCACTATACCATTCGATGACACTTGGGTAGTGCCTTCAGAGTTAGAAATAGATTCTTTCAACGGCGAGATGCCTTTGTGTCCTTTTGAGATGGCATATGTGGCAATACAGTTGTTTTTTGACACACTTTCAACTACTCCTGATCAAATGAATGTGATCACCACAGAATATTCTTCACTATCAAGCTTAGCCTTGACATCAATTTTCGATCCTTTTCAACAAGTGTTTCACACTGATGAAAGTATTCGAGAATTTTTGTCTATGGATGAATTTCCCTAGAATTATCTACATCATAGATCTTCGTTTTTACCTAAACTTGATAGCTTTGAAAATGATTTTTCATCTACTTTTATGATTGATTATGTTAAGGAACTAGAGAATCCCATATCGATTAAAAATTCGGATTCTGAGATTAATTTGGGAAAAATTTCTACAATTTTTCCTATCGACATATCAGTTAAACCTGGAATTGTTGAAAACATTCATATAGGCGCTTCTTGTACAATTGAAGAGATTAATACATATAAGGCCCTATTTCAAGAATTACGAGACATATTTTCCTGGTATTACGAAGAGATGCCAGGAATCGATCCAAAGATTGTCATTCGTGAAATAAAGACATACCTAGATGCCAAGCCTATTAGACAAATATTACGTCCAACGCATCCGTGAAAAACTACTACTATTAAAGCTGAAGTTGAAAAGCTACTGCGAGCAGGATTTATTTATCCAATTCCATTGCTAGATTGGGTATATAATATAGTTACCATTACCAAAAAACAATGAAATATACGAGTATGTGTCGATTATAGGGATATTAATAAAGCATGTCCAAAAGACAATTATCCTACCCCCTATATCGACCAAATTATTGATGATTGTGCCAGAAATGAAATTTTCTCATTTATGGATGGATTTTCTGGATATAATCAAATCAACATAGTCCCTACTAATAAACCAAAAAAAACGTTTATATGTCCTTGGGGAACATTTTCTTATTGCAAACTACCTTTCGGATTAAAGAATGTCGGTGCAACTTTTCAAAGGGAAATGTCTTACGCTTTTCATGACATCAAACATATTGTACAACCTTATCTAGATGACTTATCTACTTACTCATTATGCAAGGAAGATCATCCTACTCACTTAAAAGATATTTTCATGAGATGTAGGCATTACAAGATTCGTTTGAACCCCCACAAATGTGTTTTTTGTGTGCAATCAGGACGATTACTGGGATTCGTCATTTCGAACGCTGGCATTCGTGTCGACCCCTCAAAGGTTGAGGCCGTCATAAATTTATCTCCTCCTTCCCACACTTCGCCAACTCCAAAGTTTGCAAGGGAAATTAAACTTTCTATGTAGATTTATCCCGAACTATGCTGAGTTAACAAAAGGTTCTACTTGATTGTTGAAACAAAATGTTCCTTTTATTTGGTATGACATTGTTGATCGATCTTTTGATGCTCTAAAACATGTGTTAACCCATGCACTGTTATTGCATCCACTCAATTACAACCAAGACTATTTTTTATACTTAGTAGCCTTTGATTCTACCATTGGAATGGTTCTAGTTCAAGAAGATGAATCTCACAATGAGCATTTGATATATTATCGAAGTCGGAGTCTGAATCCGATTGATTTTAAATATTCGCATGTGGAGAAATTTGCCTTGGTAGCAGTTCAAGATGTCCAATGATTTCGTCACTACATATTGTTACGAAAGACAAATGTGATACCTAATTGCAACCCGATGATGTATATTTTGACAAAACAATTACTCAGGGGAAAATACTCTAAGTGGATTTTCATCCTACAAGAGTTTGATTTGGAATTCGAGAAATCTAAATCAAAGAAATGACTATTGTTTGCAGAACTCATGCGTGACTTTCCCAATACTGAGACAGAAACCGTGGTAGAGAATTCCATCGCAGATGAATCTTTGTTTCTTATCAGTATGTTATATCCATGGTGTGGAGATATAATCATATATCTTCAAACCCAAACCTTTCATCCAGAACTTTCACATTCAATCGATGGAGAATCCGGTATCCATCCCAGAAATACAATATTGTTGGGGACACACTTTATTGTTGTGGTGTGGATTCTATTTTTCGACATTATATATCTCACAAAGACACTGAAAGGATTTTGAATCACTGTCACTCTAGAGTGTTTGGTGGTCATATGTCTGGGTTTTCCATAGCCCAAAATATATTGCGCGCTGGCTATTTTTGGTCGTCATTGTTCAAAGATTGTATTATTGCGGTCTAAAAATGCCACAACTACCAAATATTTTATCGAAAGATGCATGCACCTCCAGCTCCTATTCACCCAATCATTGTTGTCAGTCCTTTTGTGAAATGGGGCATTTATTTCATTACATGTAACCCTCACTCGGCTAGGGGGCATGGGTATATTATTCTCGATGTAGATTACTTTACCAAATGGGCCGAGGCGATGCCTACATTCGTGGCAGATGGAAAAACTATAGCTACGTTCATATTCAATCATGTGATTGCTCATTTCAATGTACCCCAAGCTATTATCACAGACCATGGGAGTCATTTTCAAAATATAATGATGACTGGACTTTCCGATCAACTTGGCCTATGCCATGATAACTCTACTCCATATTACTTGCAGGATAATAATCAGGTTGAAGTCGTCAATAAAGTTTTAACCACCATGATTAAATGGATTATCGTAACTCACAAATTGAATTGGAATACCATGATTTTTTCAGCACTATGGGCATATTGAACCTCAGCAAAAACTGCTACAGGGTTCACTCCTTTTCAACTGGTTTATGGTTTAAAATTTGTGTTACCCTTTGAATGTGAAATGCCGTCACTCCAATTAGCCATTGAGTTACTACCAGCCACCTCTGAAGAGGAAAAATGCTTTTTGTACTTAGCACAATTAGATGAGACTCGGCACACTGCTTCATTAGCTACCGAAGCTCATAAAAAATGTGTGAAATCTCAGTATGATCAAAGTTTTACCCCTCAAGTTTTTTCAGAAGGTGACCTAGTATTAGTATATGATCAAGCTAACGATAAGCTAGGTGCTGAGAAATTTGAACCAATGTGGCATGGTCCCTACATTCTCAAGCATGTGCTTGCCAAAGGGGCCTATGAATTGACTGATTATGATGGGGTCTCTTTAGATAAGCCCATAAATGGTCTTTATCTTAAGAGATATTATGCTTGACTCTCATGTGAATATCTCACTTGTATATTAGTTAGTTTTTAAGTGTGCCTAGATTAAGTTTGTTGTTACTACTATCACTGCTTATCTTGATTAATCTTAATATTGCAGATGTCGACGTCCCTTCAAATGTACATTGGTTTGCTGATGGTGCCTGTCATAGTACATGGAATGTCTCTTCCACAGCTTGGGTCATCTATTCACCCACTGATGAGTTATTTTCTATGCACGGGGTAAGCCTTGGTCAAACAATGAACAATATTGCATAATATAGTGCAGTCATTGAGTTATTATCTGATGCCATTTCATTTGGTATTCAAATTTTGATCATTAGGTCAGATTCAAAACTCGTTGCATTACATTTAAACACAGTATACGCAATTAAAAATCCAATGTTATTGAGATTATTTTTGAAGGTTCGTCTCTTGGAACAACAATTTGATTACATCGAATATCAACACATTTCAAGAAATTTAAACACATTGGCCGATGCATTAGCTAATCATGTTCTAAATATAAATTTGAGACATTAAAATAGTAAACGAAAATAACATTTGATACATGTTGAACAACATACTCAGAGAAAGTAGTAATATCATAGATAGGTTTGTTTTCAAAAAATATTACATCTTCTATGATCATAGGTTCAAACAACTTATGATTTAATAGATACTGATAAAAAAAACAAAATATTTCAATCCACAATGATCATCCACTATCTGTGATGATGATCATGGTAGTAGACTATGGCACGCGCCAGCTTGCGCATGAATCTCCTAAACTATCCTAGAACACCTGTAACATGTCTCTGAAGACGCAAAGGAATGTCATTTGTCCCTAACTCAAAAATATCTATGGTTAACCTCTCGAGGTTGTGTTCCATATTAGTTAGGATCTCTGCTACCTAATCCTGTGGTAGAGATATAGGCTCTTCCTGCCGCCTATAAAAGCGGCGGAGTGTAGCTGGTCGTCCTGGACCAACATACGCATTTAAATATTGTTATCAGTATTGGAAAATTAAAAAACAAATAAAAACTAGATTAACATCAAAATAGTTTGCTTACCTGATTCGTCCCACTATGCCCCTGGAGGCAAGTACATCTCAGGATCATCTCTAAAATCTATACCTGCATAGGGGAAGTATTTGATTGTGAAGACTTGGTTCCTTAGCCACATAAAGTATGCCAGAGTGAATCGAACCACTGAACTGCCATCACCACCATGGTAGGCCATTAATGCAACCCAACGTACCATCCGAGGTTCCCGAGGTTCCCCATGATCTACAGGAATAAACTGAGGGGCAAGAAGAAGGATTCTATCCAAAGCAAAAGAAATCAAAATGGCACCATAACCATTTCAACTTTGCATTATTTTCTCTGGTTATTTGACCTTTCATGTTGGCCAATACCCCTTCGCACCAGTTGAATATGGTGCCTCTGAAACACTCTATTGTGGTCTGCATTTGAGATTTAGTGGCTACCTATGGAGCCAAACTTCCACACAACCTGGTTACCATGAATGCAATCACTTTGAGATCTAATCGCAAGATAGTTTTTATGTCTATGAGATTATCCTTTGGATCTACCTCATCACTGTAAAACTATTATTTGTAGCTAGAAACGAGTAGGCCACCCTGTCTAGCCCCAAACAAGGATATAATTTCTCCTCTTCGGGACAATCCAGTGAGAAAATAGATATCCTCGAGCTTGATTTCGAGCTGATGGTCACCAATGATAAAGCACTAATATTGAACATCCCATGTGTTTAATAACCATGTCATCAGCTCTACCCGTGCTTTCATACCTTGGATCACCTAGAACTTATATAAACCATAAGTTTTTAACACATGCATTGCTGTGGAATCATTCATGGCTTCATTGTCTGTAGCCTCATGCTCACGTTATCTCCACTCTAGCATGGTGAAATATCTTGCAAATAAACACATTTGAAAGTTAGAAACCATTAGAGTGTAAAAATTTAATCATTTTTAAGAGAATTTATAAATTTTAAAATGGTCATGGTGCCTTCCCAGTTTATGTGCGGAGATAGTGCGGACGTCCACACGGGCTCCACACAAAAACCTTGGTAGCCCGATAATTTTCCTTTTGAAAAATGATCACAGTCCGCAGGTAGCGCGCGTATAACCTGCAGACCCCCGAGAGCGCATTTTTGAACATAAATTCCTCTCAAAAAATGAAATTAAAGCCAAAAAAGAGAATTGAAATGGATAGAAATGAAGATTAAGATGATATGGATTACCTGTTTCTGACTAATCACAGAATGAACGGTTAGTTCTCCAGATATTAGCTCTGGAACGTTTTTTCCAAATGCTCTCAATTCACTGCTCCGAAGATAAAAGGTAAAAATGACTTTGTTAAACTCCTTTTTATAGTTTTTGAATGAATAAAATACTATATTTTGTTTAATTTCACTTTAAAAGGCCTTTTTATAGTTTTTGAATGAATAAAATATTATATTTTATTTATTTTTCACTTTAAAAGGCTATTTTTCAATATTTTTACTTCAATGGAACAAGTATGTTTAATATTTTGAGTTTTGTGTAGAATACAGGTTTTTGTTGGTGAAAAAAATTATTTTGATGCTGATTATACTTTTATCACTTTTTCGGGTTCTTGAAAATTACGAAAAAGAGAAATCCTGAAGTTATCTTTTAAGCCCTTTTTAGACTCTCTAAACATGAAAATATTGTCGAGTACTTGACTATTCAAACTCGTTAAAGGAAATGAACTGTCATCCCTTCAGTATAATTTTACCCATTTTCTGGACTCAAATGGACTATTTACGAAAAAGGTATACATTGACTAATCATGGTCAATAGAGTTCTCTCCTACATTATTTTGTCCCTTTTCGGGCTTGAGAGACTAAATTTATGAAAAAATACAACCACAGAGTTTACTTATGTTTTTCTTCTGACTCCCTAAAACTGAAAAACATCGAGTTTCTCCTATACTGGACTCGTTAAAATTTAACAGTAAAGGACCTGTTGATTAAAAATAGGAATGAACCACTCCTTCTTAGGGTTCGATTTTAATACTAAGATGGAATCATCCGAAGGATGAGCTTACACAATAAGAAAATTTTATCCTCCTCAATTTTGTCAAAAATAAAGAGGTACTTGCCAGTAATGGTGGGGGGAAAAGAGAGAAAAAGAATCTAGTTGTCACCCTTGTTTTAAAAGTAGTATACCACTCTTGAACACGACACTTTTGTCACACTTGTACTTGGGTTGGGAAAATCCTTTGTCTAACAGTTAATCAAATCACTTTGAAAGTCCTTAGCAAATTTCTGGGTATTTGCTTTAGGTCAATTGTTACCAAACCATCTGCAGTGTCGTTATGTGTTCAAGAGATAGTTCAAATAAACCATTCATTGCAAACATTTGTCTCCATTTGTGTTGACCATCCCTGAGTCAGTCCTTGCAAATATTTCTTCAAAACTTGATCTAATGGTTTTGTGTCATGGGATTTCCTACGAGGGGTCACTTTCTATCGACAAAATCTCATCATCTAGAAAGTTGATCTAGAATCCTATTAGTACCTTGGGATCTGCATGCCCTAATGGCAGGTTTCTCACCTTCAACGATAGGTTGCATCATTGACCTTCGATCGAATGATTCTATGAAGTGTTCGACTGCAAATCATTCATTCACACTCTGTGGATTGTACTGAGTACTTTGAGAACCATTGTCATTATTGGTGGTTTCTCTCACACTTGTTAACAGTTCACATCATTGACTGGTAATCAAGTGGTTTCTACCATGTTCAACTTCAACAAAATCAATCACATGGATAGAATCGTACTAGTTTGAGAAGCGGAAATAAAGACCCTGGATCTAGTTTCCACCATCCAAGTTGTGAGGAGTTTTATTATTCATGATATAGTAGAAAAATTATGACAGATGGTTGTGCCAATGTTGTGTCTACTATTGATGTAATGACTAAAATAATTTTTGTACCAGAACATTTAGTTAGTTTTGATCTGAGTATGGGAATGCCTACCTCATCGATGATATATATATATATATGCTTGCATTGAATGTTTTTACAGGTTTTCGATCGGTGTGTCCGCAATCCAATCCTCGGAATGATAAAGCACTTCACTCTTCAGAACAACCTCAGACTTCGCACTTTAGGGGGCAATCTGTTACACGTTATTTTGTCACCATGACATTTGACTGCCTATATAGGTTCATCACTACCTATATTGTGCTCCCTTAGAAGTCAAAAACCCTAATGTTCCTAAACCAAGTCTTGGAATTGGAGAAAAGCTCATTAAAACCCTTAAAAGTCTAACTCTGCACTTTTCCTAGCCCTTTCCTGCGGGTCCGCAGATATTTGTTCTATAGCCTGTGGCAACTCCCACACGTTCTACATATAAAACCTGTGAACCCCAGTAAAAAGTAAAATAAAGGAAAAAGTAATTTCTAGAAGCCCATCTGGTCGAATATTCTCCCAACTGGAAGCTTCTAGAGGTGCAATCAGTTTGAGCTTTATCCCTCCAATCATGGAGTTTTATCCCTCCATTCATGGAGCTTATCCCTTGGTCTATGGAGCTCAAATCCCTTCATGAGAGGAATCCGTCTCCTCTTCATGGAACTGAAACTACCTCTATTTCCCTATAAACTAAGCTCATGTTTCAGTCTCAAGGGTAGATTGTACCTTGTATATGGTAATTGCTGAAAAAATTCTCAAGAGAGCATACTCTTTACGCTAGTTTTTATTGGCATGAGAATTATCACACACTTATGTCCATAACTCCATGTTTTTTCAAAGAGAGGAAGGCTTGTCAAACTGAAGGAGGAACGATTGTTCAGGACCCTGGGAGAAACTTGTACGACATAAAGGCATCAGGCTGTAAAGTTACTCTTTTCATTCAAGATAATACATATGGATCTCCTTTTCTCACTGAGTTGTGCTTGTGTTTATTTGAATAATTCAATACTTAGACTCCTTGATCACTAAGTTAGATTATTTGTTATTAATTACTATATGTTGCAGGTGCTTTTAATTCTTTTGTCTGTCTTTGATTGCAGGCTCTACTTACTGAAGAATCCTCTTTGGAGTGACTGGATAAAATACTACACCAAACGTTGGATTTCAAGGTAGGGGCATGTCCTCTTTCTTTTTTTATAATATTTCTAAATTACAAATAATCTAGAGAAACCGATTTACAAATGGATGTTTGTTTTTAGCTATTCGTAGAATACTAGGGAGATCACTCTTGTCCGCAAGAGGGATTCATCCTCATAACAAGTACTCGAGAGGATGTAAAATATTATTAGGATATATGCTAGGGTCTTTGAATGAGGTGTGTTTGGTGGCATTTTCTAGTGTTAGAAAATTTTCTAATTTTTGCCAAATATTTAAAAAATGCCACATTTATCATGCATGTGGTACATATATTAGGATGAATTGTGTCATATATAAGAAGACAGGAACGATAAATTTTCCTTTGATTAATGGACTTCATGGCCCTACCTCATTTGACTTTTGTATTATGGAGAGGATGGTGTGATGGCACAGTGGCACATTAAGATCATGGTCATGAATCAAATTCATATATTTAAAGAGGCATAAAGGTTGAGTTCCTCTGCTACATGAATTTGGAATATTTGTGTGAAACTGAATTTGGTTGATGGGGGTTAACTTTATTTTACTTAAAATTTCATTTTTATGTTAAAAAAAATAGTGTTTCATCTGGGTTGGATCTTAAATTCAAAAACTAGTGAAGAAATTTTATTTCTAATATTTATGAATGTGAAAGATACACCTAAGATTTGGGATTTCAGTTTTTGGATACTGCGAGAAATTTCAGGCGATAGGTTTTACGAACAAGGGCATGTTGTTTTCATCTTGGGTCCCATCTACAGTCTCTCGGAGGATTGGCGAGGCGTCACGGGTGAAGCGGGCATCGGCCCCAATCGAGTGCAACTCTTGGATGATTCCTTTGTGCACGGGCACGATGACTTTTGGTGCTTCGTAGCCTCAGTACTTGAAGCCGTAGTTTCCATTCACATTTCGACCATCCTCTACCATGGGATCTTCAATACCCAAGATATTTTTTACCACATCATACCCAACTTCAGTGCAGGCGGGTGGAAATCACAGGTTTGGGTGAGATGGGAATCTTGGCCCAACTATTTTAAGCCTGTAGAGGGAAGTCGAAGGTTGTTGATGGTGGAACGATGTCCGGAGATAATTGTTCTCAATATTCAGTGGATACCCTTACTTCCCAGATTAGTGATGGGGGATCAACTCCCCATCAATTTTTGCGTACAGGCTGGAATGAAGTTATGGATTTGCACAACCCCTGTTTTGACTGTTCCCACACATCTGGATTCTTTGGGTTTTAAACCTCATCTCCCACAAAGATCCACCTGTTGCCTCAAGAAAAAAATAGATGCTTTTTTGTATGGAGGCCCGGATAAGATTTCTTCTGGGCTCCTCCCTAGCTAGCAGACCCAAAGAAAATACACTATTACAAGGGCCTCTAGAATTGACACTGATCAAATATAACAAAATGGAACCAAACACTACGCATCAGGTTACTCCATCCTATTTTCAAATTTTTGTTAGACGCCCTATGAGGAAAATTAAGTTATTTTGGGTACACAATACAACCAAGGTCAAACAACTAAAAAAAAACATTAGGAAAACTTTTGGTTACCCAATACATCTGCAATCCCTGCTATGTGGAGTCAGAACATTACAAGATTCTGGGCCAATCAAGGATTATAACAGCATAGGATCCACCATAACTCTTAACTTGCGAATGAGAGGAGGTGCTGCAGATAAGGGAAATACAAAAGGTAATGAAGGAGAAAGAGGCCATAGTATCTCCAAACAAGGACACATAGAAGGAGGCTCCTCCTACAAGAACATATTATAGGGGAAAAACAAATATAAGGCACCGACATAACCAAATCGTAATGCCCCTAGTCCCTACATAGTAGAGCAACTGAATATAACACCAGAATTGATGGTAGACATTACAGAGATTGATGATCACTACACCTCATTTGAATCACAAGTAGTCATATGTTGTTTCAACTTCTTTTGCCCCAAACCAATGGAGCTCTTTCATTGGATCTTCACAAGCTGGACAATGGAGTGTCAAATTCATCTCTAATCTAAAGTTTCTTTCATTGTCAAGTTACAAAATTCGAAAGCTATAGATATTATACTCTGAGAAGGTCTATGGTTCTAGGGCTCTACAGGACTCTTCACTACCCCATGGTTCCTAGATTTTGATGCAAGCACTATGGTTGTTTCGAGGATACAAGTTTCGGTCAAGTTGTGCAACCTCCCCATACATTTCTGGAACGACTGCATTCTAGAAGGAATTGGGAACATCATTGGAAGATACATCAAAATAGATACACAATAATTATAGGAGATAATATACACTTTCACATGCATTTGTGTGGAATTAGATCTCAGTAAAGGATTACCGAAAAAGATACAGCTGATACACAAACAAAAAAAATGGATGCATCCCCTATATTATGAAAACACTGCCTTTAGGTGCAGAAATTGTAGGCAAACTAGTCATTTAAAAAACACATGCCCAAATTACAAAAGATATAATAGAAAAAGAAATGTTAGGATATTCCGACACATAGGAAATAGTTAAGAATAACTTAGTCTAGTGTAGAGTTAGGTAAAGTGTGTTTCATTACCATATACATTTGTAACTTATAATTCGACAGTCACGATTTGTAGTGATCCGACGGTTATCTCTCAACTCGATATTAATGACATTTGATCAGTGGCTTAACACCTGATTTGTCCATGAACTCTATTTAAAGAGAAAAGAGGTTCATTTTTCTGGTAACCGTTTATGAGAGAAACATATGTAACTTTTCTTTTATATTAATAAATTTCCTGAAGTGGCTCTATTGGCTCAGGTCGTGGACTGTTTCCCTCTTTCAAGGTTTTAACCACGTGACTATACTAGTGTACTGATTTGTGATTTGTTTGTGAGTGGTGACCTTTGGTTCTTTATCTACGGAACTTACCCTGTAAATTCCTACATGGTATCAGAGCTATCTTGAGGGCCGCATCCATTGTTGATCAAAATCCAAAGCCAGCTTGACTGCATGCGAATGCCATTTTGTAGATATACTATTTCTGAACACTTTTGGGCTTGGAGAATTGTTATGTTGTGTCTAAAGCATTTGTTACAGTGAGGAAAGCCTTTTGTTTCATGTGGAAAGGTTTATGGCTGCCCAAGTTATGACAATTTATATCTGGAGGTATAGAGCATTTGTTTTGCAGTTATATTTGTTAATAATTCTTCTTGTTTTGGTTCGCTCTATTTATTTTTTATTTTTAGGTTTTATTTATTTGCCAGATTTATTCCCTCTTCTTTGTGTATGCTCTTTTCTTTGCACTGCATGTGATCTCGACAAATCAGAAATAGGAAAAGGGATTTTTTTTTGCTAGGTATGCTCTTTCCCTGCATCTTTGTGCGATTTCGGGAAATCAGAAATAGTGAAAAAATTGATAGTTGTTGGTAAGGCTAACCAAAAATCTAACATTCTACCATAAGGGTTGTATTTCATTTTTTTTGTTTGCTCTGTTTTTTGTGTTTTTTGGTGCAGGAAAAGGCACACACACTGAAGAGTAAAAAAAAAAACCCTTCCTCCTTTCAAACAATAACAGTATCCTTTTACTATCTCACTTGGTGAGGGGTTAGTTTATGAGAATAGAGGTCTTGAGTTCAAATCTCTTTCTCAAGCTTCTTTCGTAAAAAAAATTTGTTAAAAGGGGCGATTTTTTTTTTAAAAAGTCGCACTTCATCTCGTTCCCGTAACTATTCGACATCTTCAACTCGTTTTTTCAAAAAGGCATAACTTCTTTGTCCGGAAGTCATTTTTCAAGCCATTTTTTTTAAACAGCCTAATTTTTCAAGAGATTTCCATTGGAGTAGTTAGTTTCAGCTTTTCTCAGCTTCAATTTTTTTTTTAAATGGAAAGTGCATGCTCGATTATTCTTAACAACACCAATTATTTCCAATGGCTACCTCACATGGTAGATATACTTAGAAACTAAACCTTCTGATGATGATAAAGTCGCTAAATGGGAAAATAAACAAGATCAAGCACGAGGGTTGATAGGAATGTCCATTGCTCAAGATCTTCGATTTCATATCCATGACATTAACACCCCTCATGAAGCCCTGGATAAGCTAAATAATGTCTTTGGCATTCAAAATCAAATCAGGGCTCACCAGCTTGAAAATGAGTTGCTTACTTTCGACCCTAATAATTTCTCCTCTATTGAAGACTTTTTGTCCAAATTCAAGACCCTTAGACTTCTTTTAGAAGGTTGTAAGGTCAAAAAGGAAGAGAGTAGCCTCATCTATCATTCTTGCTAAGCTTGGACCTACTTACTCTGTATTTGTTTCTGCCTTCCATTCCACTATAGAGGCCATCATTTCTTCAGGAACCACCTACAAGAATCCCTCTTTTGATTCCTTTTGTGATTCTTTGATAAGAGAACAAGAAAAATTCCTACACCTTGGTCTTATCACTTCTGGAAATACTTATAAGAAAGCCTTAACAGCCTAATAGTAATCATATCAAAATAATCCCAAGAAGCAATATCCTAAAAAGTATGGTTTGAAACCAAACAAGGGTCCTAAGCAATTTCAACCGCAAACTGAAAAAGCAACTCACCAAAATGATAAGGCATACAAAAACAAAGGAAAGTAGACAGATAGACATTGCAACTTTTGCAATCGTGATGGCCATATAGATTCCAAATGTTTTAAGAAGATGGAAGCCTTAGAAGCAGCAATGAAGAAGCACAACATCAATCTGGAGCACTCTTCACCTACATCTTCAGGAATGGCACTTTCTGCTTATGGTTGTCAAGCATCAAGATCAGTTATGCATTAAATGTATCTTCCTCCTCTCATTCTCATGAGTGGCTAATTGATTCTGGAGCTTCTTATCACATGGAAAAAAATAAAGCCATGTTTTCTTCTTTAAATGATTATAACACCAAACATATTTATGTTGATGATGATAGATCTCTTAGTGTTGTAGGATCGGGAACCATTCATCTCGATAATGGTCAGTTTAATGATGTACTATGTGTTCCTACCTTGTCATGCAACCTTTTCTCTGTTTATCAGATAACTCATTCAGGTGAAAGGAAAATAGTAGAATTCTCACCTCATGATGTTGTAATCAAGGACCTCAAAGATTGTAATATCCCAAAATAGAAACTGCTTAGCAAGGCATGACTGGAAAAATGTATTTTCCAGGAATGGATGCTATAGAATATGAAATCAACCCTTGGATCCCTTATATATGGTAATCTAAGACCCAAATCCAAGAGGATATCAGAAAAAAATCAAACTAGGTGGGTTAAACATACCTCCCACACCTAGTAAGGTTTGAAAACTACCCAACAAGGGACTGCAGCAATACTACTCAGAAAATAATGCAGTTCAGTAGAGCAAGAGCAGGAGGCCAATAAAATATCCTTAAAAAGTATTTACAATGGAAAAATAGATGTATAATGAAGTCCATGAGATGAATAGCTGAAAATACAAGACATATATAGAAGAAATGCCCTCAAAAGAGGTGCAACAACCACATGAATGACTGAAACTGCCTTGAAAACATTATTTTATTAGGCTGCAAATTGTTGTGGGTTACATGTCAGATATAGAGCATATCGGTGCATAAAAATTCAGATCCATATCAGATCCATGCACTAGAAAGGCTCCTCTTTCAGATCCCCTTGGGGTTTTGAGCATTACACCAAGGATAAGCAGTAGATCTGAGATTTAAGAAAGCAGATCTGCAGAAATATTCAGAATTTCTAAAGTATTTAGAATTTCTGAAGTATTCAGAATATGCAGATCAGATCTGAAATATAAAATGTGTAGATCTCCTTAAATGGATCTCTAAGTGAAGGGCAGATCCCCAACACTCAGAAACCAGCTCTCTAAATGGTGCACCCAAACTCCCTGCAACAACTCTTACAGGAATAACGCAGATCTAGATTAGAAACTGTGTTGTAGGGTATAGATATCAGTTGGCCACATGCCAAGATCAAGAATTGAAGCTCATGCACTCCAATAGACTTCCTCCAATAGAGCAGAGGACTCCTCCACTGAAAAAGAGCACTGAAATGTCTTAGATCTAAATAGATCTAATCTCCACTTGCTGCAGCTTGCAAATACAACCAAACCATCAACAGGATCTGAGTTGTAATTGAAAGGAGAAGCTTGGCCTTCAAGCCATATAGTGGTATTTGCAATACAAACTCTCCCAAGAGCTACTCAATGGGAAGAGGAGGAACTCCTAAATAGGAAATTCCAATGCTAAACATCGTTCGCAATCTAGGCTAAACAGCCAAAGAAAGCTGTATGGTCTAAATAGACAATATATCAAAATATCATATCATGAACAACCTCCTCATGATGCCTTCCCCTTCCTTTTATAAGATGAGAGTGTGCAAAACCCTAAACCACCTTCAATGGACTCATCCCTTTCACACAAGAGATCTCCAACTAGAATTACGTTGTGCCTTATTGATGAGCACTCCTCTAATATAGCGCTATAGATTTGGTCAAAGTTGACCCAGTCAAGATGATTAGCCCCTTTCAAACCTAAGGGTGCTTATTTACATAGCCAAGATTTATCCTTTTTTATATTTGGAATTGATTTATTCTTCATTAGGAGTTTGATTAACCTCCTTTGCACATTTATTCATCTAAACAAAATTTTAAATAGAAAATAATATCCCTATTAGCTGCATGCTAATTTAGGAATATTAAAGTATTCCCCTCCCAAATGTTGCTTGTCCTCAAGCAACTACAAGGGTGCTGTAAATTGGCCTCCTTATTCAACAGTCTCCACCATTGCTTCAGATTTCCTGTAATAATTCTATCTCCCAATGGTTCCTCCCAGGTGTGCAAGTTGGCCTTTGGTAGATAAACCAAATAGCTCTTATCATGTAAGAAAGGAAGGTATATATGGAAACCTCTTTGCTGATCAATGGCCTCCTCAAGATAGAAGTGATGAAAATCATGGGGAATTTCATCATCAATGAAGGACTCCCACCTCCCATGCTATCATCCAAATGAAATGAATCACCTCCCAGCTTGGTAATTCATAGTAAAGCTCCCCCCAATGGCTCATGAGAGGCATGCCCCAAGTGCTTCCATCAATCATATGGTCCACCTCATAAAGAAACAAGTGATCTATTATAGTGGCCATATATTTTCCCATGCTCCCCTTAGAACACGTAGTGAAAAAAATGTAGGAAATTTCTTTCCCCAAGGACACATCCAACAAATGTGTCACTCTTCAAACCATGTCCCCAACAAAGATAAGAACGTATTCAGCATATGGGATCATAATTAAGGTCATACTAGCTGCCATATGCAATAAAGGAGAAGGACAATGGTCCCTCATGTGAAACCAGTGCAATTTTACTCCTAACTGCAATAGAATATGATATGACAAGTGTTTTCCCCAACACTTGTTTGCAGCCCCATACTTCTTGCATGCTTGGAGAAGGTGTATGATGGTTGGTGTCAATGAATCACACCATGAAGAGTGCATCATATCTCTAAGATCTCCCAAGGAATGACCAACATCACCATTGTTCATGGCCCAAAGTGGCTCATGAAGCCCATAAGAAAAAATGCCCCCTCTTGGAGACAAGACCTGCACATGAGTGTTAAGAAAATGCAAGTATATAATAAATATATCATGGTGTCCAGAAATACAATGTTTATGATACACTTTTTTTAAATCATAAAAGTGGCTCATGGATGAGCTCCTTCTCACACTCAATGAATAAGGAGGTGGTAATGATAACTCTTCCCAAGAGCTATTTACCTCCTCAACTAGAAAATGATCCATGCACTTCCTCATATGAGAGTGCATCTCCTCTTTGTAGTTTTCCCACACGAATCCATCTAAGATAGTATGATATGCTCTAATGAAACCAGTGGGTTTTGAAATTAGGATCTCATAGGCTCCATTAAGTAGTTTCTCCTTGAACTTGGAGTCTCGAGCCAAATAGATCTGATCATGGGAATAAATGACTCCCTTAACTACTTTATACCTCCCATCCATCACTTGCCCATCAAGAACCTTACATGTGAAAAGGTACTTGGATTATTCCATCAAAAGTTGGGAATCCCAATAAGGATCTAGGCTCCCCAACAATGACAACGCTGTAGAAATCTAAAATCCAGCCCCTGTCACAGCATGGCTCTCCTCCTTGACATGCTTGATGTCAAAGTCACATGTTGGAGTACTATCAAATTCCTTTCATTGCCTTCTTTTCAGCTGATCTTTCTCAAGACAAGATTGAAGTAGATGGAAGTCAACCTCCCCTTGGAAAGTCCTTGTCTTCCAAAAATTCCTCAATGTGGCCCATGCATGCAAGAGTGTTGACATCCTCTTATCATGTTCAGAAATATCCTTTGTGAATGAAAATATCATTGGTTGCCCCAAAGATATGGAGTTGCCATATGACATAATTTCCATGCCATCATAGACTTCTAAATTATCCTTCTTCAGCGCAAATAACTGAGTGGGAGATAGCAATGTCCAATTCAGAAAATTGCTTATCTCTTCTTTGAATCCATGGAAGATTCTCTGTGCTGTGCTAGTTTCTCCCAAAGATCCCTCCTTAGCGAAATAAGCATACGCTGCCCATAGTTGAGAGAAAAATTTAGTTTTCCTTCCATCAGGAGGTCTCCTCGGTGGAATTCCTCCATGTAAAGGGACATCAAGGCATAGAGCAGGATGTGTATGTGTGTGGACAGATTTCTCCTTGCCTTCCTTGCATAGATCCTCTTGCCTTCTTTGTGCATCAAACTTCTGAAACATAGAGGGGTATATGCTCCTCATCATGTGATTCTTGCCCTCCTCTTTTCCTTCTTCTATCTTCAAGATCTCACCCTTTGATGATGATGGCACATGCTGCACATGGATTGTGCCACAACCTCCATATGTGAGATTATTTGGAACTCCTTGCAAGAGTGCAAGAGTTTCTCTCCTTGGAGCAATTGCTCCATCTTCCTCTTCATGAGGTCCTAGATGTGCTCTTGTCATGACTGTGTTATCATCTTCAACCCTTTCTTCCATAGTTTAAAATGCCTCATCTTCAATAAGAGACCTTAGATCTTGGTCTTCTTTTGAAGGAGGAATCTCCATGTCTTTCTTTTGAAAAGAAAGATCTTCATGCAATGGGGACTTTGCTCTTGGAAAAAAATCATACAAGTTTCCATCCCATTCAATGGTTCTCTGAAATGGAGCTGAATTTAAGGACCCTTCAAATCCATGCAAAAGTTTTGTTTGATTTGGTTTGATAGTCTCCATAAAAGGTGTTTCATGAGATCCTTCATCAAACCTTTCCACTACTCTTTTAATGAACCTTGAAATATAGGTAGATGTATTTTCATTCTTTAAGGAAAAGGATTCAAACAACCACCAAGCATAAGACTTACCCTCAAGATGCAGCGCTGCTACTTTGATGGTTTCCTTTTCTGAGACTTGATGTTGCTGCACATAGGTGTCTAGCTCCTTCACCCAAGCCCTAGCTGGACATTTAGGTGATCCATCAAAAGTAGATAAGAAGAATCTACTCACACCATGCTGCTTGCTCCTTCCTTCCTCCTTGATCTTGCAAAACCCTTGGAAGTTCAAGTAAGCTTTGAACTCCATAGATTTAGCCTCATACTCCTGCAAATAATCACCAAGAGTCTCTCTCTCTTTGGCACATCTCCTTTCTTCTTTCTCTTCTTCATGAAAAAGTGGCTAATAGAGCATTGTAAATATGATAATGTGGTTGAATGCTTACACCCATCATATGAAGTAATGGGGCTTCCTTCATGTGAAAATCTCGAAAGATCTTCTTGTCTTTCATTCTTCATTCCCTGGATTTCTTCTTTCAGTTCATTCAAATCTTGAGAAAGAGTTTTAGAGAACTCTTCTCTTTACAAACTTGCAGTTAAAGGGATCTTACCATTTTATTTTATGTCTTCAATGTAACCACATTTCTTCATCGGTCCTTTCTCTTCACGAAAAGACATATTGGCTTTCCAATAAGCAAAGCATAGGCTGTGCCAAGATAGTTGCTTTGATACCACTGTAATATCCCAAAATGGGAACTGCTTAGCAAGGCATGACTGGAAAACACATTTTCCAAGAATGGCTGCTACAGAATATGAAATCAGCCCTTGGATCCCTTAGATATGGTAATATAAGACCCAAATCCAAGAGGAGATAAAAAAAATCAAACTAGGTGGGTTAAATAGACATCCCACACCTAGTGAGGCTTGAAAACTGCCCAACAAGGGACTGCAGCAATACTGATCAGAAAATAACACAGTTTCAGTAGAGCAAGAGTAGGAGGAAAATAAAATAACCTTCAAAAGTATTTACCGCAGCAAAATAGATGTATAATGAAGTCCATGAGATGCATAGCTGAAAATACAAGACATATACAGAAGAAATGCCCTCATAAGAGGTGCACCAACCACATGAATGATTGAAACTGCCTTGACAACGTTATTTTATTAGGATGCAAACTGTTGTGGGTTACATGTCAGATATAGAGCATATCTGTGCATAAAAATTCAGATCCATGCAGTAGAAAGGCTCCTCTTTCAGATCCCCTTGGGGTTTTGAGCATCACACCAAGGATAAGCAGTAGATCTGAGATCTATGAAAGAAGACATGTAGAAATATTCATAATTTCTGAATTATTCAGAATATGTAGATCAGATCTGAAATATAAAATGTGTATATATCCTCCAATGGATCTGAAAGTGAATGGAAGATCCCCAGCACTCAGAAATCAACTCTCCAAATGGTGCACCCAAACTCCCTGCAACAAATCTTATAGGAATAACGTAGATCTAGAGTAGAAACTGCATTGTAGGGTATAGATATCAGTTGGCCACATGCCAAGATCAAGAATTGAAGCTCGTGCACTCCAATACACTTCCTCCAATAGAGAAGAGGACTCCTCCACTGAAAAAGAGCACTAAAATGTCTTAGATATGAATAGATCTAATCTCCACTTGTTGTAGCTTGCAAAGACAACCAAACCGTCAACAAGATCTGAGTTGTAATTGAAAGGAGAAGCTTGGCCTTCAATCCAGATAGTGGTCTTTTCAATACAAACTCTCCCAAGAGCTACTCAATGAGAAGAGGAGGAACTCCTAAACATGAAATTCCAATGCTAAACAACATTTTCAATCTAGGCTAAACAACCAAAGAAAGCTATATGGTCTAAATAGATAATATATCAAAAGATCATATCATGAAAAACCTCCTCATGTTGCCTTCCCCTTCCTTTTATAAGATGAGAGTGTGCAAAACCCTAAACCACCTTCCATGGACTCATCCCTTTCACACAAGAGATCTCCAACTAGAATTACGTTGTGCCTTATTGATGAGCACTCCTCTAAGACAATGCTGTAGATTTGGTCAAAGTTGACCCAGTCAAGATGATTAGCCCCTTTCACACCTAAGGGTGCTTATTTACATAGCCAAGATTTATCCTTTTTTATATTTGGCATTGATTTATTCTTCATTAGGAGTTTGATTAACCTCCTTTGCACATTTATTCATCTAAACAGATTTTTAAAGCAAAAATAATGTCCCTATTAGTTGCATGCTAATTTAGGAATATTACAAAGATCCTATACATATTTTAGCTACTGGCATTGCTGATGATTCCACAAGGTTGTATAATTTTGAAAACTTTGGATCATCATGTCTTCCCTCCGTTTTTGTTGCTCATAATGATGAAGTGAGCAAACTTTGGCATGAGTGATTTGGTCACTTAAATTATCACTCTCTTAAAACTCTATGTAAGGAAAATATGGAGATGGGACTTCCTATGGTATCTTTCTGAGATGGTGTTTGCTCTGGATGTGTACTCGAAAAACATCATTGAGATAGTTTTGACAAACATGCCTCTTGGCACGCTTTAGCCCCTTTTCAGCTTGTGCACAGTGATTTATGTGGTCCACTTCCTGTTGTTCTTTCTCTGGTTACAAGTACTTCTTAACTTTCATTGATGATTTTTCCAGATGCACTTGGTTATACTTCTTAAAACTCAAGAGTGAAGTTTTTAACATGTTCTTGGCCTTTAAAGCCTTTGTTGAAAAACAATCTGGACATCAAATTCTTAAGTTAAGATCAGACAATGGAGGAGAATATGTTAACAACAAATTTATCAACTTTTGCACTGAGCATGGCATTTGATTGCAACATACTATTCCATATACTCCACAACAAAATGGTGTAGCTGAAAGGAATAATTGCACCTTAAAAGAAATGGCTAATTATATGCTTCAATCTAAATGACTTGGTCTCAATTTTTGGGCAGAAGCCTTTAATTGTGCAAATTACATAGTCAATTGCACTCCTACTAAGGTTTTAAAGAATATAACTCCAGAAGAAGCTTGGAGCTCAATCAAACCAGATGTAAGTCACTTTCGTGTTTTTGGAAGTGATGCTTGGGCCCATATTCCAGATGAAAAAAATAAAGCCTTAGAACCTAAGAGTGAAAAATGCATTTTTTCTGGATATTCTGAAGATGTCAAAGGATATAGACTTCTTCAACCAAAATCCAAAAAAATAATCATTAGAAGAGATGTAAAATTTGATGAAAATATATCGGCGTGTGAGCCTAGTTTGGCGAGTGTGCCACCTTGGCCTGTGAGCCTGATTCGACATATGTGCCACCTCTCTATCTATATTCTATTTTTAATAGCATTCCTTCTAATTCAGATGATGATAGCGAGGATGAAAATCCTCCTCCACCGCTTGAAATTGTTCCTTTTACTCCACCGCTTCCAAGATGGGTCTACTCTACTCGAGATGCAGTAGGTTCTCTTGCAGGTGACCCTGACGATCGACGACGTACTCATTCTCAGTTCGAAAGAGCCTCTTCCTTATTGGCTCAAGTTCCAGAAAATACTGATCCAGAAACCTTTGAAGAAGCCTCCAGTCATCCAAATTGAGATGCAGCTATGAATTAGGAATATCTCCCCTTATTGGCGAATGATACTTGGGATCTTGTTCCTCTTCCAAAAGGAAGGAAACTTGTCAGATGCAGATGGGTTTAAATAACAAAGTTTGGACCAGATGGAAAAGTGGATAGACATAAAGCTCGTCTTGTCGCTAAAGGATTTTAACAATTTGAAGGCATTGAATATACTGAAACATTCTCCCCTGTTGCCAAAATGAATTCTATCTGCCTTTTTCTTTCTCTTGCTGCCTCCTTTAAATGGGAAGTCCATAAGATGGATGCTAAATCCTCCTTCTTACATGGAGATTTGCATGAAGAAATCTACATGGAAAAAGCCCCTGGCTTTATCCAAAAAGACTCCAGCCTTGTTTGTCATCTTAGGAAGTCTTTCTATGGTCTCAAATAAGCTCCTTGGGCTTGGTATGCCAAAAAGGATATATTTCTATTAGATAATGGCTTTTCTAGTTGTCATTCTAGCAACATTGTCTACACCAAGAAAGTGGGTAAGTCCTTCACCATCCTTTTTCTTTATGTTGATGATCTTATCCTTACTACTAGTGATCCAAACCATATAAACCATGTCAAGTCTAGCCTCAAAAAGAAGTTTGAAATGATAGACTTAGGACACTTGCATTATTTCCTTGGTCTCCAAGTCTTGCAATCCAAGGAAGGCATTACCCTCTCTCAGCCCAAGTATGCCTATGATCTTCTACACCACTTTCACATGGAAGACTATAATCCAGCCCCTTCTCCCTTTCAGTCTAGAGTTAAGATTTCAGTCACTTGTACTACCCCTGAAGTTGATGCTACCTTATATCATTAACTTGTTGGTAAACTTCTGTATATAACCCATACCTGTCCTGACCTTTCCTTTGTCGTTGGTCTTGTCACTCGATTTATGCACCAACCTCATGAAAGTCGCTGGAAAGTAGCTAAAAGAATACTTCGATATATTTGAGGTATAGTTCAGTTCGGGATTCATTACAGTGCAGGAGCATCTCCATTGTTGATTGGTTTCACTGATTCTGATTGGGCTGGTGACATTGATGATCAAAAGTCTACTGTAGGATATATATTAACTCTTGGTTCGGGACCCATTACTTGGTATTGTAAGAAACAAAGTGCCATCTCTCTTTCTTCAGTAGAAGTAGAGTATTGTGGTGCAATTGAAGCCAGGAAGGAAGCCATTTGGCTTCGTCAGATCCTGTCTAAATTTGGTCTTCATCAGCAGCATCCAACTACACTTTGGTGTGATAATCAGAGTTCCATTCAGCTATGTAAAGATCTAGTTCAGCATCAGCGTATGAAACACATTGAACTCCACATACACTTCATTAGAAATCTCATTCATGATCATGTTCTTGAAGTGCAGTACTGTCCAACCAATGATCAAGTAGCTGATATCTTTACAAAGGCTCTCACAGAAGTGAAGTTTACCAAACTTCGATTCGTTCTTAGAGTTCATGAAAGTTGTCATTACGGGGGGATAGGCTCTAATGCCTCCTTCCTTCTCTATTGTGTCACCTTTGTAAATCCTTCAATCCTATCCAAATTTGTTCTTAAGGGGGGATGTTAGGATATTTCAACACATAGGAAATAGGCTCCTTTTGTGTCACCTTTTTAAATCCTTCAATCCTATCCCAAGTTGTTCTTAAGGGGGGATGTTAGGATATTCCGACACATAGGAAATAGTTAAGAAAAACTTAGTATAGTGTAGAGTTAGGTAAAATGTGTTACTTTACCATATACATTTGTAACTTGTAGTTCGACGGTCACGATTTGTAGTGATGTGATGGTTATATTTCACGTCGGTATTAATGACACTTGATCTCTAGCTTAACACCCGATTGGTCCATGATCTCTATTTAAAGAGCATGGAGGATCATTTTTCTGGTAACCGTTTATGAGAGAAACATATGTAACTTTGCTTTTATATTAATAAATTGCCTGAAGTGGCCACGTTGGCTTAGGTCGTGGACTTTTTCCCTCTTTGAGGGTTTTAACCATGTGATTATAATGGTGTACTGATTTGTGATCTATTTGTGAGAGGTGACCTTTGGTTCTTGATCTATGGAACTTACCCTATAAATTCCTGCAAGAAACAGGTTTAGAAAGAACCCAAAGGTTGGAAATTTCCCCCATGTGGACAACAGGAGGATGCTGAAGAAGAAGTAGAAAACCCCATCCTAAATGAGAAAAATAAATCAACAGCAAGTCCAGACGCACAAGGAAATGAATCACAAGACCCATTCGACCTACAAAACCCCCTAGTTCTGCCCGCTAAGGATCCAGTGGCTCCATACAATGATGGGAATAAACGACATCATACACCAAATAACTCAGACTCAAACAAGGACAATGGAGCAACTATAGGAGAAAACTAACTCGCCCTTGTCTCTTCCACACCATCACAAGGTGCATGGCGAATGGCTTAGAAGAAAAAAGGGAGAAAAACATAACTTTTATCCTCGTATGTATTTTTGGGGTCTCTTGTATGTACTTTGAACACCAGACTTGATTGATTTTTGGATAATATTTTCAGTTGATTCAAAATGTAATTTTATTTTCATTAATAAAATTATGATTTTTTCCTAGGGAAAAAAAGAAAGATACACCTAATATGAATATAAGTTGATGATACTAGTTCCGATAGAGATTTTTTTTTCACTAGTTATAATCAAATTAATAATGCAGGAAACAAATAAATTTGAAGTTGATACAAGAATATAGTGAAAAAAATCCTAAATGCCAAAGGTCTAAAGCAAATAGAGAACAAAAGGATGAAAAAAGAGGTTGTAGGTGGAGGTTGAAAGTTGAATCCATTGTAAATAAAATTTCATATGATCAGAAAGGGAGAGGGCACTATAAATATAAGATCAATATGGACACGAAGAAGAAATATCAACATAATTTATTAGGGGATTGGAATCTCGGTCAGGTAGGTGCCTGAAAAATCGACAAGTTGGTGCATGTGAACAATGGAAGTTTGTGTTTCCAATAAGTGGGTGTGTGCAGATAAAAAGAGACATTTGACCATACTATAGGTTGGTTTCTACATAATATGATGTAAAAATAACTCGATTCTTTCATTTACATAAAAAAAAAAACCTTTTTGGTTTTCTCCCTTTATGGGTTTCCACTAATATACAGTGTCTCTATGTGCTTACGTTATATGTGTGGTGTCGAGAGTAATGCTCTGTATTGATTTCATGGTTAATTATTGAATACTTCAATAACCCCTCATTGCTAAAGAAATTGGCAAAAAGAAAAAGTTAAAAAGCATATAAAATATTGATTCACTCACTTTCTAAGTATTTTCCTTCTTTCCAACAATTTTTTTATTCTTAATGGAACAGATAAAACATAAAATTTGAGAAATTTACCACTAAAAACATTATCACCTATTATATATTCCACATCTTTTCTTAATTGATTTACTAAATTCATCATTGGGTCATGAAATTGTTAGGAGACTCAAAATGTTCATGATCAAATTTTCAATACTCCTCATACGCATTTTCTGCATTGATATTTTTACTTTACATGTGCATTAGTATCCCTAAAGTGTCCCATGCTCACATGACATAATTTTCTACCACAACTTTTGGAAAAAAAATATAATTTCGAAATAAACCATAGAGCATTCTACTGTGATTCTTTCTCTTTTCAATTAAGTAAGCTCTTTCTACATTTTCCATACCCTATATGGATAGTTGATTTGGTCATGCCAACCCATTTACAACGACATAGCTCACAGTGAAGAAAGTATTTCATATTGGTTGACCAAACTTCATAGTTTATTCCTATCAAAATCGGTCCTTAAGGTTTTGCTATATTGTTTCTAGATGCCATTCAATTTGTCATTCTCTCCTATGAATCAATACTCACCTTCATTGAAAAATTAAAATTACAGAATTAAAATAAATTTTGTTGTTGTTATTTATTGTTTAGACCAAATAATTGGTAAATCGAAAATCCTTTATTGGCATAATACATAAAATACTAGATAGAGATTTCATAAGTTTATTATAAGTCTATCGTGAAAATGCAATGGTTATTGAGTCTAAAGCATTCTCCAATAAACCTAAAGGAAAAACCCTAACTCTAACCATATGATCTTCCCCTCCATAAATAACTTGGAATGTTGTATAATGGAGAAATGAAAGGAATTAATTCAGTCATCCTTCTCCTTCTCACTATTTGCAATGGAAGGCTTAATGAGTATGCCCTTAGCTTTCTTAATAGTTGAAAAACGTTTTGTCCAAAACAACACCATAAATATTAGAGTCCCTCTTGCACTAAGAGAGTGTTGTTCTATGAATTAACTATCTCACAAATTAGCATTCCTTATATACATTTTTGTATGCTTCTTATCTTCACTCATATGCTTACTTATGGACTCACCTCTTCTTTGTTTTGTATTGTTTGTGGATACCTTTCTATATACTCAATGCGATATTGCACAATATATCTTCACTCAAATAATGAAGGATGGATCCAATCTTGCTCTAATACCAATAAAACTAAATGAGGAATGGAAAATACTCACATAAAATAAATACTACAACATTACTATGGACAACATGAAGATTTTGATTATTGTGTTAGTAAAACAAAATTAGAAATATTGAGCCATTAATCTCTTTCCATTCCTTTAATTACTTGATGTAATAATATTAAATTCATTGAATAATATGTATTTAGAAGCACCTAGATGTTAAGGAATATGTGATTGTGACTACCCAGAACTCTTTAGATGAAATGACTAAATATGATTTCTATTTTCCTGTGTAAACAACAAATAACTCAACCAATTTAGCTAACTAGGTTAGTGGCCTTAATCACATTATTCCAAAAAATCCCATATGGTCAAAATTGTTTTTAGGATTGAGATGTGGAGACTCTGTCTCTTGTATACTCTAACTGAAGAATGCTTGGATCTAGATAAAGTTAAAATATAGCTAACGAGTTAAATATAGAGTTCAAGTCATGATAGATATGCATGGAAGAATTTTTTGATACCATGTGCTCTTCTTCACTTGAAGCTTTATGGAACTTGTAAAGTCCCTTGTACTTAGCGAGATAAGCTTTTTGAATCATTGTATATATATAGAAATTCTACACCATATTCCTAGGTCATATTAAGAATTCTGTTGGCTACAAGGAGTTCTACCTTGTGGTTTGTGTTCCATCCTATCCCTAGTTTGAAGGAAATATGGTCATTATTTGGCAAGAGAATCCAGTCTCCCACCATATTGTCGTCTTTCCTAAGTTACCTTATGAGGGTTCATTAAAGAATCCCCTTCCTAGAGCATGGTCATGGTTTTGCCCCATTGGTGGACTCTTGGGGATTTGGAAGCATTGGAACTAGAAATATGTGATATTCTTGATTTTAATTTATAAAAATATATATGTAAGCATAAATACTTTGTTATGGAAGATGCATTTATTTAGAGCAAGCTACTTTGACCATAGTAGCTCAATGGAAAATCTATTATTTGAATTTATTGACTTATTTTTCCAATAGATTATCATAACACTGATGTTGGAAGCTATCTAATTATGAGGTCATCAACCTAGATTATAGGATACTCATCAAACAAACATGGTGAAATGATAATGGATATGTAGATGTCGAATTGTTTCATCATTCTTTTCAAAACTAATATATTTGTAACTATTTTTTAATATGTTCAAAGTGGAGACATCATAGAGAAATATTACAAAAAAAAAGAGTACAGTTTTACTTTTTGAAAATTTACATCCACTAATAATAAATGTTTGAAAAATAAGTGAAAAGCTAAAATTTATACATATTTTTAAAATTATAACAATTACACCCGATGGGGGTGTACACATGTTGGGCCAATTTGCCTCAAGGCTTTCCCCCCCTAGCATGCAACATACATGCTCCACATAATGAAGGGCCTTATGGGAAGGGACAATCATCCTTCAATCATTATAGAAGCAGTGATTGTAGTTATAAGGGTTTAGAGATGTTTTAGGAAGGTTAATGAGAATTCAGAGATGACTAGTGGGTGTAGGGTGGTAAGGTCGAATGAGGGTGGCCATGCGTGCTCGCCTTGGAAGTTGAACAGTTGGCAAAATGCAGCATAAGACCTTTATTCAACAATTTGTATTTAGGCTAGTTGTCACGAATTCACCTGAGACCCCAGAGCACACTTGAATTGCTCTTCAGAGTTCCTTTTTGGGATTGGGCTTGTAAATGGAAGAACTTACTCCTGCGAGTGGTGCAGACCCCTACTCGGACTGGCGGTATGTGGATTTCAGGTAACCCTTGTTATCTAAATTTAGTCTTGTTATATGACTTTTGTCTTGATGGTGTTGAGGTTTTGGTTGCAGTTGCATGATTTTCTAGGCTCGCAGAATTGGGTTCTCAAGTGGTTCCCAACCATGTGGGTCGTGCATGTTGTAGAGTCTTTCTGTGGTATTTTAAGGTTGTGGTGGAGGTGGTATGTCCAACGGCTTTCATGTTTGGATTCCTCTGTGTCTCAGGGGCTTCCCTCCTTTTTTTTGTTCGAGAATATATGGTGTCATGAGTCCAGCCATCCTTTGGACTTGGACCTAGGTGGTTTTTGTCTCAAGGCTAAGGCTAATGCGCAGTGGTCCTTGTTTGGCTGCTATGTGTAGTGTGTAAAGGTATTCTAGGTAGGGTGGGAAAGTAATTATCTTTCCATTTTCTTCATTGTTGGCTTTGAGAGTATCATGGGGTAGGACAAGCTTGTTGTCACCCCTCTGTACTATGCGCTTTGCCATGTTGTAGTGTTTATAGCCCCTCCTCTTTATTTGGTCCATGTGTATCCTATTTGGGTTCTTGTGGGTGGTGTCATCGTGGAGGTTGTTGTCCTATCTGGGTTTTAGCTTTGGGATTCTAGTGTGAGCACCATTATGCCTCGCCAGCCAAGTCGACCTTGTAGAGGCGGTGCTCACCAAAGGCAAGCATGTCATCGTGCATGCAACCATAGTTCGTCGATTGTAGACTCTGCGAGTGTGGAGTTTGCATTGGAGGTAGCTCAGGAAGAGGGCGACTCTTTGGGTTGTGTGCTTATGCTGATCATTTTGGAATCAATTGTTGAGAAACTGAGATGAATCTATTCCAACCTGGATATCCTTAGGGAGCATAGATATTAGGATAGGAATGAGCTCGTGGCATACATGAACGTCATTGAGTTCAGTCAGAATGAGATTCTCGAGAAGTTGGCAAACATCCATCGGAGCGAGTGCCAGACTAATGATTGTTTACATGTTGGAGGTTAGAGTCGAGCACAATGATTTCCATATGCATGAGAGATCTCATCTATTTACAATGCCTCCTTCACACCTTCCTCAACCAATTCCATGATATGAAGCTCACAAGTTGTATGTTATTTTTGTCCCCTTTTTGGCTTGTAAGGCTATTGAACCCATGAGAAGTAAAGGTTCCATGGGAACATTTTATGCATACTTGGACTCTCCTAGCTAACCAATCTAATTCGACAGAAGTCGAAAAAAACTTTGGAAAACATTTTGTACACTGTATTTTCATGATAATATAATAGAAACTCAAACTCTTTGACTAACCACAAAATTATTATAATAATTATATATAAATTATTAATATTATTTTTATTTTAAATTTATCAAAAATAACTTTAATATAAATTTACTAAAATAATGTGGAATGATATAAAATTTTATATTTTACAATGGTAACATCAATTCAATCATATCTGGATTTTATCCTCAGGCAGACCGAGTTAAACAGAAAATATTAACTCGGAAGATTCTCAATGAAGCCCACGTCAAGATAATTTTAGAGCATAAAATTTATTAAATTAATATGACCGACGAAATACGGGCTGCATGGATCTTGGCCGTCGAAATAATGGATTTCTCCGGCGATATAACATTATATCTACAGGCATTCAAAGTTACGAAACAATCAAGAAGACCAATTGCTTCGACTTCTACGAACTTCATTCAAACCGAACAGTCAAGAAGATCAATCGCTTTGAGTAATAGTTTTAACGGAACACGGATTTTAAAAACAGTCAACAAGATCCATCGCTTTCAGTAATACGAACTTTTTTGTGAGCCCATCGTCTACAATGGCCGCGGAGATGTCAGAAGAGGAACGCAACGATATGGTGAGGTTGCAGAGCTCGGACGGTAAAGTATTCGAGGTGGAGAAGGCTGCGGCAATACAATCAGTGCATATAAAGAGTATGATGGAGACCGTGGGCACTGCCAATCTCATTCGTCTACAAAATGTCTCCAGTGAAATGTTGGAAAAGGTTGTCAAATATTGTGAATATCATGTACAGCACCCACCTCGTCCAATGGAAACAATAGACGACATCGACAACTGGGATGTTGAGTTCCTCAAAGTTAATCGTTTAACTCTATCTCGCATTGCATGTGCTGCCGACTATCTGCAGATCGGAAGCCTTGTGGATTTGGTTTGCAAAACTATTGCCGACATATTAGTTGGTTTGAAAACACATGAGAATGTCCGTCGGGAGCTCAACATTGCAAGTGATTTTACACCGGAAGAGGAGGAGGAGATCAAGAATAAATATCAATGGGCTTTCGAATGAAATTGTTGAGCTATAAGATACACAAATATTGCGTTAGTTTTGATTAAAATTAGAACATTTTTATTTGCTGAAAAAAAAACACAGATGTTTAAAGATTATTGGTTCTAAATATTAATAGATATGTTCGAAGATTAAAAGTGTTTATTAGTTTAATGTTAGAAAAGAAATGGTTAATATTTTGTTGTGAATTTTATTTTTTTAATTATTTTTAATTATTTTTTTAAATTTGGTTAATTTAATTAAATAAATTAAATATATATTTTTCTATTTTTCTATTATTAAATATTATTATATAAATTTATATTTTCTTTTAATATCCATTTTTATATAATTCTTAATATAAATATAATACTATAATATTACATCATTTTTTAATATAAAATATAACATTATAATACCACATCATCTTTTAATAAAAAATATAACCCTATAATACCACACCATTTTTTTTCAAAGATAATTAATTTTTTTAATCATTTACCATTAAGAGTATCTAGCAACAACTCACTAAAACACAATTTAAACCTTATATGAATATAGATTAGTCAGTGAAATATTATACTTATATGAATAAATTAAGATAAAAAATGTTATTGGTATATATTTTCAGATTCTAAGATATTTATATATATGTCTATCATATATATAAGTTTACTAAATTGTTTTTAATTTTTATATATTATTTTTAATTAATTTTATTTATGTGCAAATTTAAGTAATGCATATAATGTAAAAAAATACATGTATTTGAAAATATGTTAAGCTCATAAACAAAATACATGCATTTGAAATATGTTAAAAGCTCATAAAAAAAAATATTTTGATATCTATAATGTTAATCTATAAGTAAAAATATTTATAATATTTGTATATTTTACATACAAGAAAAGTTGAATTAATATAATATAATTTTACACTCTTTAATACATGTTATCACATGATAATCCTTTAGTGACATGAAAGCATGAACAAGGGATATATGTGGAAAATTATTTGATTGAAGCATACATAGAATTATTGTTACAATTTTTGTAAGCACCAACAAATAAGCTACACTAATCTAGTCATCTTTACAATCTCTAACTAGTAAGAGATACCAATTCCATCATGTTTGCAAGCTTCAACTAGTAAGAGACACCAATCTCTTTGCACGAGACAAAAATCCCTTTTGGAGGTATTAAACTAATTCCTTTTAGCTTCTAGACCTTTGTTTCATCATATTCTTGCACTAAATCATGAGAAATTTCTCAAATATTTGCACAAACTATAATATGTAATTAGATCTCGTTCCTTTATCTCATCATTATTGGATATAAAAATATTTAATATATTAGTTAAGCACACACATTAATCTAACAAAAATTTTAACCATGGAGATTCACTTCCACTTATAAATAATCTTATTAAAAAGTAAATACCTTTGTTGCAATGTCATGGGCCAATACCATGGCTTACTAATTCCACATGCCAAAAAAATCATAATTCATGATCATATGACATTTTTCTTAATTAGTTAATTTAATTCAAAGAAAATAAATGAAATAACTACTTTTGAGATACGTCTTAATCTTTCATGTGTGAATACTAATAAAAATATATTAAAATATTCTATGGACATTCAATTCTTACCATCCCCTAATAATAATTGTTAATTAAATTAAAATTTTGGAAGTATTTGGACATTGATATATTTTTTACTAGTGGAACCATATAACTTAAATGGATAGTTAAATTTCATATAGATCAAAGCACTTATGTTATAATACATTTTCTAGTTGGGCAGATTAAAAAGGTTAATAAAGAGTAACATATATTTAACATCATTATTATTATCTCTAAAATGATTGTATATATGAATTAAATATATAAATATTTAAACAAATATGTAATAAGAATTTTAACCATGGATATTTATTCCAACTTTACTATGAATATTCTTGACATGTACAATGGGCCAATACTATGGCTTACTAATACTAAATACCAAAAAAAAACCATAACTCAAGTTCATATGACATATTTTTTTTTAATTAATCAATTTAATTAGAAGAGAAAAGACTATCACATCTTAATCTTTACAAATATTCTAGAATGTTTCATAGAAATTAAATACTTACCGTCTACATAATAATTATTTATAATTATCCTGGATTCGGGTGACCTGACGGAAGTGCTCTCGAGAGCATAGGTGCAACCTCCCAAGGCGTGTGATGACACAATCGTCATGGGATTGGCGATGCCATGACAAGCAACCAACACCACATCGGTCCAAGCTTCAGTTAATGTCGTTAATGTTGTAGATGGATGCCAACTGTGTTTCGAACGGAGGGGAACAACCACAATTCCTCCGCAAAGCCTTCACCCTCACATTTCATCCCCCGCTCTCCCGTGTAGCTTCGTCGAAACTCTCCTCCCTTGCTTGGCGTGGTCTCTGCAACTCATACCAATCTCCAGCTTTGGCTGCATCTCCATGGCACCAAGGCAGCATCAAAAGCCTCATAGAGGTAGCGTTCAGGGCGCACTTCCCCCGAGGCTGACTAGGGACTCAACTAACAAATTCTTAAACTCTGAAGAAGAGCCCTCCTATGCCCCCTTAGTATAGTCTGTTGCCATGACTTCTTACTGCTCCTCCGCCTCCATAGCTCCATCTGTTACCTCCCTCATCACCAATGTTGAGCTCTCCATGCCGCCCCCACCCAAAGTCAAGCATAAATAACGCAAGTCCACCATCTCCTGCGCCTTAACACCTCCTCCCAAGAAGTTGTAACGCCTGTCTGTTAAGGCTTGCTCTCTGTACATTCCCAACCTCTAGCATTACTCTGAAGGTTTATGGAGCAGGTTCAATGAGAATGGAGCACCGCCCAAGGTCCCTAACATCATTACGGAGGAGGAAGAAGAAATAGCTCATATCTATGGTTTCCCAGTGACAGAGGAAGAACCGATGGAACCTGATGTGGACCAACATGACGAAGCAAGCAAGGACTGAAGGTTTTTTCACCATAGTTCACTTCTGGACACATTTGACATATGTAGTTTTTTCAATTTTATTTAATGTTTTAGCAAAGATAGATGTTTCAAACTTTTCTAGGCAATTAAAGGACTGGTTTCCCTGTCATAAGCAACCCCTCCTTTTTCTATTTTGAAGACAATTGCCAACAAGAATTGGATAAATTCCTCAACTCAAACCTGAAATATAACATATTTTGCTAATTAATAAATTTAGAATAACTAACCAAATTGTTTTTAATTATTTATAATTAATAATATTAATATAACCAACCAAATGAAACAATATCATTTAAAATCTCTTAGTAACACACCGAAAACATATAACACATGAAACATGAAACAATATCATTTAAAATCTCTTATTAATACACCCAAAACATATAACATACTAAAACATATAATAAGTTCAATTCCATTCATTATTTGCAATAGACCCTATAGCAAAACCCTATAAAATTCCATTCATCATTTGCAATAGACCCTATATTCCATTGCAAATAAGAAAGTATATAACTTTACTTGTTGAAAAAAATTCATATGTAGACTTGAACACTTCATTCATCTAATAACCTTTAACAATATTTTATTTAACTCCGCTTCCATTTGCTCTTATGGCACCACTCCTCTTTACTTTATACTCTGCATCATCTAGGCTTTCTTCCTAGCTAAGGAGGTCAATCATTATACAAGAATAACATTAAAATACAGGGGTAAAGTCATAAAGTTTCTCATATGAAACTGCCTCCTGTCACCCACTCACTCTGTACTTTATACTCTGCATCATCTAGGCTTTCTTCCTAGCAAAGGAGGTCAATCATTATACAAGAATAACATTAAAATACAGGGGTAAAGTCATAAAGTTTTCTCATATGAAACTGTCTGCCTAACCGCCTGCGCTCTCGCTGAACCCCTCCACGACTTACTTTCGTCATCTCCCGAATGGTCGATCACGACGTTGCAGTTCGACTATGCATTGGTCGCCTCTCGATTCCGGAAGTGACACCACACTACAAACATTAATTATAATTTAAATAAACATTGTAACGTGCAGGATGCGGAGCAGGGTGAAATCTCATCCTTTACGCATTAGACGAAGAATATTCACTTATTCTTAAATCTGAGCCCTTTATCTATTTATTTTAAAAGTCTGCGAACCCGTTTCCACTTGTTGAAATATATACACCCTTCCTATAGCACTCACTCGAATTATTCCCTCTGCATGTATTGTTACCCTTCATATAGCACTCACTCGAATTATTCCCTCTGCATGGATTATTAGGATCTACCCTAATTATTAGCTGTGAGTAATAATTTTAACTAAACACGCATTCTAGAAAAAATCAAGAAGATCAATCGCTTTGACTAATACGAACTTCATTCAAACGAAACAATCAAGAAGATCAATCGCATTCTAGAAACAATGAAGACGATCAATCGCTTTGAGTAATACGAAAAATATTCTTCCTCCACAATGGGCTTTCAAATGAAATTGTTGGTATAGAAGATAGATATAGATTGTTTTAGGTTTGATTAAAATTATAACATTTTTATGGCTGAAAAAAAAAAGATTTTAAAGATTATTGTTTAAGAGTGTTAATGGATAGGTTGGAAGATTAAAATGGTTTTTTTTTAATGAAATTCTAAATTAACTATTATATTGTGTTCAATTTTTTTTAGGTTATTCCAAAACACTCTTTTTCACTCTTAGCAATTTAATCAATAGTAATGGTTATTAACTCATCCACTACCTTTATCATAAACCATGATTCATCTTCACTTTTAGTATTATTGAACAATATTTTTTGAAATTATTTCAGGGAATTATTAAAATATTTTTATATAAATTTATAATTTTTTATTTTTATTTACCTAACACTATAATGCTACATTGCCCCTTTCTTGAGCAGCTTGAGACAACTTTCTAAAGCTTAATTTTAAAACATCTACAATATAACTAATTCAAAATATAAATTATGACTAGTAATATTTTATATTGATGTAAAATATTTAAATGTAAATGTAAATGTGTTATATCTAAATATTTATCTATAGGTAAATGTGTTATATATATATATATATATATATATATATATATATATATATATATATATATATATATATATATAGTTTAATTTGTTAAAATTAAAATATTAAAAATGAAAAGAATTTTTGTGAATTGTGAATTATATATATATATATATATATAATTCACAAAGATTCTTTTCATTTTTAATATTTTAATTTTAACAAATTAAACAAATATGTTAAAGGCATGAATATATTGTTATCTCAAATTGTTGGATAATTGATTTAGTTATATAATTTATAAGTAGCTAGCCAAAATGTAGGGTAATTACATGTTAAAGAAGTATGTTTTCAAATTTACATTTTGTCATTTTCTGGGTGGTCCTAAGGACTCAAAAACCAAAAATGAAAATTAAGTAATAATAGTTGTGGAAAACAAAATAAATTAGAGTATATCGAATAACCTAGATAACAAAACCAAAACCAAAATCATGTAATAAGAGTTGTGAAAAAAACAAAAAAAAATGGAGCATGTAAAATAACCTAGCTAAGAAAACTTAATTTACACCATGCAAATAAATACACATAATTATTAAACCCTAATGCATTCCTTCTAAAATTTGGTTATAATTATACCCATTATCGTCATAATTACACCAAAATATATACTTGAATCTAATGCCACAAATTAGATGAAAGTATTCACTTGAATCTAATGCAACAAATTGTTAATGTGTGGAATAGAGCTATAGTGCATAATCCTCTCCAGCTATAATGAATAAATGCCCATTTTTGAGGATAAATGATCAATTTGATTAGCTTGAAGGTCCTATGATGTTTTCCAAGATTGACTTAAGGTTGGGATATCACCATGGAAAAGGCTAATATTAGGAGGTGGACTAATTTTCCACGTTCTTTCCAAAAAAATGATTGGCCACTTTCCATTTTTTATAAAAATGATTCGCCCAAATTTTACAATATAAAATTATTTTACCTTAAAATTTGTCAACATTTTATAGAGAGTATATATTAAATCATTATAAATTTGAATAGTTTTAAAATACATCAATAAACAGTTTATAGTTTTCATATTCGGGGCTAGTGAGATTCACCAATGTTTTTAAACTTCAGATAATTTTCTATCCTTAAAATTTTCCGTGGATATCACCAAATCTGAAATGAATAAATGCCCATTTCTAAGGATACCTTCAAGGAGATATGATGTTTTCCAAGATTGACTTAAGGTTGGGATATCGCCAATTGTGAATAAAGGAGGAAGATATACAAAACAAAACTTTTTGAACTTGTTACGGAGATTATTAGTTAGTGGTGGTGCCTTTTTGATTAACCAATGCAGAAGGTGATTTCATATGTTTGGTGAATAGTGTCTTTCTATATTATTTGAACAAGCTTTTTATTGTTTTTCAACATGAAATTTGGTATAGTCTAAATGGGAAGAGGAGCACAATAAATATCTCAGATTATTATTGAAATTTTTCGAAAAATACTAGTTGTATGCGAGGATTAGTAATTAGTGTTGGTATTAAAAGTAGATTCATTATTTAGGCCATATTAATTTAAATGATGGGATTGTTGTAGACCAATAAAAAAATAATCCATCAGGCAATGCCCCAACACCAAAGAACATTATAGAAGTTAGGTCTTTTGTACGCCTAGATGGCTATTATAAAAGATTCATAGAGGTATTTTCTTGGATTTATCATCCCATCATTTCGTTGTAGAGGAAAGGTGTAAAATTTGAATGGAACTTTGAGTGTGAGGAAGCCTTTCAGTGTTTGAAGGCTTTGTGAACAAGTGCTCTAGTACTGAAGATAGTGGATCCAAATGAGGATTTTTTGGTATGCATTGATGCATGTCGATGGTTTGGGTTGTGTGCTTATTTTGAATGGACATGTGGTATGTTATGAGTCTAATAAGTTGAAATACCATGAGAAAAAATATGCTACACATGAACTGGAATTGATAGCTATCATTCATTCACTTAATATGTGGAGGCATTATCTTATGGGTAAGAGATTTGAATTGTAGACAGATCATGATGGTTTGAGGCATTTTTTTTTTGTTGAATCTAAATACATGAAAGATCACATGGCTTGAATTTTTAGTTGAATACAATTTAATGATCAAGTACATCAATGGAAAGGAGAATAGAGTAGCAGAAGTTCTTAGACAAAGAGTGTGTTCGATGAAAATTTCATCAATAAGGACATGTAAGGTGGATATAACATTTAGAGTTGAAGAAGTTGTTTACAACAATAGGAAAAGAAACTATTATATTTAAATTATTATCTTGAGGAACAAAATCTTCTTTCATATGAAGGCCATTTATATGTTCCAAATGTGCAAGAGGTAAAAGAATTAATTTTGAAAAAGGAATAGGGTTCCTTATGGAAGGTATCCATGAAGGGTCATAAAATATTACTTTTGGAATGGTTTAAATAATGTTGTAGAAAATAATATAGACATATGTTTGGATTGTAAAAGATTTAAGGATAAGCACAAGCACCTAACAGAAATTTTGCAACCCATACTCATTCTTGAGTGGAAGTGGGACATCGTGTCGATAAATTTTATCACTAAATTTCCCAAGACAGCTAAAGGGCATGATGCGATTATGGTATTCGTTGATAAGCTTAACAAATTTGTCCATTTCATACTAGTAAAATTAATGCATAAAGTAGCTAATATAATTGATATTATTGTGAGAGAGGTTGCGAGGATGCAGGGTGTATCTATGACAATTTTTTTAGATGAACATCTGAATTGCACATCTAATTTTTGGGTTCTTGTGGGGGGTGTCATCACATAGGTTGTTTTTCTATCTGGGTTTCAGGTATGGGATTCTAGTGCGAGCAACCTTATGCCTCACAAGTGAAGTCAACCTCATAGAGTTGGTGGTCACTAGGGGCAAGCAAGTCATCGTGCAGGCAACCACAATTCATCGACTACAAAATCTACAAGTGTGGAGTGAGCGAGGGAGGTAGCTCAAGAAGAGGACGACTCCATGGGTCACGTGGGTATGCCAGTCATTTTGGAATCAATTATTGAGAAACTGAGAGGAACCTAGGCCAACCTTGATATCCTCCGGGAGCATAGATATGAAGATAGGAATGAGCTCGTGACATACATGAATGCCATTCAGTTCAGTTAGAATGAGATTCTGAAGCAGTTGGCTAACATTTGTCGGAGCCAACACTCGACTAATGATCGCCTACATGTCAGAGGTCAGAGTCGAGCACATTAATTTCCATATGCTTGAAAGATAAAGTCTATTTACATTGCCTTCTTTGCACCTTCCTCGACCACTTCCATGATATGATGCTCACAAGTTGTCTGTTATTGTTGTCCCCTTTTTGGCTTGTAAGACTATTCAGCCCATTAGAAATAAAAGCTCCATGGGAACATTTTCTGCATACTTTGGCTCTCCTAACAAAAGCCGAACAATTGAAAAACATTTTGCAATCTGTATTGTGATGATAATATAATAAAAATTCTACCAAAAAACACAAATATTTATAATAATTATATTTAAATTATTATTATTATTTTAATATTTTTACTTTTATTTTAAATTTATCAAAAATAATTTAATATAAATATATTAAAATAATCAGCAATGATATAAAATTTTATATTTTACAATGATAACATCAATTAATTATATCTGGATTTCATCCTTACACACAGAACAAGTTAAATAGAAAATATTAACTCGCAAGATTCTCAATGAAGCCCACCTCAAGATAGTTTTAGAGCATAATATCTATTAAATTAATATGACCAACGAAATACGGGCTACTGCATGGATCTTGGCGGTCGAAAAAGTTGATAATTTCTCAGGCTATATAACATTATATCTACACGCATTCAAAGTTACGAAACAATCAAGAAGACCAATCGCTTCGACTTCTACGGACTTCATTCAAACCGAACAGTCAAGAAGATCAATCGCTTTCAGTAATACTTTTAACGGAACATGCATTTTAAAAACAGTCAACAAGTTCCATCGCTTTCAGTAATACGAACTTGGGCAGCGGAGATGTCAGAGATAAGGTGAGGTTGCAGATGATTTTACACCGGAAGAGGAGCAGGACATCAGGAATAAATATCAATGGGCTTTCAAATGAAATTGTTGAGATATAAGATACACAAATATTGCAATAGTTTTTATTAAAATTAGAACATTTTTATTGCTGACAAAAAAAAACACAGATGTTTAAAGATTATTGGTTATAAATGTTAATAGATATGTTGGAAGATTAAAAGTGGTTATTAGATGAAATGTTATTGTCATATATTTTGTTGTGAATTTTATTCATTTTAAAATATTTTTTAAATCTGGTTAATTTAATAAAAAAAATACAATATGTATTTATATATATTTTTACAATTTAATATATATATATATATATATATATATATATATATATAATTTTTCATCTTTATATATATTTTTAATATAAATTATAACACTATAATGCCATATCAATTTTTTTCAAAGTTAATTAATTTTTTTAATCATTTACCATGTTAAAAATATCTAGAAACAACTCACTAAAACACAATTTAAACTTATCCAAATATAAATAAGTCAAAGTGAAATTTTAAAACTTATACACATATAAATAAATTAAGGTAAATAATGTTATTTCTATATATATTTTTAGATTCTAAAATATTTATAAATAAATGCTTATCATATCTATATATATATATATATGTTTTACTAAATTATTTTTATTTTTAATATTTTATATTTAATTAATTTTACTTAATGTGTAAATTTAGGTAATACATATAATGTAAATGATACTTTCCAATATTTAGTAAAAAAAATACATGCATTTGAAATTATGTTAATTTCATAAAAAAATATTTTAATCTTCATAATGTTAACCCACAAGTAAAATATTTATAATGTTCCTATATTTTATCTACATCCAGGAAGGGTTGAATTAATATAATATAATTTTACACTCTTTAATACATGTTATCATATAATAATATTCTAGTTACATGAGAACATGAACAAGAGATATATGTGGAAAATCATTTGATTGAAGTATGCATAGAATTATTATTATAATTTTTGTAGACACTAACCAACGAACAAAAATACTATTATCTTTGCAAGCTCCAACTAGTAACACACACCAATCTCTTGTATGAGACAAAAATCCATTTTGGATGTATTAATATAATTCTTTTTACCTTCTAGACCTTTGTTTCAACATATTTTTACCACAAACTACAATATGTAATTTAGATTTCGTTCTTTTATCTCATCTTTGTTATCATTATTATCATTATTAGATATACAAATATTTAATATATTAGTTAAACACACACACACATATATAACAAAAATTTTAACCATGAAGATTCAAGTCCACTTGTAAATAAGCTTATTATCATGTAAATAGATTTTTGATGCAATAAATCTCAATCTTTCATGTGTGAGTACTACTAAAAATATAATAGAATATTCCATGGATATTCAATTCTTACCATCCACCTAATAATAATTATTAATTAAATTAAAATTTTGGAAGTATTATATTCTAAACGAGAAATGACTATGAAAATTTATATAATTTTAACTAGGGAAACCATATAAATTAAATTAATAAAGAGTAACATATCTATAACATCATTATTATTATCTGTAAAATGCTTGTATATATGAAGATTCATCCCAACTTCACTATGAAGATTCCTGACATGTAAAGAGTTTTCGTTAGGGCTAATACAATGACTTACTAATACCAAATACCCCCAAAAAAATGTAACTCTTTTTTTAATTAATCATTTTAATTAGAAGAAAAAAAAGAACATCACATCTCAATCTTTAAAATATTCTAAAATGTTTCATGAAAATTAAATACTTACCATCCACATAATAATTATTTATAGTCGATAATATTTATATAACCAACCAAATAAAACGATATCAATTGATATCTCTTATTAACATACCCAAAATACAACAAATAAAACATAATAAGACATGGGCTACAACATATAACAAGTTCAATTCCATTAAAACATATAATAGGTTCAATTCCTTTCATCATTTGCAATAGACTCTATAACAAAAGTCTATAAATTCTCTTGCAAATAAGAAAACTATATACCTTTACTAGTGAAAAAAAAAATTCATACTTAACATAGACCAAATCAAAATGTAGACTTGAGCACTTCATTCATCTAATAACCTTTAACAATATTTTATTTTACTCCGCTTCCATTTGCTCTACCACTCCTCTTTACTTTATAATCTGCATCATCTAGGCTTTCTTCCTAGCTAAGGAGGTCAATCATTATACAACACTAACATTAAAATAGAGGTGTAAAGTCATAAATTTCTCATGTGAAATAACCTCGTGTCACCCATTCACTCCTCGACTTCCCTCACCCACATTAAGAAACCGCTTGCCCTCCCGCTGCCTCCCTCCACGACTATCCTTCGTCATCCCCCGAATGGTCGATCACGACGTTTCAGTTCGACTATGCATTGGTCGCCTCTCGAATATGGAAGTGACACCAGACTACAAACATTAATTATAATTTAATTAAACATTGTAACGTACAGGATGCGAAGTATCCTGTTGAATTCTCATCCTTTACGCATTAGATGAGAATATTCACGTATTCTTAAATCTCGGCCCTTGATTTTTTATTTTTAAAGTTTACAAATCCACTCCCACTTGTTGAAATATATACACATATCAGCTTAAATATATAGGCCGATGTAAAAATATTAACTCGCAAGATTCTCAATGAAGCCCATCTCGAGATAATTGTAGAGTTAATTTATTAAATTCATATAACCAATGAAATACCGGCTGAAGAAGTTTGGATGTAGAAAATAATTGATTACTACAACTATATAACATTATATAGATGAATCTCAAAGATAACTTAATTGGTTAAGTTTTTTTTGTTAATTGGTTCTTATTGATTGTTTTCTGGTTGGTTTTCATGATTTCTTTAATTTTGGGTTGAGTGATTAGTTCCTAGAAGTCTCAGTTGGACAAACGTTCTCGCCCCACGAATTACTATGGGTTGAGTTACTAGTCCTGGAAGCCTTGGCTGGACAAATGCCCTGGAAGCCCTAGGTGGGTTGAGTTATTAGTCCTCATAGCTCTGGTTGGAAAAACGCTCTCGAAGCCCTAGGTGGGTTGAGTTACTAGTCCTGGAAGCCTTGGTTGGAATAATCACTCTAGAGCCATGAAAAAGCTTGGAGAGAGACCAATCCATGATAGTTAGTGATGTCCGACCGTGAGGTGGAATCACTGGTTTGGGGTTGAGACAGTTTAGTCTCTGGAGCCCTGGTTTTGGGTTGATAGATGTTTTTTTATAAAGTCACACATTCATGCTTGGAAATGGCATGAGGGTGATTGACTGAAGTGAGACTTTGCTTAGGCAATCTATGGTCCGGTGGAATGTGGAAGTCCCATCTCTTGTTGGTTTTTACACTCAGAAATGAAGATCTCATTCCTTTGGTATTGTATGAAAATGTAGTAGTTTATGTGTGGATATGTTTGCTTTTGTATCCATTGTATTTATGTTATTATTATGCTAGTTATAAGCATGTATTTGATTAGTGATGATGTATGACTCTATCCATGTTTTTACCTGTAAATGAATAAACAATGTATCCATGATTGAATAGAATTTATTGTAGCTTATGATGTAGGGGAGAAGTGCTTCTTAGCCATCCTCAGATAAGTAAGAGATCCCTTTGTTCAAATATGTTGTTTATGCTTCTATATGCAATTTTTGTGACATGTTTGACGAAATTGTTGTCATGGTTGGGTGGGGTTTGGACGAGTTCTTGATGATGTGATTGCTTCCATACCTTTGTTTTAAAGTTCTTTATCCTCTTCTACAGCTTCATGAAGTTATGGGTAGTGACTTGGGATATGGGGCTAAGCAGGTGGCACAAATCCCGGAGTTGCAGGCATAAAACTAAATTTTTGGGGCATTGGCCAATATCTTTCCATGGCATGCCTATAGCTATAGGTTTCTAGCCGCTCCATTTCCCTTACATGCCCGCGGATAAGGCTAAAAATGGTCAAAAATGAGTCCCCCTTTAGGGGTTAAGGGTCTGGGAGGTTAGGTTGCCTCATGGAGTTGTTTTTGATGTAGTGTTAGGTGTCTTTGTTAGGTTTATGTCAGTTCCACTTCCTTAAGGTCACCTAGGAGGTTGAATCTCATATTAGTAGCCTCTCGTCACATGTTTACCCTGGTTGGATGGTTACTTGGGTAGATGTGGGAAGAGGGTGTTATACCATGCCACAACACTAGAAGTAATAAAAACAGGTTTGATGATCAAAGAATAAGATATGACTGGAGGAATGATTGCAATGGAAGAGATCAAAGTAGAAGAAGAGACGTTCCAAGTTACCATGAAGAAGATCATCGTCCTCCAAAGAAGTCACAAGACTGTAGGTATGAAAGTAATGTTTGAAATCAATCTTAATATATTCTTATTTATTCCCTTACTAGTTCCTCTTCTTTAGATTCATGTGATAGCTGGTAGGTTGATAGTGGGGCCACTCATCAAATCTATGTGTATAAGGAAGTTCTCTCTACTTTGTCAGATAAGGAGTCAAATTTGAAAATTATTCTGGGATACAACTCTACGTATCCTGTTAAAGGATTTGGGTTCGTCAAATTCCATTTGGAGTCCAGGAAATATTTTGTTCTCCATGATGTGATGTATGTGCTAGGATTGAAAAAGAATTTGGTATCAATATATTCTTTGGAAGACAAAGGGATGAGGTTTTCCTTCATAAGAGGAAGGGTACTTACTTGGTATGTTGGTTCACTTATGAGAGATGCATTCACATTGGGATAAAGATTTGAAAGAATATACAAAGTTACTGCAAGACCTCTTCTAGCATTGGTTCATGATAGTAATCATATAAGCAAGTTATGGAACTAAATATAGGTTCATTTAAATTAGGATGCTCTCCCAAAATTGCAGAAATTGGTTTATGGTATTCTCGATGTTCAAGCCCAACATGATGGAGTATGTCCAAGTTGTACCAGTGGAAAGAAGACAAGGGGAACATTCCTCTCTAGCGAGAACAAGACAAATGGCAACTTCCATCTCATTCATTCTGACATATGTGGTCTGATGCCTGTGCATTCTATTGGTGGCCATATCTACTACATTACCTTCATTAATGATTTCTCAAGAATGACATGGATATATTTTTGAAGCACAAGGATGAGGTGTTCAAAATTCTCAAGGAGTTCAAAGCTTTGGTAAAAAACCAATCAGGTAAGAAAATTGAGATTTTGAGGTCTCACAATGGTGGAAATTACATTTCAAATGAGTTCATCAATTATTGCAAGAAGGAATGTATCAAGAAAGAGATGATTGTTCCCTATACTCTTGTACAAAATGGAGTAGTTGGAAAGAAGAATAAATTTATTGCAGAAGATGCTCGTGTTATGCTCCATGATCAAAAGTTTCCAAAGTTCCTTTGGAGAGAAGCAACGAATATCATCGTATATGTACAAAATAGGGTACCTTATCAAGTATTTGACAAAAAGACCCCCAAATATGTGTTCATAGGTGTCAAGCCTGATGTTAGCCATCTTTGTGTCTTTGGCTACCTCGTATATTTCATGTCCTAAATGACAAATGAAACAAGTTAGAAGCTATGGGAAGAAAATTTACGTTTGTTGGATATTGTGAAAATTATAAGGCATTTAGAATATATATTCGTGGTTAAAGGAAGGTTGAAATTAGTAAGGATGTAAATTTCGATGAAGTTGTTGCTCTTGGAAAAGCAAGGGACCTTCCTCTGCCTCCTCCTCCTAAGAATAATAATGATGATATGGATATTTTAGATGCCGCCCCCCTCGTGCCTAAATCCGAGACATAATTTTTTGGAGATCCCATGGAGCCCATGGATCCCTTAGACCCTGCTCCTATAGCATTGAGTATCATTGAGGGAGAGTACATTACTGCTAGCATGGGTAGCTACGAAGTAGTTTGGTTGAGAAACCTATTTGGAGATATATTTGAGCAGGTCCTAGAAACTATAGTGATATATTGTGACAAAAAGAGTGGGATCCATCTCACGACGAATCCCATATTTCATGAAAATTCTAAGCACATAGAGATCAGATATCATTTCATTCAATACATGGTGCATAGAGGACCAGTTAGACTCCATCACATATCAACGGATGAGAAAATTACAAATATCCTCGCCAAGGATTTTCTGAAAGGGAAGTTCTTGGTATTCATAGAGAAGATTGGACTGACAAATGTGACCCCTCCTTATAAGGGGCATCATTTATCGAGGACACTAAACTAACTCTTCTCCCATTTCTGAGGTCCCATGGCGTGGAATTAAGATGGAGGGCCTATGAGGTTGAGGTATCTATGGAAAATAGGGTATCACCCCTATTTTTCACCCATAAGGTGTGTGTGATCCTTGTATATTTTTACAAGTAGGGTATCTCCCCCTACATTGGTCTAGCAGAATATACCCCAGTTGGAATCATAACCACAAGCCCAACCTGTTGAGATTCCCCCCCCCGCACCCCTCCCCGCCCCCATTTGGCCAATGGGTTGAGGAGGTTTGGGAGTGTGTGATCCCTACCTTTGGTAAGCCAGGTATCTCACCCAAGCTTGGATTATGATGTACGTTTTCTACCAAATGACTCTTTAGGGTCATTGCTAGGAAGATCGACGGGCAGTAGGATGGATGTGATCCTTACCTCTTATATGGTAAGTTGTATCTCTCCCAAATCTTGATGAGATGACATGAGGTGAGAATGTTAAATAGGACCTTCCTAATTGTTTAACATGGTCATAGATTTAGCTCCCTGATGATTCTTATTCTTTAGTTTCAAGAAATTTTTAGCTGATAGAGTTGAGCAGAGATGGGACATGATGCAGGCTTGTCAAAGTAATTTTTGACAATAACCATAGGCTAGTAGGCTTAAGGGTTTAGCTAAGAGGTATTATCCATATGCACAACTCTTCCTCCATGTGGCTGGGATATAGGGCTAAATTTCACATCTGACCCCAATTAACTGCAGGCAAGAAAAGTTGTCTCTAATATATATTACTGCTAGGAACATATTTCTGAAAGTTGTTGGTCAATTTTATTGAATTATTTTGTATTGGGATAATTTTACTCTACATTGAACATTTTATGACAATCAAATAGAAGAATAATGTTTAAATGGTTTTCCCCCTTGTGGGGTTTTCCCCTAGTCATTGACCAAACTTGGCGTCTCTTTTCGATCGGTTGAATGTATGCTTTATCATTGAATTTACTATTCTATCTTCAATTATTGTTGATGATTGGAACAATTAATTGTTATTGAAAACATTACTAATTGAATAATTTAATTGGGCTAAAAGTAATTGAAACAACATAGAGCAGTGTGAAAAATAAGACGATGGAGAAAATCGTGCCTAGTTTCAGGGGGATCTTAGTCTGTTTTTATCAATGCCAAAGTGGAAGATTGTTCATAGTTTTTCTTTGTCTAAATGTATGGTCACACTCAGAATGTTGACATTGATGTCACGAGGTTAGGTTTGGTGTGCATATCAGGTGTTAGGTCCCTATATTAATAGTCTAGTCCCTTATTTTTATTAGTGTAGCCCCCTTATTGTTATTGTTGTACCCCTGTATCCCAAATATTGTTATTATTGTGCCCTTACATTATTATTGATAGGCCGGATAGAATTATATTGTGGCTCCATGGACTCCTATATATAGAAGGAGGTTTTGGTCATTTGTATCATCCAAGACTTGTTCATTTATGTAATGTATTGGAGGTTTCCCCCATGAAGTGGCTGATTTCTAAGGCGTTGATCTCTCTTTTCTTCTATTTTTGGAGTTGTTTTCATAAAATTTGGTATCAGATATTTGGATTCTAGGGTTTCACTACTCCAAACAGGTCATCATGGAATTTGCGCTATAACGTTTTTTCTACGAAGGTTCAGAAGCTGAAATTTGTACAGAGCGAAGCCAAAATCCTGAGGAACTTCGTGGAAAATTTTCAGATCTTGGTTTGCAATATTTTCAGACATATCATCTGTGCAATTTAGGAATTTTTGCAGGCTCCTAAATTTAACTTAAACAGGTTATCGTGGAGTTTTCTATAACATTTTTTTCTACGAGGGTTCAGAAGCTGAAATTTTTACAGAGCGAAGTTGCAAGCCTGAAGAACGTCATGGAAAAATTTTAGATCTTGATTCGCAATATTTTCGGAGATAGGGTCTGTGGAAGTTAGGGATTTTTCAGGCTCCCGAATTTCATCTCAAAGAGGTGACCATGGGAAAATTGTCATAACTCTCTCTCTGAGAATTGGGTTGGAATTCTGTAAAATGTGGCTACAAGTACACGGACTGTAGTTTCCTTTATATCAATTTCATAGCTGAAGGAGGAAACAATGACACGTGGCAAACCATACAAGGTCGCTCTACTGAACCAGTCCATAATTAGGTCATTGTGGGAGATTTGGCATAAATTTGTCTTGAAGAATCCAAATTAGGTTAAACCTCTCGAATTTGAAAGAAGATTTAGAGGGATACTACAGGGCCCAATTTTAGATATTGAAGACCTGAAATCACAGAGATAATTCCGTTTCAATATCGAGCTCCTCAAAAGCAAGAAAAAGGTGTGTATTATTTTCAATTGCATAAGTCTCATTTGAAAAAATTAGTTTGAATTTATTCCAAAGGCATATTGAAGAAATGATATCAGTATTGGGTTCTAAAATTCTCCCTAAAAAGAATTCAACACCCATTAAGCCTTCAGAAGGCTCTACTATGACTCATGAAGACAAAGAAATGCAACATGAGATATCAAAATTACAAGAGCAAGTGCACCAAATTTCGTTATCGCAAAGATAAGCAAAAAATGAAATGGAAGTTTTGAAGAAAGGGGTGGAAAATAAGATGGATGGTTTGAAGAAAGGCATGGAAGCTAATATGGATGGCATGGAAGTTGGCATGGAAGCTAATATGGATGGCATGGAAGTTGGCATGGAAGCTAATATGGATGACATGGAAGCTAAGAGCGATGAAAAAATGAAAGACAACATGGAAAACATGAAGAATGATCTAAAAGTAGACATCGAAGGTTTGGAAAAGTTGATACAATAAATGTTTCCAAATGGCGAAAAGATAGTAGAGGAAACTCATGATGAGAACACAATAAATGTTAATCGTGATTTCATAAACTCTAATGTTGGATGGAAGAACCACCATATTCCAAAGATGGATATGAGGAAGTTTGATGGAAAGGATCCGTAACATGGATACTACAGATGGAGCAATATTTTGATCTCAATAATGTGCAAAACACACAAAAGGTACGCATTGAAAATTTACATTTATAACAAAACAAATTTTTATGGTATTGATGGCTTTGCTCCTATAAAAAAATTGTCACTTGGTCAATTTTTACGGAGGAAATGATAACACATTATGAGGATACAAAAGCAACACCTTCTTTAGCTAATTGATAAATCTCAAACAAAAGGGTTCAGTGGTGGAGCACATTGAGGAATTCCAAAAATTGAACATAAGGGTAACTGATATTCCAGAGGAACACAGGATTGGTGTCTTCATAGGGACTTTAAAGGATAACATCCAACATGAAGTTCACGTTTGGGAACCTGATTCATTGGAAAAGGAACTCAGGCTGGCAAGAACAATTGAATGTAAAATAATGGTGACAAGGAAGCCTACCACTCACATATATAAAGATGGAAGTGTTGCTACTCCTAGACTTCCACAACCTACAATGTTGACACCACAAAAATTGGAAGAAAAAAGAGCAAAAGGGCTTTTCTATAGTTGTGATAGAAAATACACTAAAGTCCATAAGTGTGCTGAGAAGAAATTATTTTACATAGATTGTGAATAGGAAGAATAAAATGAACAAGAATCTTCAAAAGAAGAGGATATACACTAGGAACCAACCCTAGAAGAGGAAGAAATGAGTCTGACCATATCATGTAATGCATTGGCAGGAATTATCACTCCTCAAACTCTCAAGATAGAAGGACATATCAAGAAGAAAAAGGTAACAGTGTTGATTGATTCGGGTAGTACCCATAATTTTATTCATTGTAAGGTAGCCAAGGAATTTAATTGTTTCCTATAACCAGCACCAACATGTCAAGTGATGGTTGCAAATGGAGGAACTGTAAATTGATCTAGAAAATTCCATAATATCAAGCTAACCATGGGGGAATATGTATTGAATAGTCAAATTCTTTCCATTCCAATGAGAGGCGTTGATGTTGTACTAGGAGTACAATGGTTAAAATCTTTGGGGATGGTAGCTTTTAATTTTCAAGAACTTTTCTTGAAAAAAATTTCAGAAGAAAGGAATTCGAATTACATGGTATCCCAGGGAATCTGGGAAAGATAATAAGCTCTAATGTTATGAAAAAGCTTCTGAAGAAAGAACGAGGAGGTGTAATTTCACAATTATGCCCACTAGAAGTTCCAACATCAAAATCATCTATTTCTGCAGATCTCCAAAAAGTCTTGGACAATCATTCCAAGGTGTTTGAAACTCCCAAAGGACTCCCACCTATTCGTGATCATGATCATGATATTCATTCGATTCCAGGAAGTGTTCCTCAAAAAATCAGGCCTTATAGATATCCTTATGTCCAAAAGAGTGAAATTGAACATATGATTGCAGAAATGTTAGAGGTTGGTATATTTAAACGTAGTCAAAGTTCTTTCTCTGCTCCAGTAGTATTGGTGCACAAGAAGGGTGGATCATGGCGCATGTGTCCAGATTATAGGGAGCTCAATAAGCTCACCATTAAAGATAAATTTCCCATTCTTGTGATCGATGAATTATTGGATGAATTACATGGAGAAATTTATTTTACCAAGTTGGATCTTCATTTAGGATATCATCAAATTAGGATGAAGACTGAAGATATTCCGAAAACAACATTTCGAACTCATGAGGGTCATTATGAATTTTTGGTCATGCCTTTTGGCCTTACCAATGCAGCTTCTACATTTCAAGGGTTGATGAATTCTATTTTCAAACCCTTCCTTAGAAAATTTGTACCAAGGGATGAAAATACTAGCAAGGGATTTGTACCAATATTTTCAAACACTCATTCAAAAGTTGCAGCAAGATCCTAGTACATATGACACATTTAGTTGGAAAAATGATTCCTTATGGTACAAAGATCGCTTATATTGTTCTAAGAATCCCCAATTAAAAAAATTGTTCTTTTGGAATTGCACACTTCTCCTTTAGGAGGACAATTAGGATTTTTTAAAACTTAGCACAGGGTGAAGAAAGAATTTTTTTGGGATGACCTTAAATTTGATATTCAAAAGTTTGTGGCAGTATTTTTGGTTTGCCAACAAAATAAAGTTGAGACAATTAAGACCCCGGGTTTTCTACAACCTTTTTCCATTTCAAGTCAACGTTGGGAGGAGATTTCAATGGATTTTATCACAGGTTTACCTAAGTCCGAAGGAAAGAGTGTCATCATGGTGGTAGTTGATAGACTTACCAAGTATGCACACTTTTGTGCATTATCTCATCCATTTAAAGAAAGTACAATTGCTACTAAATTTATGGACACAATTCAAAAGCTAAATGGAAACCCAAAGATTAGTGTGAGCGACAGAGATCCCATTTTTACTCGAAATTTTTGGACGGAGTTATTTTCTTGTTTGGGTACTCAATTAGCTCATAGCTCATCTTATCATCCTCAATCCGATGGTCAAACGGATATAGTGAATACATGTTTGGAAGGATATCTTCGTTGTTTTGTATTTGATAAACAAACACAATGGGTTAAGTGGTTACCTCTTGCTGAATGGTGGTATAACACTTCCTTCCATACTGCAGCAAAAATGACCCCATTTATGGCACTTTATGGATACCATCCATTGTTCATCACATCATCTTTAAGAGAAAATTTTGAGGTTCAAGCAGTGGAAGATCACATTGAGAATCAAAAAGAAGTTCTACAAATCTTAAAGGATAACCTAAATTTGGCACAAGATTGAATGAAACAACAGGAAGATCAACATTATAGCGAGAGAAGTTTTGACGTAGGAGACTGGGTATTTTTACGATTACAACCATACAAAAAAATGTCCCTCAAGCAAGCTAAGAAGGATAATAAATTATTGCCAAAGTACTATGGTCCTTACAAGGTGTTGCAAAATATTGGTACTGTGGCATACAAATTAGAGCTTCCCGCTTCTTCGTGAGTGCATCCGGTTTTCCATGTTTCATGCTTAAAGAAGGTTATAGGTGAAAATCTTCCAGTTGAAACAATATTTCTAGAACTTGATGAGGAAGGAAAAATCATATTGGAACCTAAAGTGGTCACGAAAACAAGAACTTGACAGCTACAAAATCGATCAATTTCAGAGTATCTCATCAAGTGGAAGAACTTACCCACTAAATATTCTACATGGGAGGATGAGAATTGTATACAGAAGCACCCAGAGCTACTCAAGCTTTGAGGACAACACTTTTTTGAAGGAGAGGGGCATTTTAGGTCCTTATATTAGTAGTTTAATCCCTTATTGTTATTAGTGTAGCCCCGTTATTGTTATTGTTGTACCCTTGTAACCCCAATATTGTTATTATTTTTCCCTTACATTATTATTGATAAGTAGGCTAGGATTATATTGTGGCCCTATGGACTCCTATATATAGAAGGAGGTTTCAGTCATTTGTATCATCCAAGAATTGTTCATTTATGTAATGTATTGGAGGTTGCCCCCTCGAAGTGGCTGATTTCTAAGGCGTTGATCTCTATTTTCTTCTATTTTTGGAGTTGGTTTCATAACATCAAGGGAATCCCAATTGTTGTTGTTGTCTCCTATGGAGAATCATAATAGTTACAAGAGTAGTGGAGAAACTATAAAATAATGACTATGATGGTTAAGAGTCCCAAAAGTTTGATGAAATTATGCCTTAGATGTTTAGCTCAAATTATTTTAGAATTTTCATAGTTGGAAAGTGATTGGAGATATTTTTCCAATTGTACGTTAAAGCTTGAAAATGAGCCTATTAAATCAAAAGTTATCGCAAGTCATAGTTGTAGTGCTTGGAAGCTCGGAAGCCTGAAATCACAGAATCTCAGAATCCCAGACGCTTGTAACTTAATTAAAAAAGTGTTAGAGGATAGTCTTAACCTAGGGTAGTGGGAACAATGCCTAGAAGCTTGTAAGACTGGAGGGCTAGAAGCCCGAAAGATAATTAATAACTAGCGAAGATTGCCTGGAGGGTCAGAAGCCTGGAAGCCTGAAACTTTATTAATAAGTGACAAAGGTATTGAAAGAGTCGAGGAGTCGAGAAAAATCTTTGATGAGCAGGATGACAACCAACGATAATATTTTTCATTACCCAAAACATAAATTGCCTAAAAGGTCATTCATTTTGGAACCGGGAATAAGTGGAACAGATAGGCGGTGGTTCTAATTACAAGCTGAAAATAGGTGGGAATTTGTTGTGAAACCAGCTCCAAAAATAGAAGAAAAGAGATATCAATGCCTTAGAAATAAGCCACTTCAAGGGGGAAACCTCCAATACATTACATGAATGAGCAATTCTTGGATGATAAAAATTACAAAACCTCCTTTCTATATATAGGAGTCCATGGGGCCATAATGTAATCCTAGTGGGGCCACAATGTAATCCTAGCCGACCTAACAATAATAATTTAAGGGCAAAATAATAACAATATGGGGGTTACAGGGGTACAATAATAACAATAAGGGGGTTACACTAACAACAATAAGGGACTATACTAGTAATATAGGGACCTAACATGTAATGTTCCAGAATTTTCTGACAATAATTTGGAACATTATTTTTTCTAATTTCACCTAGGAGGAGAATAAATCGGTAAGGAAACCCATTGAATAATAAAAACCTCAATAAAATCCCTCTAAATATGAAAAGGGATCAACTTTGGAGCTGGTTTGCACCCACTCATGTGTGAACAAGGATACTTCCAAGGAGGCTTGGTGAAGTTGACCAAGTCAACAGCGCAGCCATAGGAGGAGTGGCTTACTTAGGAAGCCAGTGTAGTGTGAATGAGGAAAGGGACATTTGATGGAGGAAACCCCAATGGAGCCTTCATTTTTTTAAAAGGAGGACAAGGCAACCATTCTTTCTCATGCTTGTATTATTCATTTCATTGTCTATTGAGACAATTGAGCATTCTTTGTTGTTTAGAAAGAATTGCCAGAGGAATTCTTGCTTAGGATTCCTTCTCCTTATTGAGAGGTCTCTTGAGGGATTTTTCTTCATTTTCCTCACATCCAGGCTTGAGGCCAAGCATCCTCCATCAAGACAGTGTTATTTCTGCAACAGATTAACACTGTGTCGCCGGGTGTTGTAGTGAGGGTTCACTACATCATCTCCTTCAGCTATTTTTCAGAGGAGGAGTATCTCTTCCCTTTGGGATATCAGTTTGGAGGCATCCCGGAGCTCATTTGAATATTTGGCAATAAAGGCCAACTCATTCCATTTCCCTACAGCGCAGTTTCATCCAATGACTGCATTATTCTAGAGGGGCATTTGTAGTAGGGCTTTGCAGATACATTTGGAGGGGAAGATATTTAGTGAAGGGATCAGCCCTTCACTTGAAAGATCCATTGGAGGAGGCATATTAAGTTTGAGCATTAGATTCAGCCATCTCCATCCAGTTCTATTTCTAAGTTGCTACAGCTACCCATCTACTCCGGCATTTTGCAGATTTTGTATATTATTGCCAATCCTTCCAGGATTGACATGAGGTAGTCTTTGGGAGCCGATATCTTCACTCTCATTGTTGTATTGGCCCATACATTTGTTTATCTATGTATTTGACATATGTAGCATGAATTTTCTCTATAAAACTGTGTTTTCATAGCTTGGCATACATTGTGTAGCAGTGATTTTGTCATGTATCTTGTACTTGTTTCATGAGGCTGAGCATTGCCTATCTTGAGTGACCATTTTCGTCAAGATCTTGTATTCATTATTGCTACTATTATTTAATGAGAAGGCTATGGATTTATCTCATTTTTTTATGAGTTGAGTGTTGTTGTTGCACCATTATTGTGCTTGCCTATTGTTGGAGCTCCTCATTGAGATATTCTCATTGTTGTAGCAATTTCATAAAAAAGGAACATTACAGTGGTCGTAGATCCAACCACTACACCAAAAGCTCGAACTGTTAGTGAGGGCGACATCCAAGGGTGTTAAGAGTGGGCCTAACCCCACCAGAGCATCTGAGGGCGGGGGCCCTTACGCAACACCCCTCATTACACAAACGGACACGTAGCTGCGGGCCCTACCCGCACATGGGATATTACAACCCACCACGCTCCGCGAGTCTTGACCTTGAGACCTCGGATCTGATACCACGTAGATCCAACCACTACACCAAAATATCAAACTTTTAGTGAGGGCAACATCCAAGGGTGTTAAGGGTGGGCCTAACCCCACTAGAGCATCTGAGGGCGGGGGCCCTTGCGCAGCACCCCTCATTACACAGACCCGGACACGTGGCTATGAGCCCTACCTGCACACAGGATATTACATAACATGCCCCTCTCCTTCAAAAAAGCGTTGTCCTCAATGCTTGAGTAGCTCTGGGTGCTTCTGTATAAAATTCTCATCCTCCCATGTAGAATCTTCAGAGGGTAAGTTCTTCCACTTGATGAGATACTATGAAATTGATCAATTCCGTAGCTTTCGAGTTCTTGTTTCCATGACCACTACAGGTTCCAATATGATTTTTCCTTCCTCATCAAGTTCTGGTGATATTTTTTGAACTTCACCTATAACCTTCTTTAAGCATGAAACATGGAAAAATGGATGCACTCGTGAAGAAGCAGGAAGCTCCAATTTGTATGCCATGGTACCAATCTTTTGTAACACCTTGTAAGTACCATAGTACTTTGGCGATAATTTATTATCCTTCTTAGCTTGCTTGAGGGACATTTGTTTGTATGGTTGTAGCCGTAAAAATACCCAGTCTCCTACATCAAAACTTCTCTCGCTACGATTTTGATCTGCCTGTTGTTTCATTCGATTTTGTGCCAAATTCAGGTTATCCTTTAAGAGTTGGAGAACTTCTTGCTGATGCTCGATGTGATCTTCCACTGTTTGAACCTTCAAATTTTCCCTTAAAGATGATGTGATCGATGGTGGATGATATCCATAAAGTGCCATAAATGGGGTCATTTTTGCTGCAGTATGGAAGGAAGTGTTATACCACCATTCAGCGAGAGGTAATCACTTGACCCATTGTGTTTGTTTATCAGATACAAAACAACGAAGATATCCTTCCAAACATTTATTTACTATCTCAGTTTGACCATCAGATTGAGGATGATAAGATGAGCTATGAGCTAATTGAGTACCCAAACAAGAAAATAACTCCATCCAAAAATTTCCGGTAAAAATGGGATCTCTGTCGCTCACAATAACCCTTGGGCTTCCATGTAGCTTTTGAATTCTATCCATAAATGTAGTAGCAACTGTACTTGCTTTAAATGGATGAGATAATGCACAAAAGTGTGCATATTTGGTAAGTCTATCAACTACCACCATGATGACACTCTTTCCTTCGGACTTAGGTAAACCTGTGATAAAATCCATTGAAATCTCCTCCCAACATTGACTTGGAATGGATAAAGGTTGTAGAAAGCCCGGGGTCTTAATTATCTCAACTTTATTCTGCTGGAAAACCAAACATTCCGCCACAAAATTTTGAATATCAGATTTAAGGCCATCCCAAAAAAATTCTTTCTTCACCCTGTGGTAAGTTTTTAAAAATCCTGAGTGTCCTCCTAAAGGAGAAGTGTGCAATTCAAAAAGAATCTTTTGTTTTAGTTGGGAATTCTTACAAAGATATAAGCGATCTTTGTACCATAAGGAATCATTTTTCCAACTAAATGTATCAGATGTACTAGGATCTTGCTGCAACTCTTGAATGAGTGTCCATACATCTTTGTCCTTCTTCCATTCATCTCTTGCTTCGGTTATCCAATCTGGTTGGATAATAGAAATGGCACAAAGCAATGCTTTCACCTCTTCATTCTTTCTTGAGAGTGCATCTGCAACAACATTAAGCTTTCCTTTTTTGTAGATTATTTCAAAGTCATAACCCAACATCTTTGTAACCCATTTTTTCTTCTCTTCTGAAGATAGTCTTTGTTCCAAAAAGTGTTTAAGACTATCATGATCAGTTTTTACCTTGAAGTGTCTTCCCATTAGGTAAGCTCGCCATTTCTTTAGTGCATGCAGTATTGCTAACATTTCCTTCTCATAAATAGGTTTCTGTAAATACTTTCCTTTGATTGGACGACTTTCAAAAGCAATGGGTCTTCCTTCTTGCATTAAACAACACCAATTCCATTTCCTGAGGCATCACATTCCACAATAAAGGTTTTTGTGAAGTCTGGCATAGCTAAGACCGGTGCTAGGCACATTGCCTTTTTAAGATGTTCAAAGGCCTTAGTTGCTTCAGGAGTCCATGAAAATGCATCTTTCTTCAATAATGTTGTTAGAGGTGCTGCTATTCTCCCATAATTCTTAACAAACTTGCGATAATACCCTGTTAACCCGAGAAATCCTCGCAACTGCTTTATGGTTGTGGGGACTTTTCATTCCTTAATGGCTTTAATTTTGTTAGGGTCTACTTTAACACCCTCGTGAGATACAATATGACCCAGATATTCCACCTCTTGTACTCCAAAGAAACATTTGGATGTTTTTGCATATAATTCTTTCTCCTGCAATAGTTTGAGCACCCTGTCAACATGTTCAACATGATCCTTCCAAGACCTGCTATAGATTAGTATATCATCAAAAAATACTAGCACAAATTTTCTAAGGAAGGGTTTGAAAATGGAATTCACAACCCTTGAAATGTAGAAGGTGCATTGGTAAGGCCAAAAGGCATGACCAAAAATTCATAATGACCCTCATGAGTTCGAAATGCTGTTTTTGTTATATCTTCAGTCTTCATTCTAATTTGATGATATCCTGAACGAAGATCCAACTTGGTAAAATAAATCGCTCCATGTAATTCATCCAATAATTCATCAATCACAGGAATGGGAAATTTGTCTTTAATGGTGAGCTTATTGAGCTCCCTATAATCCGGACACATTCGCCATGATCCATCCTTCTTGTGTACAAAAACTACAGGAGCAGAGAAAGAACTTTGACTAGGTTGAATTATACCCGCCTCTAACATTTCTGCAATCATACGTTCAATTTCGCTCTTTTGGAAGTAAGGATATCTATAAGGCATGATGTTTGGAGGAACACTTCCTGGAATCAAATGAATAGCATGATCATGATCACGAATAGGTGGGAGTCCTTTGGGAGTTTCAAACACCTTGGAATGATTGTCCAATACTTGTTGGAGATCTGCAAAAATAGATGATTTTGATGTTGAAACTTCTAGTGAGAATAATTGTGCAATTACGCCTCATTGTTCTTTCTTTAGAAGATTTTTCATGACATTAGAGCTTATTATATTTCCCACCTTCCCTGCAATACCCCGTAAATCGACTTCCTTTCCTTCTGAAAAAAATTTCAAGAAAAGTTCTTGAAAATTAAAAGCTACCGTCCCCAAAGATTGTAACCATTGTACTCCTAGTACAACATCAGCACCTCCCATAGGAATGGAAAGCATTGGACTATTAAATACATATTCCCCCATGGTTAACTTGATATTATATAATTTTCCAAAGAAATTTATAGTTCCTCCATTTGCAACCATCACTTGAAATTTTGGTGCTGGGTATAGGAAACAATTCAATTCCTTGGCTACCTTATAATGAATAAAATTATGGGTGCTACCTGAATCAATCAACAGTATTACCTTTCTCTTCTTGATATGTCCTACTATCTTGAGAGTTTGAGGAGTGGTAATTCCTTCCAATGCATTACACAATATGGTCAGACTCATTTCTTCCTCTTCTAGGGATGGTTCTTGGTGTATATCCTCTTCTTGTTCATTTTCTTCTTCCTCTTCACAATCTATGTAAAATAATTTCTTCTCAGCATGCTTATGACCTTTATTGTATTTTCTATCACAACTATATCAAAGCATTTTTTCTCTTTTTTCTTCCAATTATTGTGGTGTAAACCTTGTAGGTTGTGGAAATATAGGCGTAGCAACACTTCCTCCTTAATAGAAGTGAGTGGTAGGCTTCCTTGTCGCCATAATTTTACATTCAATTTTTCTTGCCAACCTGAATTCCTTCTCCAATGAATCAGGTACCAAAACGCGAACTTCATGTTGGATGTTATCCTTTAAAGTACCTATGAAGAGATCAATCCTGTCTTCCTATGGAATATCAGTTACCCTTATATTCAATTTTTGGAAGTCCTCAATGTGCTCCCCCACTAAGCCCCTTTGTTTGAGATTTATCAATTGGATAAAGAAGGTGTTGCTCTTTGTATCCTCATAATGTGCTATCATTTCCTCTGTAAAAATTGACCAAGTGACAATTTTTTTACGGGAGCAAAGCCATCGATACCATACAAATGTATTTTGTTCTAAATGTAAAGTTGCAATGCGTACCTTTTGTGTGTTTTACACATTTTGGAGACAAAAATATTGCTCCATCTGTAGTATCCATGTTACAGGATCCTTTCCATCAAACTTCCTCATATCCATTTTTGGAATATGGTCGTTCTTCCCACCAACATTAAAGTTTATGAAGTCACGATTAACATTTATTTTGTTCTCATCATGAGTTTCCTCTACTATATTTTCACCATTAGGAAACATTTCTTGTATCAACTTTGTAAAACCTTCCATGTCTGCTTTTAGATCATTCTTCATGTTTTCCATGTTATCCTTCATTTGTTCATCGTCTTAGCTTCCATGTCATCCATCCTAGATTCCATGCCATCTATCTTATATTCCACGCCTTTCTTCAAACCATCCATATTATTATTCAAACCATCCATCTTCACTTCCACGCCTTTCATCAAAACATCCATTTCATTTTTTGTTTCTCTTTGCGAGAGTGAAATTTGGTGCACTTGCTCTTGTAATTTTGATAGATCATGTTGCAATTCTTCATCTTCATGAGTCATAGTAGAGCCTTCTGAAGGCTTAATGGGTGTTGAATTATTTTTACGGGGCATTTTTTTGAACCCAATATTGATATATATTCTACAATATGCCCTTGGAATCGATTCAAATTGATTCTTCAAACAAGACTTATGCAATTCGTAAAAAAAATACACACATTTTTCTTGCTTTTGAGGAGCTCGATATTGAAATTGGATTATCTTTGTGATTGCTGCTCGTCAATATCTGAAATTGGGCACTGAGGTAACCTTCTGAATTATCTTTTTAATGCACAGGTCTGACTTGATTTGGATTCTCCAAGGCAAATTTATGTCCAATCTCCCACAATGACCTAATTATGGACCGATTCAGTAGAGCAAACTTGTACAACTTGCCACGTGTTACCGTTTAGTCTTTTAGCTCTGAAATTGATAGAAAAGAAACTACAGTCCATGTACTTATGACCAATTTTTACGACACTCCAATCTAATGCTCAGAGAGAGAGAGTTATGAATATTTTCCCACAATCACCTCTTTGAGATGAAATTCAGGAGCCTGAAAAAGCACTAACTTCCACAGATCATATCTCCGAAAATATTGTGAACCAAGCTCTGAAATTTTGCAAAGCATTTCCTTAGGATTTTAGCTTCGCGCCCTAAAAATTTTAGATTCTTAACCTTCATAGAAAAAATGTTATAGCGCAAATTCCACGATGACCTATTTAGATTAAATTGAGGAGCTTGCAAAAATACCTAACTTCCACAGATCATATCTCTGAAAATATTCTGAACCAAGCTCTGAAATTTTTTGACGATGTTCCTCAGGATTTCGTATTCGCATAATAAAAATTTCAGCTTCTGAAACTTTGTAGAAAAAACATTATAGCGAAAATTCCACAATGACCTGTTTGGAGCAGCAAAACCTTAGAATCCAAAGCTCTGATACCAAATGTTGTGAAACCAGCTCCAAAAATATAAGAAAAGAGATATCAACGCCTTATAAATAAGCCACTTCGAGGGGGCAACCTCCAATACATTACATGAATGAACAATTCTTGGATGATACAAATTACAAAACCTCCTTTCTATATATAAGTTCATGGGGCCATAATGTAATCCTAGTGGGGCCACAATGTAATCCTAGTGGGGCCACAATGTAATCCTAGCCGACCTAACAATAATAATTTAAGGGCACAATAATAACAATATGAGGGTTACAGGGGTACAATAATAACAATAAGAGGGTTACACTAACAACACTAAGGGACTATACTAGTAGTATAGGGACGTAACAGAAGTGGGCTCACGGTATTGTGAAGTGTTCAGGGTAGGCCACACCGTAAACCCCACAAGCCCATATGATATTAAGGAGAAATATTACAAGATTTTACGGGAATTTGGTTTTCCAATCTCCATCTTTGTAGTGGCACATGTATATGAGTGGGCGTAGTTAATGTCGAAATGACGAATTTTTTTTTTTTTCAGGGTTTGAGGGCTACGAGTATAAAGTTGGAATGAAGGCACATCCAACAAAGTATCAAGGGAAAATAAAATTTATAAAGGGAATTTAGTCCTCGAAGGCCATAAAGAGGTTAGCACCTCGATGACCAAGTCAAAGGTCACAAAACCTAATATTGTGGAGAAATAAAGGTAAAGACACCAAAGTAAAGGAGTTATTATCGAGTGGGCTAGGTCGGAAGCCCATGATCCCATAAGTATTAAGGAATTCTATTTAAGAAAAATATATGAGCATTAGAGCATCTGGCCTCCCTGTGAGTAGCTACATATGTATAAAAGTAGGGGATTTTTGAATGCTCAAGGTGGCAGTTTTGTGTGTTTGTTGACCAAAGTTCATGTGCCAGGTTGTTTACAAAACACTATGAGATTGGTGTCTTGAGTTAAAAACATGCATGATTTAGTAGCTGATTATATGCGCTTAGTATTGTTTGTTCTATTAGATTAATGGAAACTATATAATAGTGCTTCTTGAATATGGAAAGGACCACGATTGTGTAAGAAGTTAATGGATCCCGCCTTGAACCAAAACAAGTCTCCTCTAATTTACCTTGCATACATTGAATAATTAACTCCCAACATAGAGAAATGATCAGGTTCCCATCCTCATGTTTAATTCAACTGTAGTATTGGGTGACCGAAGCCTATTCTCACAGATTAAATAGGTAGAGTTATCATATGCAGCATGGGTACCATGATGGAGTACACTCTTGGGTAGCTTGGATGGCAGAGTGATGGATGTCAGGGACTGCATTGATGATTGTATTTTAGTGAAACAAAACTAAGGATTATGGTTGAGAAAAGTGGGGTATGAAAAATTATAGTGAGTTGAAGTGTGGAGAGTTGTGGGAAGAGAGAAAAGATTTGTATCTGACTGAGTAAGAAGCAAGAAGTTCAGAGCTGAGATTTTTGTCTGGCATACTATGTGAGAAAGTGCTAAGAACAGAGTAGCTTAAGAAGTGAAGTGTGCTAAGTCGGAGAAGGATTACAGAGTAAAATGGAAAGATTTAGTGGATAAATTGGTGAGGTTTACATTTTTAGCATTAGTATTAGCCTTTTATTTCAGTTTGAAAATTGTATGAAAAGAATACCAGTCACTAGAGTAGATAGTGGCTTGTATTTATAAGGGGTTGGTGCCTCTTGGAAAGTAGTGGCTTTCTAACTTTAGGGGGTTGGGGCCTCATGTGAGTGGGTTCCCACAAACAACTTGATTTAATTAATTAGGTGCTTGAATTATATCATAATAACAAATAGATTGGTGGTTTTCTCCCTTTGGGTTTCCACATAAAAATACTTGTGTCAATATGTGTCTACTACTCAAGGTTATGGGTTGTGTGTTGATTTAAATGGTCTACATTATTGTATGTATATTGTATCAAGGATTATAACATAAGTAATTGACAGGAGTTAAAGAGAGTAAATAATTGAGCTTAAATTTTTTAAAATATCACTAATTACTGATTCAACCCCTATATCAGTAATTCCTTATTCCAACAATTGGTATCAAAGAAAAAGTTCCTTTAGGACCAATTCAACCACTTGAAGGTAGATTCATAAGTAGTTATGTCTAGACAAGAGAATCGCCATGCTTACTCAAGAAAGATACTAGTCTTTACCTGGAACAAACTATGCCTTTTGGAAATTTAAATTTAGGATGGAATCCTATCATATGTCCTTAGGAGTAGATGTTTGGAGCTTTGTGTTGGTAGACTACGAATTTCCTGGTTTCCCTCCCACAGATGTAGATAGTAAAATGGTGTATGGGAATAATTCTAAAGCCAATAATGTCATTCTCTTTGGCCTTAGTCAATATAAACTTGTAAAATTTATGCACTGTAAGTCTACTAAGGAAATATGGGTCAAGCTCAATCAGAGCCATGAAGGAGATGAGAAATTAAATTTTTCCAAGCTTCAAAACTTCAAAATGAGGTTTGAGAGCTAAGAAAGAGTGAAGAGGAAATAACAGCAGAGTACTTCCTTATATTTGATGAAGTAACCAATATGATTAGAGGTCTTGGTGAGGCTATGAAAGAATATATAATAGTTCAAAAGGTCTTAATATATCTGCCTATGATATTTAATTCCAAAATATCAGCCACTGAAGGAATGACTGATCTAAAAAGTCTCACAATGGACCAACTACTTGATACTCTCACAACTTATGAGATGAGAGTATGAAAAGAGAATACTGAACCAAATGAGGAAACTTTCTAGGTATCCAAGAAAGCTAAGGAGCACAAGGATAATCAAGACTATTCCAGTTGTGAATCGGATAAGGAGCCGGATCACTTTGCTCAGAAACTCAATTTTGGTTCAAGAAAGCATAAAGGGAATATTCCCTTCAAATTCTTTTACTGTGGACGAGTTGAAAAATTTTCCTCTAGGTTCCCTTACAAAGAAAATACTGAGAATTAAAATCATCAAAAGTTCAAAGGAAAAGTTTAGAAACATCAAAAGAAGTTCCACAAGAAGATGGGGCTCTACTTCAAAGAGGATAGCTCAACACCAAAATATGATAGTGAGAGCTATTCAAAAGGTGATTCAAATGATTTTTTGCTTATGGCACTTCAAGATGACTCCAATAAATAAAATGGTATAAATTTTGAAGAAGAAGAAGAAGAAGAAGGAGGAGGAGGAGGAGGAGCAGTGGACCTTGAAGGGGAACTCATCAGTGCTCTTAATGAATTAAAAAAGGCTAGAAAAAGAAACAAGAAATTAAAATAGTAGTTGTTGAGAGTTGAAGAAGGTATGTACAACTCAGAGAATGATGTGTTTTTTTTTATAAAAAATAAAACTTGAGGAATCCATGAGAAGTAAAGAGAGCTTATCCCTTTGATTAGAATAAAAAAAATGTATGTGAAAAGCTAGAAGAAGAGAATAAAAACATAAAGCGACAATTGATGAGAGAAAAAGGATAGATGATCCCAAAACATGTAAAGGAGATGTTGTATCCCTAAAAGTTAGGTTAGAAGAATCAAAACTGAAGGAAGAACTTCTTGATGAATTTATTCATGAATTGGAAGAAAATTTTCAGAGTCTCGAGGTAGATATTGGCTCTCTGATAACTGATCTTGCGATATTAGAGACCGAGAAAAGTGTGAATGAAAATTTTGCAGGAGGGACGAGAAAGCTAGATAGTATTTTGAGTAGTTAAAGGTCTACAGAAAATAGGACAAACCTTGGATATTATGGATCACAAGAGCTTTCTTTCAGAAAGATGAGCATCAGGTATGTTGGATTTGAAGACCCCAGAGTTATGCAAAGGTGCTTCAAGGAAAAATCAAGGGAATCAAGCTAATTTATAGCTAGAAAAGAACCCAAAAATTGAACTAGAATTATAATTCCCTAAATGGATCGTATCAGAGGAGAATGAAAAAATAAGCATGACAATAGAGGTGCCAACAACATGCTGAAACTCAAAAAATTTCCAATTTTACGTACCCTAATTTTTTTTATGGTAATTGCTATAAATGTGATATCTTTGGACATAAATATTTTAATATTAGAAGAGTAAAAGCTGAAAGAGATGAAAATTTGAGATACATAAAGTATCAGGATGATAGCTCTCAAAACTCTCCTCCTAGGAATATAAATCCTCTCTCCCCTGAAGGATGATGTTAAATTTTTCAAATGTAGGAATTGTTGGCATTATGGCTATTGTGTTGTCCTTAATTACAACCTGCTAGATAAATATGTCCTTGATGTAAACCTTATTATAATATGATGATTGTGTAACTATTGTAAATGGAATGTTTGATGGTACATATATTTTAGAGGATATGAAAGAGAAATGGTATTTTAGTTACAAAAGGAAGAAAAATGTGAAGTTTGAAAAGTATACATGATCCTAAGTGAGAAATAGTCATGTACATATGCAGGTTCTATGAAGAAAATTTGTGTACATAATCTGAACAATGGAAAAATAGATACCAATGGTCATTATCATGGTAATTTCCCATAGTAATTGTGGCAACAACATCTATTTTATCCTGTCAATGAATGCCATAAACTTTACCAAAGGATTTTCTTGTGGTATTGGAAAAGGAAAAAACTATATAAGGATATGTAGATCAAGGAGTTATGGGTACAAGTAATGGATTATTCATGTGTGACCTGATTTGTAATAGGTGTGTACCAGGGAGCAAGGAGAAGGCTTAGAACTGAGAGATATGAAAATGCATTGAGCACTAATGATATTTTTATGGTTATGTAGTTAACTATCCTATATTTGTTCTTATAATGATGGTGTGATCTGAATGTGGCTATAGTAACATGTCATTTTGATAGTAAGGTATGTAGAATATATGTTGTGTTTGCAACGAAGATTTGATTCAGTGATTTAAGATCTATATGTGAGTTTTCTTTAGTAAGGCCCCATACAAATGTGGATTTGGTATAGTATTGTCGCATATAAATTATCTGATAATTTATTCAGTATGTTGAAATATAAATGAGGGTGCTATGCATGGTAATCACCTTCCTACAAAGATATATTTTATGAAGGTTGTGTATGTGTAATAGGGTTTACAATTTCTTCTTAATGATGATAGTAGATGAGTTTTGTTGTATTTATTGTTGTATGTCAATGATGTCTTGATCAAGATGGTGTATTTCAGATGTATAACTCGGAATATCCACAGTAGTCATTTTTAGTCTACGTTTCGAGTCTAAATCAAGACTCATCATCATGACAACCTGCTAAGAAGAGAGAAGATCAGGGTTAATAAATAGTGGAGAGAAGGAAAATGAAAGGCCTGACCAGCTCTTAATATTTATAAATTATTTAATGTTTATTTCATTTTTTATCTTTATTGCAGTGATATATTTTTTTTTATAATTATAGTTTATTTAAGTTATTTATATAAAATTAGAATTGTATGTTAATACTAAATATTTGAGGATAATGATAATATATATTATAATGGGTGAATAATAAATTATAATTATTGATTATAAGGGTCTATTCACTATTATTTTATTAAAGTAATTATATTAAATTTTTTTATCTTTATTAATGCTAAAAAAGGGGGAGGTTTGTTAATAATTAAGTAGGTTGTTACTAAAACTAAGGGAAACTAATAAGGTATATTTTAATAAATATATTTAAGAGGGTAAGTAAAGGGCAAATAAAAATTGATCCTAAATATAGAGATAACATAGAGTTAAATATTTCCCACGTGGTGTAGAGCAGTCGGTGATGGGGTGCACTCTTAAGGCACTCCATTCTGCAAGGTCACCGGTTCGAAACCTGTGGGTGGGATGGGAGGAGAAAAAATGGGAAGATTAGGATTAGTTTAAACGAGAAAAAAAAAACATAGAGTTAAATATTAATAGAATTAGAGGGGCCTATTTAATTAATAGTATTAGAGGGGTTTAATTTTAATAACATTAAAGGGGTTTAATATTCACTATTATTTTAGGGTGAATAGTAAATATTAATATAATTAGAGGGGCTTATTTAATTAATATTATTAGAGGCATTTAATTTTAATAGCATTAAAGGGGTTCATATAATATGCAGTGAGGGCTAACTACAGAGTTATATAATAAGGGAAGTAAAGAAAAAGAGGGGGGTGATAAGGCAGGTTAAGGAGAGTTTTTAATTTTAAAAGAGGATAAGAAAGCCAGCAAGTTAGTGGGGGGAGAAGGTGATAGGAGATGATATAGGGGAGAAAGGAAAAAGGTGGAAAGAAGGTAGAGGTATGGTATGCGGGTCAGAGTATAAGAGATGGATACAACAGGAAAATAAGGAAGGTACAATGACAAGAGGGCAGATGGGTAAGGTGCCAACATACAACATAGGGGAGGGTAAGCTTATTTGCGGGAAAGAATATGGATCCAATTCCTGCTAATCTCTAAGTCTCCATCTCTATTAAGGTTGTGGGGATGTTTAATGATTTCAAGGGCTTCACATACTTTACGTTTAAAATGATGCTTCTCATTGGTAATGACCACCGCATCTTCAAGGCATATGTGGTGATGCGTCTTATTGGAGTGTTCTGCCAAAGCCGAGGTTTTGGTTCTTCCTAATATGATGTTTGCCCCATGTTCTTTAAACCTAATTTTGAAGGTCCTACCTATTTCCCCAATATAGCAATCTCTGCATGAACAATTAATTTTGTAAACCACTTTTTGTTGGAGGTGGTCGGGGTCATATTTGACATATTTCATCCTTTTTCTAATGGTCATTAGAAATTTGAAGGATGCTCTAATGTTTTTCTTAGCTATAAATTTGGCCATCTTGTCCGTGACCTCTTAGATATAGGGGAGGTATGTTTTTGTTGTTGCGGAATAGTCAGTTGAAATTTTGTTATTTCTAGATCTCGCTCTTTGAATAGCTCTGTTGATGTCTCTATTACTGTATCCCAGGTTCATGAACGATCTTCTTATATGTTCTATTTCTTCCTCAATATGAGTATTGTCTAATATTCTAAAATATCTTGTAAAAAATGTCAACAGAACCCCCATCTTCTGGGCAGGTTAGTGGTGTGAATCAGCATGTAGGTAATTGTCTGTGTGAGATTTATTCCTGAACACTTTGTGTCCAAGGGTTCCGTCTTCATTTCTCGAGAGGATAATGTTGAGGAAAGGGATACGATTTTTTACTTCACCTTCCATTGTGAATTGTATATCTTTGGAAATGATATTGAGGTGGTTCAGGAAGTTCTCTAATTCTTCATCCCCATGTGGCCAATCGATGTTAGTGTCATCCATGAAACTGATCCAAATTTTAGGTTTCAATGGGTAAGAGTCAAGAGCTTTCTTTTCAAATTTTTAAATAAAGAGGTTGGCCACTATGGGTGACAATGGAGAACCCATAGCAACTCTCGATGTTTGTTCAAATATTTCAACTTGGAAGGTGAAGAAGGTGGAGCAGAGAGAAATTTCAGCAAGCCTTGTATATCGGTTGTGTTTTGGTTGTGCATTGATTTGGTTGCAGTGGTTGGTTAAGTATTTAGTGACTTGATGTTTTAGTGATTCAGTTGGTTTACAGGGCTTCCATGATTTTTATTTTGAGATTCAGTATTTCAATTTGGCATATTGGTTTGGGATTATTTTTGGTGTGGGTCTAGTGTGAAAATTTGATGAAAGGTGGCATGCATGTTTTGATGTGTGTTTGATATAGGTGGATCTAGTATGAAATATTGTGAAGCATGTTCCATGAAGGGTGTTATGGGTTGGAGCCTTTAGTGAGGAATAGAGCTTCCTCCCAATGGTTTCTAGTAAACTTTTTCAGGGGGTAGGTGCTCCCTTTCGGTAGGATCTAGTAAACGAGATCAAGTGATTGTAGCTCCCTTCCATTGGATGTTGGAGAATGAGTGGAGGTTCTAGAATCCTACATGTAGGAGCTTGCATGTTGATAAGGGTCTGCACAAATATAATACAATTATTTAATACTTTTTATTTATAAGAGAATAGTATAGAGATGACAACAACAATGGTTTTCTCCCACATTGGTTTTCCACCTAAAATTCTAGTGTTCATATGTGTTTATATTTTTCTTGTGTGTTGATGATTTATATTCTCTTTATTGTTCATTATTACTACTAAATAAATGGATAATGAAATAATGATGCACTGGTTAAAGATAAACATCTGATGGAACATATGAAAAATTAGTTACATGTCTGGATTTACTAGAGTCACATACTTACGTGAGTTTCATGAAGAATAGTAACATACAAATATTTGAATTTGAAATTTAAAGTTAAGGTAAACTAAAAAATATTGATTCCCCCCCCCCCCTGCCCTCTCAGTATTTTTCCTAAAAATTAGTATCATAGCAGGTCCCTAAAAAAAAGCTTGATTGCTTAAAAGAAGATATAAAGGGATTATAAGCAAGATGGAAGGAGTATTTTCTGCAAAGCCACTCATTGTTAATGGAAATACGTTTATTATTTGGAAGGTCAGAATGAGAGAATATTTGCAGCCTTTGGGATTTGATGTATGGGAAACTGTTGACGGTGGATATCAATACCCAATATCAATTCCCACATATAATTCATGAAATAAACAGTAAGGGAACAATGCAAAGGAAGTAAATGTTATCTTCGAAGGATTAGCTGAATCTAATTTTTTTAAATTCATGCAGTTGAGCACTGCAAAGGTAATATGGGATAAGATTTTCCAAAGCCATGAAGGTTGCACTAAGGTAAAAGGTGCTAAACTTCATACATATAGAATTTTGTATGAGTCTCTTAGAATTCATGATGATAAAATAATTACAAGCTTTATGCTTATAATGGATGATATTGTTAACACAACGAAAGGTCTTGGTGACAAGATAAAGGATACTACTATTGTTAAAAATATTTTGAGGTCACTAACCCCAAGGTTTGATTCCAAACACTTTTCCATTGAAGAAATGAAAGATTTTAAGAAGCTTACCCTTGAAAATTTCCATGGTATCTTGACAACCTATGAGATGAGAAAAGTGGATACCTAAGGTATTATATAAGTGACCTTCAAAGCCACATGTGAAGAGAAAGAAGATAAAATTCTAAAGATACAAGTTACATTTCATATGACGAAGGATAAAATTTCGTGAGAAATTTGCAAGTGGGAATTGGTAAATTCAAAGGTAAGCTTCCCTTGAAATTTTTTTCTTGTGGAAGAGTAGGTCAATATGAATCCAAATGTCCATATAAAGAAAATCATGATAAGAAAGAGAAAGGAAAGTATGTTGACAAGAAAAATGCCAAAAATAAGTTTTATGACAAGAATTTTTTTTATTCTAATGAAGATTGTCAAAGAACATCTAAAACTCGGTAGATTTAGATTTAGATTCTAACACTCACTACCAAATAATTATGGCTCTTGAAGATCAATCAACTAGTGAATCAGATAGTTGTAAAGAAGATGATTTAATGAAAACATTGAAGGAAATAGATTTACTCAGGAATGAAAACAAAGAACTAGAAACAAAAGAAAGTAGTATTTTCAATGAAAGGAACTTGCTAAAGTCTCAATTACTAGTAGCCAATAGAAGAATAAAAGTATTAAAACGAAAATTTGAAGAAAAGGAAATGAATTGTGGAAAAATAGAATGAGAAGTTGCGACTCTAAGATTTAGAGAAGAACAACAAATCAGTAAAGGGATCCAAATCAATAGAGAATGTTATCAATGAAAAATTCGCTCATGTAATAAAGACAGGAATTGGATACAACCACATTGATTTATATTTACAATGTAATGAAAAGAACCATCATAAGGTTTTTCAAAATAAAACTGAATCAATCCACACATATGAAAGGAAATAACCGAGATCAAAGACAAGATCGGTCCCTAGACATAAACTATGGTTTCATGGATATTGTTTTTCTTGTAAAATATTTGGGCATAAAGTAATTGAATTTAGGTCAATAATTTGGAATGGAAGCAAAAGATGGGATAAGTTTGAAAAATTCAAGCACATTATTATAAATTGCAAACAATTTTGGAGGAAGAAGGAATAGAATTCAAAGACATAGGGAAGATTGTCCCTACCATAGTGCATTTTTATTAAATCATACTTCAAACAATGACTATGGAAGTGAATGCGAGGTACATAACCGCATGAAGAATATATGATGACTATCAGGTCCACAGGATCAATGGTCTATGATCACAGGGGAGCTATGCATATGGATCCTGATGATGAACAATGTAAACTTTGAAACGAGAATGGAAATGAGTACCTGTTTTTTTGAGGTAGCAAAAAAGTAATCCGATTTCGAAAAGTGCTCTTCCAGAATACACTTTGTTTTTTGGGAGCATGTTTTTGACACTTTAAATTTTCTTATTTATCAATTTTTTTTTAAATGCTATTGATTTTCATGCTAATTTTAAAAAGCGTTGATGCAACATCGACCCCTTATTTTAGAGGGATTATTTTTTATACTTTGAATTTTCTATTGTATTAAGTCTTAATATATTTTTTTAAATGTTGATGATTTTCATGCATAGTTTGAAAAACATCAACATTTATTTTCTTAAAGACATTTTTTACGCTTCAAATGTTCTTATGTCTTAGGTATACAGAATTATTTTTTAAATGTTGATTATTTAACAAATTTTCAAGTTTTGTTATGTCTCTTAGTGCTTTTCGTCCTAAGATATTAGTTTTTTATGTGTTTTTAAAACATATATATATTTTTGTTTTACTTTGAAATGTTTTTTTTTTTTTTTTAATAAAATTTTATTTTTTTTGCAAAAAAAAATAATAATAATAACATTAAAAATATGTAAAAAATAAAATACAAAATTGTATATGAAAAGACAAAAAAAAACATTACAAATGTTAAAAAATTAAATTTTACTATGGAGAAAAAAAAAACATATTTCAAAACACACATAATTTAAAAATAAATAGAAAATTAACTATATATATATATATATATGATGATGATGATGATGGTTAACGTCCACTGAGACCAAATTTGGTCTATTGGACCTATAATTTTCTTAACTGTTCTTAATTGTCTGAATTCTTGTCTTTCTTGGCGAGATTGGTGTTGTAGCTTTCTTTTTCTTCTCTATGATGTTCCAACTTCCTTTTTCTTGCACCTCTTTCATTTCTTCTGATTCTTAGGCCACTGGTGTCTTATCTTTGGGATCTTGGAGATCTACCTTGTTGCTAAATGGAGATTTCTTTTGTGCACTATTCGAATCCTCGTAATTGTTGTTTGAGGGGTTGTCGAGTTCGTTCTGTTGTTGGGTGGGGCTTTCTCCCTGCTTGTCTTGAAGGTTGTTTATTTCTTTCCTAATTTCTTGCGATTCAGAGTTTTCTGGAGAGTATTCTTCCTTGATGATAGTATAATGTTCCTTTTGTGCTCCTTCCCACCATGTAGATCTATGGTTATTCTTTCTAGCAGAATTTCTCTGGGAGCCTTTTGGGAAATTTTTGGCTAGATGGCCTATATCAAAGCAGGATCGACATATGAAGAGGACACTTTCATAGTTGAGTTTTTGGTTCCATACATAGTATTTTCTTGTTAGGATTATTTCAGCTCGGAATCTGACGATGAAGTCTGTTTCTACACAAATGCATGCATAGGTGGTTCTGACATATTCCTCTATTTCTGGGCACCTATAGTAAAATTTCTCAATTGCATTTCCAATGGATTTTAGTGAGGAGAGATTCTAGAGATGCAAAGGTATGTTTGGAAGTCTGACCCAGACTAGTGTTAAGGTTATGACTGTTGTTGAGGGATCGAATGATGGGTTCCATGGCTTCATGAATAGGCCTGAGTTTTCCCAAAACCAAGGGCCGAAATCTAAAATTCATTGTCTGCTTTCAGGGTTTTCAAAATCTACTATAAAGAAACCCTTAGCATAGGGGTAGATATTAATTTCATCAGAAATGACAGGCTTCCATACCTCCGAAATCCAACTATGGAGAGCTGTCAACTATGGCCAAAAGCCATTAAACCGGCAGATTAAGGCACTTTTAGAAAACTTCAAGGCCTCATCCAGTGAGGTCCTGACCACCTACACAGTGGGAGTTGGGGCTTCACTGACAATATGGGCAGGAGCTTGCCTCTCAGAGCCTGACGGAACTGGGCCAGCAATTATCTTCGCGAAGCTGGGAGCCATGCTTATGAAACCCTAGTTCGGAAGATATCAGAACCCTAATGGAGCAGAAGATATCTCTACCCTTGGCAAAAATAGTATACTATGAGAGATTCTCAAACCAACGGAAGTAAACCACTGGGTTTGGCTATTGAAATCAACCCTAACTAATCCGAAGATGTTGATGCGAAGATTAGAAGATCTGGAGTAGAAGATAGGTGCAGATGCTGCTGCCGATGTAGGTGCAAAAGATCCGAAGGTGCAGATCTGTGCTTTCGAAAGGGCTTGCAAATCTTGCAAATTAATTAACGCGGATCCCTTAGATTGACATGCATTAAAAGGGAAAATCGACTTACTCAATGCTGATGAAGGTGCAGAAGATCCAAAATAGTTATTGCACAGTGTTACTGCACCGTGTTCTTGCAAATTAATTAATGCAGATCCGTGTTACCTTCCGCTTGTATGCCACCCACAGAATAATTATGAGATCCACCGTAGAAATATGCCACAGGTGCCTAAAATCCACCGCCGAAGATTCAAAGATGTTCCAATGTGGAAGTAAACCACTGGCTTTGGCTATCGGAATCGACCCCGACTGATCTGAAGATGTCGATGCGAAGATTAGAAGATCTAGAGCAGAAGATAGGTGCAGATCCGAAGACCCCAAAGAATAGAATAATTCTGAGATCCACCGCAGAAATATTCCACAGGTGCCTAAAATCCACCATAGAAGATTCGACTTACTCTATGGTTTGTAGAGCCGTAGAGTCGTAGCTACATAAATAAGGAGCCCTCGTCTTATCCCACTCACTGCAGAAGACACGATCTGAGCTTGTCAGAGAAGACTCAATCTGAGCCCTCTACAGAGACTGACCTCAACGTAGAAGACTCGATCCAAGCTCTCCATAGTGACTGGCTCTATAATATATAACAAGTTTACATAATTAAAAGAAAATCATAATTTTTTTTTTAAACCTTAAATTTAAACTAAAAATATAAACAAATTATAATAAAAAATTTTAAAAACATATAAAAAATTAAAATAAAAATATAATTAAAAAAAAAAATCACACTTTCAAATTAAATTTAAAATAGTAAAAATAAAATAAAAATAAAAACTAGAAAAACAAATAAGAATTAAAAATTAAAATAATTTAAAGTCGTAACTAAACAAATTAAGAAATAAAACTAATTTAAAAAAAAAAAAAAATTTTATGCTGCCTAGCTGCAACTCCTACGGCTGCCCAACTTGGCAGTTGAGCAGCCATAGGGGGAAAGGCCAATTCTCAGAATCGACCTTGCCCCGTGTGGCCGCTTGGCTACCATGCTGGGTGACCGTGGGAACTGCGGCCACAGCCCCCACAGTCGCCCAGCCCACGACCGAGCGAGCACAGCTAGCGACCATGCCCAAAGGCAAGGCCAGCCGGCTGTGGCCACTTGGCCATTAGGCCTTGCCTTCAGGCTAGGCAACCGTGGGATCTGTGGTCGAGCGGCCACAACCAGTTGGCCTTGCCTTTGGGCTCAGCCGCCGACTGTGGCTGCTAGGCTGGGCGGCCGAGCCCGAAGGCAAGGCCCACCAGCTGTGGCCGCTCAACCGTCGGGCTAGGCAGCTGTGGGAGTTGTGGCTGTGGCTCCCATGACCACCCAATGTGGCGGCAGAGCTACCACAGTCAGTTGGCCTTGCCTTCAGGCTCGACTGCCGAGCTGGGCAGGCATGGGAGCTGCGACCACAACTCCCATGGCCACCTAGCCCTGCGGCCGAGCGGCCACAACTGGCAGGCCTTGCCTTCGAGCTCACCCATCTCAGCAGCTGAGCAGCCACAAGGGGCTGCCCGATTCTTAGAATCGGCCTTGCCTCCTGTAGCCAGTCAGCTGTTGGGTTAGGCAACATAATTTTTTTATTTTTTATTTTAATTTTTTTTTAGTTACTTAAAAAAAAGTAGTTTTATTTTTAATAAATTTTTTTCACTATTTTTAATCTATTTTTAAAGTGATTTTTTCTTTTAATTTTAAATTTTTTATGTTTTTATTATTATTTCTTTAGTTTTTTAATTTAAATGTAAGATTTTTTAATAAAAACTTATGGTTTTTTTTAATTATTTAAAATTGTTCTATTTTTTTTTATTAATCTTCTATTTTTTTTTAATTATTTGTTTTTTAAAATATGTTTTGTATTTTTATTACTCTTTAATAGTTTTTTTTTTTTGGTTAATTTTGATTTTGGGTATTTTTAATGTTTAATTTCTTTCTCTTTTTTTATCAATTTCATATATATTTTTATATTTGAATTTTTTTTCCATGTTCTTATATTTGTTTTTTTTCCATGTTTTTAATTTTTTTTTATGTTCTAATAACTTCGATAGAAGTGCATAGCTAGTTTTAGTTAGGGAAGCATCCAAGCATATTAATATAGATAGAAAATGGTTGATGCTTGATCATTACAACTTCAGTAGAAGTGCGTAGCTAGTTCCTGTTAGGGAAACATCCAAGCGTATTAATATAGATATTGCATGATACTCAATCAACTAAGCACGGGTGTTATCTACTTCCTATTACTTTTTTGTGTGTTTATTTTTGTTTTTATTTTTCTCAATAATTTTGTTGTCATGTTTTTTAATTTATTTTTCTTTTGATATATACTTTTATTTATTTATTATTATTTTTTTGCAAGTTGAGTAGGACTACATCTTCATCATCATGTCCAAATGCATCACCCTGATCAAAGCGGGGAATTGAAGTGGTGACTTGACATCAAGGAGTGCGTAAACAACCCACCCAATCACCGTCTATTCAAGACCCCCTGAACTTTATTTACTTATTATTATGTTTTAAACTTTTTGTGTGTGTATTTTTATTTTATTTTCAATGTTTTAATTTTTGTTTTCTTTTATATTTTTCGTTTTCATATATCTATTTATTATTTTGTTTTATTTTTTTTCCCTATAGGGTCTGGGTCGATCTTCCGCTACCAACCTCATCTCATTATGTGTCATTTAGATTGTTAATTTTAAATTTTTCGTTGTAAAAGATCGAGTCCGTCCGCACAATGTGTCAATTTCATCGTTGATATTTAATTTTTCATTTCAATGGGTCGAGTTTGCCTATATTGTGTGTCAATTTGATGGTCGTATTTTTTTTTTTTGCAATGTGTCAAGCTAAGATTTTAAATTCATCAAATTTTTATCATTTAAAAAATAAACTCCTCCTCGAATTCTCACTCTTTCATTCAGGTGTTCATTTAAAAAATTTTTTTAGTCAAATTGTTTTCCATAATGTCATGGTTGAAAAATTGTCAAAATTTTAAGGTTTCCAAAAATTATAGTATTCCAGCATCAACATTTTTTTTTAGGTTGTTTTTCATGTTTTTTTGGAGTTTTTTGGCTAGAGTTCCCATTTTGAGATTATAGTTCATGTTTCAAAGTTTACCATTGGGGGAATTTTGAGGTCTAGATGGGCCTCCTAAGAGAAATGTATAACCAAAATAAACTTTGTAAGAACCAATAGGATTCAAGATGATAATGTCAACCATGGGGGATGATTCACGCATTTTTAACTAAAATGGTAAAAATAAAAAAAAATATAAAAATATAAAAATAAAAAATTACTTTTTCAACTCATATTTTTAACTTATCTCCCAAAGTTTTTACTCAAATTTCAAGTGGGAGTACTCGTTGGATGCAAAATTTAATTCCTTATCCAAGGAATATCCATGTTGCATACTTATGATGGACCCTACAACACGAAAAATGAGAAATACATTAAAAAACGTGATTGCAATCACATTTTTCATGTATTTATCTTTTTTCATGTAGCATGATTCATCGAAAGTATGCAACATGGGTAATCCTTGGATGAGGAACTAAATTTTGCATCCAATGAGTACTCCCGCTCGAAATATGAGTAAAACATTTGGGAGATAAGTTGAAAATACGAGTTGAAAAAATAGTTTTTTTATTTTTTCCCTCTAAAATTTGATAATGTAATCAAATCTTATTTTATTATTTCCACTATTATTTTATAATTTCCTTGGGGGGGGGGGGCATTTTATACCTCAAAATTCCCCTAATGCGTTGTTGATGATTCTATATGTTGTTTTGATATTCTTTTGGTGATGTTTGTATTACTAATATTGCATATGATGAAGTAATTGTTGATCATCGGTTGTCATTGATGTCAACCCAAGCAGTACCAGGGGCTACCCCAATATTGCATGGGAATTTTGACCTACTGAATTACTATATTTTGGGTCAAGGATGATTTTGATGGTTTATACTTGTCGAGAGTGAGTATTCGAGGAGGAGTTTCTACTCTTTCATTAAGCTCTTGAAATCCCTCCCACGTTCACTTGTTAAAGGCCCTCTCAACCTAAGAATTTATATAAATTGTGATCCTCATATCCTCCTTATGTAGGGATTTCACTATCTCGAACAAGACATCGTGGAATTTTTTCTCTAAAGTTTTTTCTACGAAGGTTCAAAAGCTGAAATTTTTATGAGGCTAAACCAAAATCCTGAGGAAGCTCCTGTAAAAAGTTCAGATCAAGGTACGCAAAATTTTCGGAGATATGATCTGTGGAAGTCAGTGTTTTTACAGGCTCCTGAAATTCATCTCAAAGAAGTGACCTTCGGAAAATCATCATAACTCTCTCTCTGAGTATCGGATTTGAATTCTGCAAAAAGTGGAAAATAGTGCACAGGTTGTATTTTTTTCTATATCAATTTCAAAGCTGAACAAAGAAAAAGTGACATGTGCAATGCCATACAAGTTCGCTCTACTGAAACAGTCCATAATTAGGGAATTGTGAGAGATTGGGCATAACTCTCTCTTGAGGAATCCAAATTGGGTCAGACCTATGGCATTGGAAATAAGACTCAGAGGAATACTAAAAGGCCGAAAATCACATATTGGGGATATGAAATAATAGAGCTACACCAAATTCAATATCAAGTAAGAAAAATATAGATCATGTGTTGTCAAGGGCTGCAAAGGACCAAACTTTCTAGGGAAACAAAGAAAAGCAAGGTGCAACAGAGGGTAGCATGAAAAGAGCAGCAATCAAGGTGCATAACAGTAGCAATCAAGGTGCATAACAATCACTGTAAAGGTATCATTGTACTAAGTCATTGTAAATACATTATTGTAGAAATTGTACTAGTGTCTATTTGCCAAGATTTGAAGAGGCAGTGTTGAGAGGTCTAGGATCATCATCAGGTGGTTGTGTCATAGTTGGGGTTATGGTCTATTGTGTCTTCTTCTTCTACATCATTCTATATCATTATAAAGTGGATCATTTTCCTTGGTACGGGAGTCCATTCTTCTTTTATTCTTCTACAGGGTGGTAGGGTGGTGCTAGGGTGAGTTGTAGCTCATTGAGTGTTGGGACATCCGTTCAGTTGAATTTTGAAGAATATTGGGAGTTGGAGCGTCCATCCAGTGGGAGCTAGAGAAGAATGATTTTCTAGATTATAGGAGGTTGGAGCTTTATTTTCAATTGGAGTTTAATATTAAAGAATTGTTAGAAAAGCATTAGGTGGCTTTTGTCCTGAAGAGGGTTTCTACCTTAAAAAATGTGTGCATTTGCATTCCTTTTGTTTATTGCTATCATTGTACAAAGACCGATAATAATTGAAGATTAACTAATGCTCTAATTGAAAGGAATACTGATTCATCCCCCCTCTCAGTATTTCCAAGAATTGGTTTCAGGGCTTGGTTCCTTCAATATCAGTTTAACAGCTGGAAGGAGATCATGGAGCATACCAAGAATGGTGTACCTCAGTTAAATGAAGATAATTATGCACTATGGAAATGAAGAATGGAGGTCTATCTCTTGGCACAAGGTTACGAAGTATGGGACACTGTTCAATATGGATTTACATCAACCGCGGATGAACAAGGTAAGAAGAATTTGGTAAATAATGCAAAAGCAAAGAATATTATTATCAGTGGAATTATTTAATTTGCTTATCATAAGGTGTTGGGTTGTAAAACCACCAAAAATGTATGAGACAAGCTTCAGAATATATATGCAGGTGACTCAAATGTCAAAGAAGCAAAGCTTAAAATCTATAGAGAAAAATTTGAGCAACTCAGAATGAAAGATGATTGCAACATTGCTGCATACTTCCAATACATTGATGAGATAACCAATACTCTTGAAGGATTGGGAGAGCCAGTTGACAAGAAGAATATTATACAAAATATTCTTAGAACGTTACTAGGGAGATTCAACCCAAAAGTATCGGTCTTAGAATACAATGCAAATCTGGACAAACTCAGCAAAGAGGAATTACACAGAGTTCTCATAGCATATGAAATGACACTTGATGAAGAATAGGGTACTTTGCATCTAAAAACTACGTTCGTTTCTTCTAAGAAAAATAATAAGGACAAACAACCTTCAATTGAAAAGACATGCACCTGAAAGTGTGAAGGAAAGGGAGATGATAAAGAAGGTCTTTTAGATGATGAATATGCTTACTTTACGAGAAAACTAAAAATTGGTAAGGGAAAATTCAAAGTTAAACTTCCATTAATATGTTTTGGTTGTAGTGAGGTTGGGCATTTCGCAGAAAAATGTCCGAATAGAAGTGATGGCAACTCAAAAGGAAAGAAACGCCTTAAGAAATTCAACAAGCAAGAAAAAAAGAAAGGATCCAAAAGGAACTTTCTCTCTAAAGAAGATAGCTCATCATCCGATGAAGACAGTAATAGAGAATAAGAAGCCAATGAGAGAGTATTGTTTATGGCCAAGCACAATGAACAAGAGGTATCAAACAACAAATAAGAAGGGTTGACCATAGAAGAATTTTATAAGGTGGCAATCAGGCTTATAAAAGAGCTCAAGGCTGAGAATATCCATTCCAATACTCTTGAAGAACAAGTTCAAGGTCTCAAAATTAAATTTGAAGACCACAAATGTATTGAAGAGTCACTTCAAAAGAAGTTGTAAGAAAGAAACCAAGAAAGGGAAGCATTAGAGGCCGAAGTAGTCTCGTTGCATAAGGAAGTGAAGAAGGGAAAAATTGTCCAAAACTATGCCAACAGCTAAAGGGCATTGGAAGAACTCATCAACAATCAATTATCTTACAATGATAGAACCGGCCTCGGTTACGAAGAAGAAGAAGCAGGACCTTCTACAACAAAATACAATGAACCTATTGTACCTCCTAGAGACAGTATTGAGTTGTATAAAGACCAGTGCCTAGGACATTTTAACTGCAAGGAGCATATGACTCAACTGATAGGAGTTGACAAGGATAGGCTTTCATGATATAATCTCTTGGATGAATGGTTTAATAAGGGTGTAACCAAGACCCCAAATTTCAACACAACAAAGTTGAAACTGCTGAAACTAAGTATAAACTTCAATACATAAATGCATCCGACATCTTTAAGACAGAATGCTGTAGAGCGGGCTAACTTCTAAAATTACTCACAGATATCAATTAATATGTAGGTGATGACTGTGGAAGAAAATGTAGTAGAATATTAACCATAACAGGGCTTATCCAAAGACAGAAATCCATATATACTGGGCCTATGCAAAGAAAAGAATCCATATATGTGAACAATCCCAAGGACAAGGATCCATTGTAGTTAATATCAGAAGAACGATGGAAGAGATGAAAAATGAAACAAAATATCTTGCCTGAGATATATTTAAAGCGCTATAACTGAGTAAACATGAGGATCTGTAATGATAAATTCACATTTAAACATAGGAGCACTTGCATTCTAGAGCACAGATATAAGAAATGTGGAGATGTGTAAAAAGAACATTTGTATTACAAAACATAGAGAAGAGCTACAAACTGTGAATCACCTAGATCAGAATCCCCAATTCCAACGAAGCTTCTTATCACTGAGTCCCTACGGGATCTTCAACATCAATTATAAAAATTAAAACAACATACATACAGAGTCTTTGAACTAGTGAATTCTTTGAAAAATCTAGAACCCTGTAGATGTCTTTGCTTCCTGCTTTTATAGCATTTCCAATGGTCATACATGGAAAGATATTTTGGGAAAATATCTTTTCCGCCTGCTATTATGAAGTTTCATGTCTTAATCAAAACATCAAAATTGAAGATGGGGTAGAAACGACTCCCATCACTTTACAAATCAGGCTAGTAGCCATTTCTAATGAAAATAAAACAGCTGTCTAACTGAAAGTAAAATTACAAGAATGAAATGTAAATTTCACTCGAATATTGAAAGTAAAAAGAAAACAAGAAGCCGTGTGGGCCCAATCATGAGTTAACAATTTTAGTGGTTGGACGGAGTTGAGGCTGTAGCTGGGGGAGGCAGTACTGTGGTTGCAGAGGAGATGCCTTTCTTAGAGGTGGATGGAGCAGATGTGGTGAATGATGTACTTGCATGACTGTTGCACCTCTGCCAAGTGTCAGTTGCAGGATCAGGTATCGTAGTGAAAGCATCGACCCGAATATATACTTCAGTCAGTTCGGTATAGCTCGCCTAAGTAGGTAACCGTTGTTTCACCTGATGGAGAGAGAATTCTTTGCTAAGTACTGCAATTATAGTTTCAGCCTTAAGCCGAGCGGTCTTCTCAAATGGTATGTCAGTCTGATTCATCACTTATGTCAGCTGACACTCATATGCTGATAACGGTTGAAGAACTACATTTGAAGGCTCCTAGCATAATGGGAGGTCAGCGAGTGTTAGTTCGGTCCACTCTGTTTCGAACTGTTCCAAGCTTGTCACCAGTTTTTCCAAACTTCCCAATGCAAGGTTGCGCGCAGCTTCCTTTTCAATCACCCTATGAAATTCTAATGCCTCCTTGAACCTACTTTTGATTCCTCGTTTAGTCAATTCTGTTGAACTCAAATCATTCAGGAGAGCAACATACATTTTGGTGTTCTCAACCTTAGTTGAAGCGTCAGTATACCCTTCGTGGAGATTTCTTCTAAATAAGCGCACTGCGGCCTTGTTTTCTTCAATGAGGGTTAGGAAAGCCCAACGCTTCTTTTCTTCCATAATAACATCCGTCAAAATTAAGCGTCGAGTGTCCAAAAGAGTGATATTTCCTTTCATCTGGTTCGTAAGGTCTCGGATAGTCTTCTCCTGCTGTAACTTCTACTATTTCCCATATATTATTTCCTTTTGCAAAGCCGCTACCTTCTTCGAATTCTCTTTGAGGCAAGCCTCAAGCTCATTAATCTTCTGTCGTTGATGCAGGTGCATTGGAATAAGCCAACAATGTGAAAATTTGTTCACATGTTGTGGCTTGACAGAGTGAATTTCATTTACTGATTGGTAAAATTTTAGTTTATTGTGGAAGCCGATTTAGTAAATAGTTTGTTAATATTGTAATAAATGTGATTTTTTTATTTAGATTGGAGATAATATTGTTAAACAAATGTGATCGAGAGTGATAAGATAGGAGATTTGTTGTTAAGATCTTTAGTAAAAGTAGGGAATTTCTGTTAGCTATTATTAGAAAATAAGCTAATCATAAAAATGAGAAGAGGCGAGAGCTTTGAGTTTTTTTAAAAAGGAGAGTAAGAGTGATTTTATGTGGAACGAGAATAAGAGTAGTTTTAGTGTGGACCGAAAGCTCAGAAGAATAATAGATTGTGTGTCTGGTATGTAATAGAAGTCGTTTTCTTTATATAATTGGATAAAAGACCGAGGCTTTGTTTATGAACAAGTTTCATATTGTGTGCGCCGTTGTATGAGACATTCGGAAAGATTATGTGTTGATTTCTCTTTGTAATGGTTGGAATGGTTGAAATCTGTGTTTATTTAAATTGTAAGGATTCTAGTGGGTGAAATACAAAGTAATCTAGCCTGTGCGTGTGAAATTCGTTTACACAGAGAAATTATGAGTTAAACCCTTTTTAGAGCTTTGGAACGGGTTTCAAATATATAAGTTAATTGTTTTATGATCCATCGGGTCTGGATATCGCATCGTAGATTTGGAGAATCAAAGGCGAAAAGTTGAAAATGCGATTTGCGATCTGCGACATCCATCGCATCGCAACTTTGGAAAAGTGCGATCTATGAAGTCAACAGTTGAAAGTGCGATTTGCGATCTGCGACATCCATCGCATCGCAACTTTGGAAAAGTGCGATCTGTGAAGACAACAGTTGAAATTGCGATCTGCGATCTCTGACAGCCGTCGCATCGAAGTTGGTGGAGTGGCGGACCCACCGATATTTATAGAAGCGGCTATATATGTTTCAGATCCGTATATGTGGATTCGAGTGAATTTTATATAGTTTTCCGTGTATTTGTATTATGTATGGCCATGAGCTTTTTGTAATGTTTGTGATAGTTGTTTAGACTCCGATGTATAGATGGCATGATTTTAATATAGATCCACGGTTCAATTAAAATGTTTAAAGTTCAAACCACTTCCGATAGCCCATAACCCACAGGCCTAGGTTCGATATTTTTACACGCAAGGGGATTTGGTCAATACCCAAGAACTCTTTGCGTCAATTTTTGGTATCAAAGCAGAAGAGACAGTTATTGCAGCGAAAATGCCACCAAGAAGGGGAATTGGTCGAGGAAGACCAGAACCAAATGCAGTCTTGATAGAAGAAGTGCGAAGACTGCGTACACGAATGGAGACAATAGAGACAGCCCAAAGAAGAGCGCCTGATGAGGGAGCTGAGAGTTCTTCCAAAGAATCTGATGAAGATGTGGAAGCAGGAGAAGAAAATGAAACTACCAAAGTCATCAAGATGCTGGCAAAGGTTGGAAGTAAACCTAAGATATATATTCCTATGTATGAAGGGAGTTTGAATGCGGAAGAGCTCATGGATTGGATCAGATCCATATATCAGTACTTCGACTATGAAGAGGTTGAGGAAAACAAGAGGGTGAAGTTTGTCGTCACTAGATTGAAAGGTCATGCAGCCATCTGGTGGGACGAGGTACAGACATCAAGAACGAGAAAAGGGAAATCTAAGATTAAGCAGTGGGATAAAATGGTAAGTAAACTGAAAGCAAAGTTTTTTCCTAAAGACTATCATTTGAATCTTTTCAAGCAAATGCAAAATTTGAAGCAGAAAGGAATGTCTGTTAAAGAATACATAGAAGAACTCTACAGGTTAAGTAGTAGAACAGGGCATGTAGAAGATGACTTGGAGAAAGTAGCCAGATATGTTAATGGGCTAAGGTATGAAATACAAGATGAGATTGGCCTGTTAAGTTTGAAGACTGTTGAGGATGCCTATCAAGCAAGTCTGAAGGTAGAGGAGAAAATATTGAGGAAACAGAGTCAAAGAAACAGAGGAAAGAGCTCAGCAAGAGGTAGAGGATCTAGCAGATCTAGAGGAACACAGCATCAACATGAAACAGGAAGTTCAAGTGGCAGATCACCACAGATGGGTGAGTGTAGTAGAGGAAGATTCGCGCCTAGAGGAAGAGGGTGAGGTAGAGATGTTAGATTTTATACTTGTGGAGAATGGGGACATATGTCGCGGTACTGTCCTCATAACAAATCAGCAAGCCAGAGGGGTGCAAATGTGGCTGAGGCAAAGTCAGAACCACCTCGACTTGTGGAGAAAGAGGAACCACCTGAAGAAGGTGAATCATTGCTGCTTAGAAGAACTTTGCTGAGATCAGAAAAGGAGATGGGAGAACCTGCACAAAGGAAGAACTTATTCAGGACTACATGCAAATCAAAGGGTAAGTGTTGTAAGGTTATATTTGATAGCGGGAGAACTTATTCAGGACTACATGCAAATCAAAGGGTAAGTGTTGTAAGGTTATATTTGATAGCGGGAGTACTGACAATCTTGTGTCTATAGAGATGGTGGAAAAGCTTGGATTAACAAGGAAAGCACATCCTGCACCTTACAAAGTATCTTGGCTTCAGAAAGGGCATCAAGTTATCATGACAGAGCAGTGTAATGTGGAAATGCAGATCGGCACATACAAAGACGTGATCTTATGTGACATAATGCCCATGGATGTATGTCACGTGTTATTGGGAAGACCATGGCAATTTGACCGGAAGGCGATTCATGACGGGAGAAGAAATACATACACCATAGAGAAGGACAGAATTAAACATACGCTGCTGCCAGTGAAGAATGATATTGAGAAAGAACTGCCTGAGAATAATATTATGTTGATAAGTGGCAAAGAAATGCTACAGGAGGTCGACAAAAGCGAGGAGCTGCATTTCGCTATCGTGGGGAGGCCAAAGGTAATCTTAACCTCTACGAATTTAAATGATTTTCCTGAAGAAATTCAATCTGTGTTAAATAATTTCATGGATATCATCGTGGATGAGTTGCCAAACGAATTACCGTCAATTAGAAGTATAAGTCACCATATCGACTTAATACCAGGAGCAAGTCTACCTAATAAAGTTGCATATAGATTAACTCCTCAGGAAAATGCAGAGGTTGCAAGACAAGTTTAGGAGCTGATGGACAAGGGGCCGATTCAAGAGAGTCTGAGCCCGTGTGCTGTGCCAACGATGGTTAGTCCGAAAAAGGGAGGAGAATGGCGCATGTGCACCGATTCCAGAGCTATCAATAAGATAACTGTCAGGTACAGATTTCCTTTGCCTAAAATGGATGATTTAATGGACTGTTTAAGTTGATCCAGGTACTTTACAAAGATATATTTAAAAAGCGGGTATCATCAGATCAGAATTCGAGAAGGCGATGAATGGAAAACAACGTTCAAAACAAATAGTGGACTGTATGAGTGGTTAGTGATGCCTTTTGGACTCACTAATGCGCCCAGCACATTCATGAGATTGATGAACGAGGTCTTGAAGGAATATACAGGTAAATTTGTTGTTGTTTACCTTGATGATATTCTGGTTTTTAGCAAAATTAAAGAGGAGCATTTGGAACATCTGAAGTTAGTCCTGAAAACTCTGCAAAAGGAAAAACTATTAATCAATTTGAAGAAATGTAGTTTCATGAAAGAAGAGCTGGTGTATTTAGGATTTGTGATTTCCAAAGAGGGCTTGAAAATGGATCTGGAGAAGGTACAAGCAATCAGAAACTGGCCTACTCCCAGAAGTGTATTTGAGGTAAGGAGCTTCCACGGACTTGCTAGTTTTTACAGGAAATTTATTAAAGGGTTTAGTCAAATTTGTGCACCAATCCTTGAGACAATCAAAGAGGTCAACTAGCCATTTCGATGGACAGAAACAGCTGACAGGAGTTTTAATCTGCTGAAAAAGAAGATAACAGAAAAGCCAATTCTAGCATTGCCTAATTTTGAAAAAGTCTTTCAAGTGGAAACCAATGCAAGTGGAGAAGCAGTTGGTGCGGTGCTGAGCCAGGAGCAAAGACCGATAGCGTATTTTAGCGAGAAGTTAAATGATGTGAAAAGGAAATATTCTTCCTATGATAAAGAATTTTACGCTATTATGTAGGCCTTAAATAAGTGGAGGCATTACTTGCTACCAAAAGAATTCATTTTATATTCAGACAATCATGCTTTGCAGTTTATTAATAATCAGCCAAAGTTAAATCAGAAGCATGCTAAATGGGTGGAATTTCTGCAAAGTTTCACTTTTGTAATAAAGCATAAAATTGGTAAGTCTAATAAAGTGGCAGATGCATTGAGCAGGGTAAGTTTTATTTTGCAAGGGTTTAAAGTGGGTGTTGTAGATTTTGATGAAATGATAGAAATGTACAAAGATGATGAAGATTTTAAAGAGATCTACACAATAGTTCAGAATCCTGTGAGCCATAACAGAAGTCAATGGATGGACTACCTTATTCAAGGAGGCCTGTTATTTAAAAGCAACAAATTATGTATTCCCAAATGTTCAACGAGGGAGAATATAATCAAGGAGAAGCACAGTGGAGGATTGTCTGGTCATTTTGGACAAGATAAAACCTTCGCTCAGGTGAATGATTTTTATTATTGGCCTAAAATGCAAACTGATGTTAAAAAGTTTGTTGAGAAATGCAGGGTATGTCAATATGCCAAAGGAAGGAGTCAGAATATCGGTCTATATCAGCCATTTCCCATACCAGATCGACCATGGGACGCAGTGAGTATGGACTTTTTTCTGGGTTTACCAAAAACTCAGAGAAGAAATGATTCTATTTATGTTGTTGTAGACAGATTTTCAAAAATGGCCCATTTTATTGCTTGTAAGAAGACTAATGATGCAACACACATAGAAAATTTATTCTTTTCAGAGATTGTAAGATTGCATGGGTTACCTGTAAGCATTGTATCAGATCGGGACACTAAATTTGTAGGGCATTTTTGGAGGACACTTTGGAAGAAACTGGGAACTAAACTTAGTTTTAGTTCAGCATACCATCCTCAGACAGATGGGAAAACTGAATCAGTAAACAGGAGCTTGGGGAATATATTAAGAAGTTTGGTACATCAGCATCCCAAACAATGGGATTTGGCATTAGCTCAAGCTGAATTTGCTTACAATGATACACCAAACCGAAGCACTGGAATGAGTCCATTTCAGATTGTCTTTGGAATGCATCCGAGAGGAGTATATGAGCTTATAGACTTGGGAAAACAGGAATCTAGAAGTGCAAGTGCTGAAGATTTTGCTGAACAAATGCAGAAACTATAGGAAGAAGTCAAAGATAAATTGCAGGAAAGAAACAAAAGATATAAACAGAGAGCAGATCTGAAAATAAAGGAAAAGGAGTTTCAGGTAGGAGATTTAGTCATGGCATATTTGAGGAAAGAGAGATTTCCTACAAAGACTTATAATAAACTGAAACTGAAGAAGATAGGACCCTGTAAAATCAAAAGGAAGTTTTCAGCCAATGCATATGAGATTGAGTTGCCGGAAGGAATTGGAATATCCCCAATTTTTAATGTTGCAGACTTATATCCATTCAAAGAAGTAGAGACCGAGTTGCAAACTGAAGTTATAGATGATGAAGTTCAAACTGTGGATTGGGAGGAACAGGTACCAAAAGCATGCAAGAAAGAAGTAGAAGCTATCTTAGATCAAAGAATATCCAAGAAAACTCGAGGGCAGACATATTTTCAGTATCTTGTTAAGTGGAAAGAGCAACCAATGGAAGATTCCAGTTGGTTGACAGCATCTGAATTACAGAGATATGGAGAAAGTCCCGAAATTTTGAAGGACAAGTCTTTTTTTCCCCGGGAGTCTGGTGCAGGAGCATCGGAATAAGCCAGCAAAGTGAAAATATGTTCACATGTTGTGGCTTGACAGAGTGAATTTCATTTACTGATTGGTAAAATTTTAGTTTACTGTGGAAGCCGATTTAGTAAATAGTTTTTTAATATTGTAATAAATGTGATTGTTTATTTAGATTGGAGATAAGATTGTTAAACAGATGTGATCGAGAGTAGTAATATAGGAGATTTGTTGTTAAGATCTTTAGTAAAAGTAGGGAATTTCTGTTAGCTATTATTAGAAAATAAGCTAATCATAAAAATGAGAAGAGGCGAGAGCTTTGAGTTTTTTTAAAAAGGAGAGTAAGAGTGATTTTGTGTGGAACGAGAATAAGAGTAGTCTTAGTGTGGAGCGAAAGCTCATAAGAATAATAGACTGTGTGTCTGGTATGTAATAGAATTCGTTTTCTTTATATAATTGGATAAAAGACCGAGGCTTTGTTTATGAACAAGTTTCATATTGTGTGCGCCGTTGTATGAGACATTCGGAAAGATTACGTGTTGATTTCTCTTTGTAATGGTTGGAATGGTTGAAATCTCTGTTTATTTAAATCGTAAGGATTCTAGTGGGTGAAATACGAAGTAATCTAGCCTGTGCGTGTGAAATTCGTTTACACAGAGAAATTATGAGTTAAACCCTTTTTAGAGCTTTGGAACGGGTTTCAAATATATAAGTTAATTATTTTATGATCCATCGGGTCTGGATATCGCATCGCAGATTTGGAGAATCAAAGGCGAAAAGTTGAAAATGCGATTTGCGATCTGCGACATCCATCGCATCGCAACTTTGGAAAAGTGCGATCTATGAAGTCAACAGTTGAAAGTGCGATTTGCGATCTGCGACATCCATCGCATCGCAACTTTGGAAAAGTGCGATCTGTGAAGACAACAGTTGAAATTGCGATCTGCGATCTCTGACAGCCGTCGCATCGGAGTTGGTGGAGTGGTGGACCCGCCGATATTTATAGAAGTGGCTATATATGTTTCAGATCCGTATATGTGGATTGGAGTGAATTTTATATAGTTTTCCGTGTATTTGTATTATGTATGGCCATGAGATTTTGTAATGTTTGCGATAGTTTTTTAGCCTCCGATGTATAGATGGCATGATTTTAATATAGATCCACAGTTCAATTAAAATGTTTAAAGTTCAAACCGCTTCCGATAGCCCGTAACCCACAGGCCTAGGTTCGAGATTTTTACACGCAAGGGGATTTGGTCAATACCCAAGAACTCTTTGCGTCAGTCGTGCCGTCTGTACCTATTTCTCTGCCGCTTGAATTTCAGCCTATGCTGTGGTCAGCTGCTCCAAGAGTGAGCTGGACCCTTCAGGAGGTGGTGTGGAGCATAAATGTGAATCCCAGTTTTTTTGTAGCTCGTCCATATTTAGTTGAAGTGCAGTCATCTCGCCAGAAATTCTAACCCTCTCTTCCTTTTCCTTGGCCTTGTCCTTTTATATCCAGGCTAATTCAGCAGTTTGTACATGCTGAAAGCCAGGCATATTCAACTGATGTTTCAGAGCTACAATTTTTTTTTAGAAATCTAAGATGACATGGCCCTGAGGGTCTACTTTACCACTCTCTTTGCCCTTCACAATATTTTTCAGATTGCGCAAGTCGTTTGAGAGTGCACGAGAATTAATCTTCTCCATTCCAAGGTTTTCAAGCACTTGGTTGTGCTTGGTTTGTATCTTCCTTAGAGTGAGGGAGAGCTTCACAACCTCATCCTTTAGCATATCACCAAAACATTGGAACATATTTCACTTGTCAATTGGTGGGACCTATGACATGTTTATTTCCACTTCCATAGCTCTGTAGCTGGTGGTCCAAGCCTCTGGTTCTAATATCGCTTCAGTCATGGCCAACACCAATTTTTCTTTGTCCATCTCAATCTCCGCTGAAAACCTAGTATGATACTTGTCAACATATCCTTCTAATTCAGACTAGTGCTTTTCTCTGATAGCTCTGTTTTTCACCTTCCTTTCACTTTCCTCCTTCGACCTGTTTGTAGAAATGGCTTGAGAAACTTCTAAGAAGTCAAAAAATGACGTGCCATCACATCTTACCACAAAACCTACTTTTCCCTTTTCCGATTGACCATACAAATTTTCTTTTTGCAGCGATTTCTCATCTCCAACACTTTCTTCATCATTGGTTCTCTGCCTCTTGGAAGACGAAGAGCCTCCTCCTGAAGCACCAGTTTCTTCCACCTATTTCTTGCCTAATTCTTGTGTCAAAGCAGTATCTCCTTTCTCCCCTGTCGCAGATGAATCGATCTCCATTTGTGAAAGCAAAGGCCAGGTATCAAGATTAGCTCTCCACTCGATGAAGGGTCTAGTTTTGTGAGCATAAGCAGTTGATTTAATCTTCTTCCTTTTATTTGAGATGATGCCTTTCGGATTGTAGGGCCAATCTTTCCCTTGCCTTAAATCCATGCCCTTGAGCAGGTTTTCCACTATGGGGAGGGCATGCCTTCAGTTAACAATGAAGGAGCCGATGGTTGTAGGAAGTTTGAGAATGAACCCCTTTTTTGTAGGGAGGAAGTGGAGCTGGTCTGTATTCAAGGTCTGTCAGAGATACACAAAGGCATAAATCTACAAGGCGAGAAAAAGTGGCAATCTATAAGGGGAAACTTCTGCACCGTAAACCCTGATTTCAGTGTAGTCATCAAATAGGTACCAGTCTCCTGTGCTCTCAGCCTCGTTGTACTATAGCCATTTCAAATACTCGGGAAAAATCCTGGGAAGAGGATGGTCATGAATAATATTGTAAGCTATTGTCACGAATTCGTTCAAGAAACTTGAATAACCCACCCCATTTTCCAACTGATGCGCTGCGGGAATCCAGTAAAAGACAGGTCTTGGCTGAGAGTTTATCCTATAAACCTTTTCTAGACCCAAACCATCAAACTTATCAGCCTGTTGGAAGAGGGAAAGGTAGAATACCATGGAACAAAAACGGAAATGACTTGTAGCAAGGAGGTCCTGAAATTGATTTTGGATGGAGGTGGCCAAGAAACCAAGGATATCCAATACAACGTTGGGTTGTGACATTAACCATAAAAGGGCTACACATTCTTTCAAGACTTTCTCGACCCCTTCTATCCTTAGTAATCCTGCAATGAGAGCAAGGGTTGGCTGAAGGTCTTCCTTGAATGTGTTCAGGGGCACCGAGTGTGCAGACGGGAAAGATGTGAAGCGAGAATGAGAAATAGTAGCAATGAAATCGCTCTGCTGCCCCCATGGTAACTTGGAAAACTGACAGGATAACATCATTTCATTAAAATTGACATAATTGGAACTGGTAGGGTAACAGAGGGATTTTCTGATGATTTCGGAAGATATACTGAGTATCTTCCTCCCCTGAGATGATAGGAACATATCCCAAAGTTCATCGTAAACTTCTATGAGGCAAAAAATGAATTCAACAACTAGATAGATAGGGGGAGTAATTTGGTGATATAGTCCTGAAAAAATGACTCTGAACCTGTCCCTATTTTCCACATGCTTCCTGAAAATCTCCGGCTTGACATTACTAATTAAAAACGAGTATTATGGGTCTCGGATGTGGACTTGCAAGTCTTTGAAAGGCTCAAGTCTAGGAGCAGCCCTGAACTCATGACCTTGAGGGGTTTCGAGCTTTGACTTCTTAACCGTGACTTTACCCATGACCATTATGAAAAATGAAAAGCGGAAGGAAACCAGATAGTGAAAAAGGGATGGAGTACATGTGCAGTAAGGACAGAGCTAGGGGAAAATGACACAAGGAGGTTGAAAGCGACTTGGCAGACCTGGTACTAGGCGCTCGCGCTTTAGCTATACAGTAAATCATAAAAGAAATTATTTTACCACCGTGAATTACAAGACAGAGTTATACAACTTATATTTCCCGGAAAACGAGACTTGGATGACACTAGTAGGGCTGACATCATAAGGACATCGACACTGAGACGCGTGGCATCTGGTTCTTCGCTATCAAATTTCGGTTAGGTGTATACCACGCGTCAAGTTAAATGCCGGTATTGGTCATGTACCGGGTGTCCTAGGACTTACCTTACCATTTTATTCGTAGTGATAGGTGTCCTTCATGGTCGGGCCCACTAGAAAGGCTAGCGGGGTTTTGTAGTAGCTTTAATCCTGCGGCCATTTCCCCACGGAATATATGCCTTGGGCCACATAGTATGCCATGTCACCACAATTACGGATGGGGGAGTTACTTCCTTCCCCTTGCCATCCTTGACCCCCCCAGAATTTCTCACACGCTTTTATCCTTTGAATATGCGGAGTGTGGATGGGCCCTACCTCGTACAACTGTATTGCACCTTTGTCCCTTTTGTTTCTTCTAAAGCTTTGCTGCAAGTCTATCATATAATATAGTGCCTTATTTCCCTTTTTATATGGATCTCCTTTCATATTTTCCCATTCACACTTTTAAATATTTCACCACTTTATGTTGTCAGGTGATCTACCATTATAAGCTTCTTAGGGCTAAGGTGGTGGGTGATATAACAACATTGGATCCATTTGGGGATGACACGCTTGTCCTCGAACGTGTTGAGAACTCCGCGGACCATATATTAGCCTATTCTTTGTGAACACGACTCCTCGGCACCTTTGCTTCTTTTTCATGGTAACTCAAAACAGGAAACATTAGAATAAAAGTGACTAAATAATGTACAATATCATACATCATATCTTTCGGCCTGCATCAATACTGGAAAAAGGGTTTTAAGAATTGCCCATTTACAAGGGCATCAAGCAGATCACCCTGCAAATTCTCCAGCTTGACGGTGTTGTTTCCTCCTTCCTTAGCAATTTTGAAGGGTCCGAACCATAGAGGATCAAATTTTCCATGCTTTCCTTTTTCATCCCTTCTTATGTCCCATCTGAGTACCAAATCTATGACCTGCATATTTTTATCTTTAGCATGTTAATCGAATAAGTCCTTCATTTTATCTTGGTACTCAGTCAATCTCTGATTTTCTTGACTTCGAGTCTCCTCCAACTCTACTAACTGGTTCATCCTTCTAGTGAGATCGTTTAGTTCCTCTTGACAATCCTGCATGAACCTAGCCACCGATAAGGCCAATTGTATGGGGAAAATTAATTCTCTTCCGTAAACCAATTCATATGGGGATTTGCCTATTGACCTCTTACTGGTGATTCTATTCGCCCATAATGCGAACTTAAGCTAGGAATCCCAATTCTTTTGGTTCTCATTAATGGCCTTTTTCAGCGCCCTCACCAAGGTTTTGTTTGAAGACTCTACTTATCCATTCCCCTATGGGTAATATGCGGTAGAGTGCCCTAGTAAAATATTATATTGTTGGTAGAAACTGATAAATTTAGCAGGCTTAAAATCCTGGGCATTATCTGTGACAATCTTAGCAGGGCAACCAAACCTTGAGATGATGTTATCTTCCAGAAACTTGATCACCACTGTGTCTGTCGCATTCCTTGCTGGCAAAGCCTCTACCCATTTATTGAAGTAATCGGTGGCTGTCAATATCCACTTGTGTTTCCCACTTGAATCAGGATGAATTTCGTCGATAAAATTGATTCCCCATTGTTGGAAAGGTTCCTCTATGTGCACTGGGATCATGGGAAGAGGTGCAAACTTCTACCTTTCAGTGAATTTATGACATTTTTCGTAGGCTCTTACCCAAGCATAAACATCTTCGAAGAGTTTGGGCCAGAAAAAGCCAACTTTCAAAATGTGCAGTGGCTCTCCAGTTGTAGTGGCCACCACAGATGCCCTCGTGGAATTCTTCCATTACTTCTTCTACTTCATCTTCAGTGAGGCATAGGAGTAGTATGCCCGATGGGTCTCTCTAATACAAATGGCCATTTTCTACAATGAACTTCTGAGATTTGAGCCTCAACATTCTATACTTTGTCTTGTCGCAGCTTGGAGGAGATCTAAGAGTCCAGAGGTACCCTACAATTTCCTTGTACCAATGAATGAGAAGGTACTTCATATGGGTATTTTTGTAGCTGTTTCTATTTCGCACTGCTCGTCTGCTCCTTCAGGATCTTCATTGGCCACCATAGAAAAATTTATCCCCAAAGCCTAAAAATTTGATTCAAAAAGGATCTTAGCTAATCCCTGTCCCTTTATTAGGTTAGTGGGGCATATTTCCAACTCATACTCATGTATCTTGGCAATCCATTTGCCTCTCTTCCCTTCACTATCTCCCTGAATAAATATGTCTTTTACAGCTGCTGTGGGTACAAATGTAGTTATGGCCAACTGCAAGACATACATCCAAAAAGCCTTGAGGGATGTGACTAAGGCATAAGACTGTTTCTCCAGGATGTTGTATTTTAACTCAGCATCGTGAAGCACTTGACCGAAGAAGGTGATAGGTTGCTCATACCCCTCCTCATTCTTCTGCAATAATACGGTTGCTACAATGTGGGGAGATGCAAAGGAAAATATCATGAAGGGTTTTGTATAATCCAGTCCAGCCAACACTGGGGCTTTTGCGAAAGAATTTTTAATCCCGTTAAAAGATTCCCATGACTCAGGAGACCATTTTACTTCATTATCTTTCTTCAGCATCTCAATTATGTGTCGAACTATCTCAGCATAGTTTGGTATGAATCTTCTTAGGAAGTTGATACGTCCAAGAAAAATTTGGACCTCTTTCTTGTTTCTGGGAAAGGATATACCATTTATAACTTCTACCCTCTTCGGATCAATTTTCACCCCTACCTTTGTTACAATATGCCCTAATATTTTACCCTCTTCTAAAGAAAAAAAGGATTTTTGAGGGTTTAGAGACAATCCATACCTTCGGCACTTGTCAAAGGTTCTGCACAGGTGCTCAATATGTTCAGCATCATCCTTCGAGAAGACTGTGATGTCATCCAGGTAGACCACCATGAACTTGTCTTGTTCCCCCACAAAATCAATATCCATGGCCCTTTGAAATGTAGCCCCTGTGTTGATCAGTCCAAACGGCATTCGGGCATACATAAACGTTCCCCAAGGAGTAGTGAATGCAGTTTTCTTTTGGTCCTCCGAAAGCACTTCCACTTGATTATACCCAGAAAATCCATCCATCATAGAAATTCGTGAAGCACCTACCACCTTCTGCAATATATATATGGTCCATATGTCGCAGCGGGTAATTATCTTTCAGAGATGCTCTGTTCAAGTTCTGAAAGTCGACACACAGTCCTATATCTTTGTTCTTCTTTCATACTAGGACCAAGTTGGCCACTCATTCAGAGTATCTTAGTGGTACAATGATCTTAGCCTTTAACAGTTTCTTGATTTCCTTTTCTATGGAAGGAAGGAGCAAAGGGTTAATCTTTCTTAACTTCTGTTTGTGTGGCTTTGCATATCCTTTTAACGAAATCTTGTGCTGGATAATGCTGATATCAAAAGTCTTCAAGTCTTGATAGGACCAAGAAAAAACATCTTTATATATCTAAAATAACTTCTGATATTGCTCCTTGTATTCTTCAGGTACCCTTTTAGACAGTTTCACAATATTTGGATCGGCCTCAGTGCCGAGGTTCAGGTCATCTACCTAATTTTCTTCAATATATTTACTTGGCTGTAATGGGACATCATTCTTATCAAACAATCTCTCTAGAGGGACCAGTCCTCTTGGTATCACATTCCCTTTGAGCTGCAGCACCTTGTGCCCAGCCATGGTATCTTGCCATTTATTCTAAGGAAGGTCCTCAGTCTCCTCTCCACCAAAATCTATATCCATATTGGAGAATTCCCCAATAGTCTCCATAAATCTTCTCACCTGCTCCTCATCTTCAAACACCTGCCAGTTTTTGACATTGTCAGGGATGGAAGGACGGTATCGGACCTATATCTCATACCTTAGAAGGGCATTTTGAGGCGGCTGAAAAGTGCTTGTAGCTACTGCAAGAAAATCGGCCATTATGTTCTGGTATCTTGGCATGAATTGAATATTAAATTCTAAGAAAAAGTTATCTACCAAGTCCCATACCTCATTCCTGTAAGCCCTCAGCCGTGGGTGCTTAACTTGACACTGATTTCTTACCTGTCTCACAACTAGTTATGAATCTCCCAGAACCTTTAGGCTCTGAATATTCATATTCCTTGCTGTTTGTAGACCTAGGAGCAATGCTTCATATTTGGCTACATTGTTTGTGGCTTAATACTCCAATTTAAAATAAAATGGGACTAGCTGTCCAGTAGGGGAGATAAGAATAACCCCAATTCCATTTCCTTCCTTTGAGTTGGCTCTATCAAAGTGCAATGTCCAAACCCCACTTCCTTCATTACTTGAGGGCTGCTTAGTATTGATCTGACAGAAAGATGGCTCCTGCAAGTAATCTTGGTCTTCTTCCAGCATTAAACAAGAAAACTCACCCTCTTTGCTATACACTGGTGAATTTATTGAATTATCGGCTTTAGTGACCATATTCACAAACCTTGTTTCCTGGTATAATCTCCTTTCTTGACCTCCAAACATAGGGATGGTCACATAAGTTATGTCCAGCTTTATAGATCCTTCGATTTTGGTACCCCATGGTCCTGATAACAGCATCCCAAACTGGGCTGGGATATCTGCCACTACTATGTCCATCACCAGGCTCTTAGCTGGGATTTGGACTAGATTCACCACAAAATCCTTGATAATGCCCAAACATTTGAATCTTTTGGAATCAAAAGAGTAGATATCTTTATATGGGCAAGTGATTTGCAGCCCCAATTGCTCCATCACTAACAGGGGCAGGAGGTTATGAGACGCTCCCGAATCCAGCATACAATTATGCAATAATAGATCATGAATTACTAATAAGACATAGAAAGGAGGAGTTGAAGCATCTAACTCTTCAACATGAGGGCTGAACACAACCATGGTCCTTTCTTCCTGAAGGTTCAAACTATCTGGGATTGGGGCTGCTCCTTGGGGAAGCATGAAAGAAGAGACCTGAGACTAGTAGACTAGTTGTTTCAGTAGTTCAGTCAAGGGGACTGGGATTTTAACTCTCTCAAGTTCTTTTTGAAGATTAAGAGCTGAGGGAGACTTCTCTATGGTATTTTCCTTTAGCTCTTTACTCTCAGCTGGAGGTTTTTCTTCCTTCGGAATAGATTTAACATTTACACTTGGAGCAGGGGCCAACTTGGAAGAGGAAGGAATGGAGTTATTAGAATGTAAAGGTTTAGTTATGGGTCTCTTACCTTTATCTCTAACCTTCTGCATAATTGTCTCTTTCTATACAGTTGTCCCCTTCTGAGACATCTCTTCTTCTTGTTCCTATGTACAGGTTCTCTTTCTAGAAGACCTGAGATCATATTTTCTATGAAACTATGCTTGCATGAAGTCTACGAATTTCTTACAGTAATCATCGATGTCTGGATCTTTTGCAGCACTAGTTTTTTCTTCTTCTTCCTGCAATGAAAGCTCCACTCCGTCACCTTCTTGCAAAGAAGACTCAACTTCATCACTATTTTAGTAAGCAAGATATTGATCGTCTTGCCCATTTGGGTTGTCTTCAATAGGGCCAAGCTTGGAGGATGAGTTCTTAGGTTCGTGCTCAAGCTTCACTAGCTTGCTTGAAAGGTTCTTGATCATTTTATTCATCTCCTTGATTTTGTTATCAACTACCTCTCTATCTTGACCGGAGGTGGATGCTTCTTCTTTCCCTCTCCGTTTAGCATCATGGTATGACCTCCCCTTCAATTTACTTGTAGAGGCAAAGTTAGCCTCCACCTCCAATGCATTGGTCTGGGCCTCATCCAGGGTAGCAGATTTCCTTTCTCTTAAAGAGAATCTGAATTCTGAATCAAAGGCTGCTACAAACACCACTTTAGAAACAGTCTGGTGAGGCTTCATTTCAGCTGGGAGACTTGTATATAATTTGTTGAACCTTTTGATGAATTCAGGCACACCTTCATTATGTCTCTTTCTAAGTGCATTGAACTCTATAAGACAGTATCCATGGTCTTTATTTTCTCCCCATTTTCTGATAAAGGAATTTTCCATCTCCTCCCAATTAGTAATGGAATGGTCTCCCAAAGTTTTGAACCATTTTCTAGCCTCTCCATCTAGAGACTGGACGAGCAATATCAACACCACATTCAGATGTTCCACATTAAAATTTTCTGCAAAAGCGCAGAAAAAATTCAGGTGCTTCTGAGCTTCAGTATCATTTTCTCCATTGAAATTAGGTAGGATCCTCAAATAATCTTGAGGCATGTCATTCAAGATCTGAGGCGATGTCAGGGGGGAAAATTTGTTTAATAGGAAGCCAGGAACAACCATCGGAGGGTGTGGGGGTGGTGGGAGAATATAATGTGTAAGAGGAGGTGGTGGAAAAGAAGTATGTATGATGATGGGTATATATTGAATGGAGGCTTGAGGGGCTGATGGAAATGTTGGAATATTAGCAGCGGAAACCTTTTTGACTTCTTTAACTTCTTCAACTTCAGGAGTGGGATGCAGAAAGAAGCTTGTGGTGTCTACAGATTCAGCTTCATCTTTAACTTGAATATTTTCCAGAGAGGGGCTATTTGAAGTATAATCAAGGGTTATCACAGTGGAATCAAGATCTTGATATTGAGCTAATTGAGAGGAGGATGGGGAGTCTTCCAGGGAAAATATGGGAATATCTGTGTGAGATGATTGTCTTTATCTCCAAGCTCTCTTGTGAATTTTTTTTTGGATCAGACACAGAAGGTGTTCTTAACTGGGATGTATCTGACCTCAGGTGTGGCTTTCGGGAAGCCAAGACTACAAATAGATTTATTCTTTGAATGACAGTGGAGTCGCCAAGGTGAGGGATCTACAACTCCCAACCCTTCCTGCTCACCTATTTTGAAGGGTGGATGAATGTTTGTTGAGGCCCAGGGATTTAGTTCTTTATATTATTTCCCTGGAAATGACGCCAAAAAGAATGTTGTAGCTCCTAGAGACAGTCTTGAGTTGTATAAAGACTAGTGCCTAGGACATCTTAACTGCAAGGAGCATATGAATAAACTGATAGGAGTTGACAAGGCTAGGCTCTCATGCTATAATATCTTGGATGAATGGTTTAATAAGGGTGGAAACAAGACCCCAAATTTCAACACAACAAATATGAAACTGCAGAAACTGAGTATAAACTTCAATACATAAATGCATCCGACAGCTTTAAGACAAAATGATGTAGAGGGGGTTGACTTCTAAAATGACTCACAGATATCAATTAATATGTAGGCGATGACTATGGAAGAAAATGTAGCAGAATATTAACCATAACAGGGCTTATCCAAAGACAAAAATCCATATATACTGGGCCTATGCAAATATAAGAATCCATATATGTGAACAATCCCAAGGACAAGGATCCATTGTAGTTAATATCAGAAGAACGATGGAAGAGATGAAAAATGAAACAAAATATCCTACCTGAGGTATATTTAAAGTGCTATAACTGAGTAAACATGAGTATCTGTAATGATAAATTCACATTTAAACATAGGAGCACTCGCATTCTAGAGCACAAATATAAGAAATGTGGAGATATGTAAAAAGAAGTTTTGTATTAAACAACATAGAGGAGAGCTACAGACTGTGAATCACCCATATCAGAATCCCCAATTCCAATTAAGCTTCTTATCGCTAAGTCCCTATGGGATCTTCAACATCAATTATCAAAATTTAGACAACATACATACAGAGTCTTTGAACTAGTGATTTCTTTGAAAAATCTAGAACCCTGTAGATGTCTTTGCTTCCTGCTTTTATAACATTTCCAATGTTCATATGCGGAAAGATATTTTGGGAAAATATTTTTTCTGCCTGCTGTTATGCAGTTTCATGTCTTAATCAAAACATCAAAATTGAGGATGGGGTAGAAACGACTCCCATCACTTTACAAATCGGGCTCGTAGCCATTTCTAATGAAAATAACACAACTGTCTAACTGAAAGTAAAATTTCAAGAGTGAAATGTAAATTTCACTCGAATATTGAAATTAAAAAGAAAACAAGAGGTCACATGGGCACAATCATGAGATAACAATTTTAGTGGTGGGACAGAGTCGAGGCTGTAGCTGGGGGAGACAGTAGTGTGGTTGCAGAGGAGCTGGATTTCTTAGAGGCGGACGGAGCAGATGCGATAGCTGATGTACTTGCATGACTATTGCACCTCTGCCATGTGTCGGCTGCAGGATCAGGGATCGTAGTGAAAGCATCGACCCGAATATATACTTCAATCAGTTCGGTATAGCTCGCATGAGTAGGTAACCATTGTTTCACCTGATGAAGGAGAGATAATTGTAACCACTGCAATTATAGTTTCAGCCTTAAGCCGAGCGGTCTTCTCAAATGGTATGTTAGTCCAATTCATCTCTTCTATCAGCCGGCACTCATATGCTGATAACGGTTGAAGAACCACATTTAAAGGCTCCCAGCATGATGGGAGGCCGGTGAGTGTTAGTTCGATCCACTTTGTTTTGAACTGTTCCAAGTTTGTCACCAAATTTCCAAACTGCCCAGTGCAAGGTTGCGCGCAGCTTCCTTTTCCATCACCCTTTGACATTCTGATGCCTCCTTAAACCTGCTTTTGATTCCTCATTTAGCCAATTATGTTCAACTCAAATCATTGAGGAGAGAAACATACCTTTTGGTGTTTTCAACCTTAGTTGAAGCGTTATTATACCCTTCGTGGAGAGTTCTTCTAAATAAGCATACTACGGCCTTCTTTTATTCAATGAGGGTTAGGAAAGCCTAATTCTTCTTTACTTCCATAATAACATCCGTCCAAATTAAGCGTTGGGCATCCATAAGGGGGATATTTCCTTTCATCCGGTTTGTAAGGTCTCGGATGGTCTTCTCCTGCTATAAATTCTCATGTTTCCCCTCTTCTATTTCCTTCTGCAGAGTCGGTACCTTCTTGGAATTCTTTTTGAGGTGAGCCTCGAGCTCATTAATCTTCTATCGTGCCATTTGTATCTATTTATCTGCTGCTTGAAGTTCGGCCAGCGCTATGGTCAGCTGCTCTGAGAGTGAGTTGGACCCTTCAGGAGGTGGTGTGGAGCATACATGTGAATCCTAGTTTTTCTGCAGCTCGTCCATCTTTAGTTGAAGGGAAATCATCTCGCCAAAAATTCTAACCCTCTCTTCCTTTTCCTTAGCAAGGGAGTCTGCTAGATTGGCCTTATTCTTTCCTATCTGGGCTAATTCAACGATTTTTACATGCTGAAAGCTAGGCATATTCAGCTAATGTTTCAGAGCTGCAACCTGTTTTTGCAAATCTGAGATGACATGGCCCTGAGGGTCTCCTTTACCACTCTCTTTTCCCTTCACAACAGTTTGCAGATTGCGCAAGTTGTTTGAGAGTGACGGGAATTAATATTCTCCATTCTAAGGTTGTCAAGCACTTGGTTGTGCTTGGTTTGTAGCTTCCTTAGAGTGAGGGGGAGCTTCACAACCTCGTCCTTTAGCATATCACCAAAACATTGGAACAGATTGGACTTTTCAATTGGTGGGACCTGTGACATGTTTATTGCCACTTCCAGAGCTTTGTTGCTGTTGGTCCCAGACTCTTGGTCTAATATCACTTCAGTCATGGCCAATACCAATTGTTATTTTTCCATCTCAATCTTGGCTGAAAACCTAGTATGATACTTGTCAACATATCCTTCTAATTCAGACTAGTGCTTTTCCCTAATAGCTCTGTTTTTCACCTTCCTTTCACTTTCCGCCTTCGACCTGTTTGTAGAAATGGCTTGCAAAACTTCTGAGAAGTCAGAAGATGATGTGCCATCACGTCTTACCACAAAACCTTCTTTTCCCTTTTCTGATTGACTATACAATGTTTCTTTTTGCAGTGATTTCTCATCTCCGACACTTTCTTCATCATTGGTTCTTTGCCTCTTGGAAGGTAGAGAGCCTCCTCCTGAAGCACCAACTTCTTCCACCTGTTTCTTGCCTACTTCTTGTGTCGAAGAAATATCTCCTTTCTCCCCTATCTTATATGAATCGGTCTCCATCTGTGAAAGCAAAGGCCAGGTATCAAGATTAGCTCTCCACTCGATGAAGGGTCTAGTTTCGTGAGCATAAGCAGTTGATTTAATATTCTTCCTTTTATTTCAGATGATTCCTTTTGGATCGTAGGGCCAAGCTTTCCCTTGCCTTAAATCCATGCCCTTGAGCAGGTTTTCCACTATGGGGAAGGCATGCCTTGAGTTAACAATGAAGGGGCCAATGGTTGTATGAAGTTTGAGAATGAACCCCTTTTTCGCAGGGAGGGAGTGGATCTGGTCAGCCTTTAAGGTTTTCCAGAGGTACTACAAGGCATAAATCTACAGCGCGGGAAAAACTGGTAATCTGTAAGGGGAAACTTCTCCACCGTAAACCCTGATTTCAGTGTAGTCATCAAATAGGTACCAATCTCCTATGATCTTAGCCTCGCTGTACTGTAGCCATTTCTTCTGCTCAGGAAAAATCCTGGACGGAGGATTGTCATGAATAATAGTATAAGTTATTGTCATGAATTTGTTCAAGAAACTTGAATACCACACCCCATTTTCCAACTGATGCGTTGTGGGAATCTAGTCAAAGACAGGTCTTGGCTGAGAGTTTATCCTATAAACCTTTTCTAGACCCAAACCCTTGAACTTATCAGCCTGTTGGAAGAGGAAAATTTAGAATACCATGGAATAGAAACATAAATGACATGTAGTAGGGAGGTCCTAAAATTGAGTTTGGATGGAGGTGGCCAAGAAACCAGGGATATCCAATACAACATCAGGTTGTGACATTAACCATAAACGGGCTACACATTCTTTCGAGACCTTATCGGCCCCTTCTATCCCTAGTAATCCCGCAATGAGAGCAAGGGTTGGCTGAAGGTGTTCCTTGAATGTGTTCAGGGGCACTGAGTCCGCAGACGGGAAAGCTGTGAGGTGAGAATCAGAAATAGCAGTGATGAAATCGCTCTACTGCCTCCATGGTAACTTGGAAAACTAACGAGATAGCATCACCTCATTAAAATTGACATAATTTGAATTGGTAAGGTAATAAAGGGCTTTTCTAATGATTTTGGGAGATATACTCAGTATCTTGTTACCATGAGATGATAGGAACATGTCCCAGCGTTCATCATAAGCTTCTCTGAGCTAAAAAATGAATTCAACCACTAGGTAGACAAGGGGAGTAATTTTGTGATATTGTCCTGAAAAAACAACTCTGAACCTGTCCCTATTTTCCACATGCTTCCTGAAAAGCTTCGGCTTGACACTACTAATGAAAAACGGGCATTGTGGGTCTCTGATGTGGACTTGCAAGTCTGTGAAAGGCTCAGGTATAGGAGCAGCCCTGAACTCATGAACTTGAGGGGTTTCGGGCTTTGACTTCTTAACCGTGACTTTACCCATGACCATTATGAAAAATGAAAAGCGGAAGGAAACCAGATAGTGAAAAATGGATGGAATACCTGCGCAGTAAGGACAGAGCTCGGGGAAAACAACGCAGGGAGGTTGAAAGTGACTTGGCAGACCTGGTACTGGGCGCTCGTTCTTTAGCTATATAGTAAACCGTAAAATAAAGTATTTTACCACAGTGAATTACAGGACAGAGTTTTACAACTTCATATTTCCCGAAAAACGAGACTAGGATGACACTAGTAGGGTTGACGTCATAAGGACGTTGACACTGAGACGTGTGGCATCTGGTTATTCGCTATCAGATTTTGGTTAGGTGTATACCACACATTAGGTTAAATTCTGGTACTGGTCGTGTACCGGGTGTCCTAGGACTTACCTTACCGTTGTATTCGTAGCGACAGGTGTCCTTCATGGTTGGGCCCACTAGAAAGGTTGACAGGGTTTTGTAATAGCTTTAATCCTGTGGCCATTTCCCCCATAGAATATATGCCTCGGGCCACATCTTATGCAACGTCACCACAATTATGGAGGGGGGAGCTAACACCTTCCCCTTGCCATCCTTGACCCCCCAGGATTGCTCACACGCTTTTATCCTTTGAATATGCGGAGTGTGGGCGGGCCATGCCTCGTACAGCTGTCTTGCACCTTTGTCCCTTTTGTTTTGTTTAAAGCTTTTCCGCAAGTCTATCATATAATATAGCGCCTTATTTCCCTTTTTATATGGATCTCCTTTCATATTTTCCCATTCACACTTTTAAATATTTCACCACTTTATGATGTTGGTTGATCCGCCTTTATAAGCTTCTTAGGGCTAAGGTGGTGGGTGATATAACAATAGAATCTATGAGATCTGGCATGCATGTAGACTTCATTGGACAAGATTCACATGAAGATCCTTGGAAGACGATTCCTCGATGAATATTTCCATCCAGGTACCAACATTTTTTTCATGGATATTGTTATTCATGTAGAAAATTTGGTCATAAAGCTGTAGAATGTAGCACGTACCCTAGGAGCCAATACAATTCTAGGAGATCCTTCAAATATGAACCTCCTAGGGCTCCACGAAACATCAATATATTTGAAAATTTAAGAAATAATATGGAATGTTACAAATGTCATAACTTTGGACACATAGCCAAAGACTACAGACTTGAAAATCCTTCAGAAGAATCTTCGAAGCCATAGAATGAACGAACATGGAAGAATAAGAAGACTAATAATTGTGCTCTCGCTCTCAAGGCTCAAAACGACAAAGATGTGTGGTATGTTGAAAACGGTTTCTTAATGCATATGACTGGAGATAGAAGGAAATTTGTATCTCTAAAAGAGAAGAAGGATGGAACTGTATCCTTTGGAAATGATGGATCTTCAAATGTTATAGGATTAGGTACCGTCACTCTTGGAAGAAAAGATGTTATAGTCAAGAATGTTCTCTTGGTTGAAAACATGAATCACAATCTTCTTAGTGTTGGAAGAATGTGTGATCAAGGATACACAATCCTATTCAACTCCAGAAAATGTGAAATCAAGAAAGGCAGGTATGGATAAATTGTGGCTACAACAAGTCAAATTTCAAACGACATATATGTTCTGGATGAAGCAACTAAAGCATGTCTACTAGCTAAAGAAGATTAAAGCTGGTTATGGCACAAACGAATGGGTCACATAAACTTTGACAATCTTGTCAGGATTAGAAAAAAGGAAGCAGTACGAGAAATGCCGAAAATCTGAAAACCTTCCAAAACACTATTTGAGGCCTGCCGGCACGGCAAGTAGACAAAATTCCGATAACAAAAGAACACTTTGCATCATATCCATTGGAATTGATATATACTGATCTATGTGGTCCTGTGAGAACAAAAAGCTTTGATGGAGAATTATATTTCATGTTAATGATAGATGACTATACCAGGATGACAACCATCAGTTTCCTAAAGAAAAAATCTGAAGCATTTGAGTACTTTAAGATCTACAAGGAGTTGGTGAAAAATGAAACTGATTTGAAAATAAAGTGTCTAAGATTAGATAATGGTGGAGAATTTACTTCCAAATTATTTCAACAATACAGTGATGAAAATGGAATAAAAATACAATTTTTAGCAGCACGAACACCTCATCAAAATGGAGTTGCTGAAAGAAAGAACAAAACTGTAGAGGAAATGGGTAGAACAATGTTGAAGGACTCAAAATTGGATGAAAAATTCTGGGTTCAAGCAACTGATACGACATTCTTCATTATCAACCGAATTCTTCTCATAAATAATTGCAACAAGACCCCATATGAATTATGGAAAGGAAAACCAGCTAATGTAAAATATTTCAAAATATTCGGAAGAAAATGTTATATCAAAAGAGAAGATAAAAATTTGGGTAAGTTTGAATCACGTGTTGATGAAGGTATATTTTTTGGTTACTGATGCAAAAGAAAGGCCTATAAATGTTAAAATCTAAGACAAAAACAGATAGTGGAGAGCATAAATGTTTCAATTGATGAAGATGGTGTTCTAACAAATAATGATGAGCATCTAGAATCTTTGAAACTTGAGACATAGGCTGAAAAAGAGACAGATAAAATTATAGAACAAGAAGCAACTATCAACCAGGAAGAAGTAAATAATGATCATCAAGATATACCAGAACAAAAACAAGAAGCTCCTCCAACGAGAACAAAATAATGGATTCAAAAGAACCATCCATCAAATCAAATCATTGGTGACATAAATGAAGGTTGACAACTTTGTTCATCATAACAATCTCACATTGATTTTCTAGCAACCTTTGAGTCTAGTAGTTTTGAGGAAGCCAACCAGAATGAAAATTGGGTAGAAACTATGAATGAAGAATTGGATCAAATCGATAAGAATAACACCTGGGAATTAGTTCCACGACCAAAAGATAAAAATGTCATTGGGACTAAACAGGTGTTCAGGAACAAATTGAATGAAGATGGACAGGTTACTAGAAACAAAGCAATATTGGTTTGCAAAGGCTATGCATAAGTGGAAGGAATTGATTTCGATGAAACATTTGCACCAGTTGCTATAATGGAAATCATCTGAATGTTTCTCGCCTATGCATGTTCAAGAAAAATCAAAGTATAGCAAATGGATGTTAAGTCATCATTTTTGAATGGAGAATTAGAAGAAGAAGTTTACATCAAACATCCTGAAGGTTTTCTACTATCAGAAAAAGAAGACTATGTTTGGAGGTTAAAGAAGGCTCTATATGGTCTAAAGCAGGCTCCTAGAGCATGGTATGCTCGTCTTGTTGGATATCTATGTCAACAAGGGTTCAAGAAAGGTACTGTTGATAACAATATTTATGTACAAATAGATAAAGATAATTTAACAATCGTTGAGGTATATGTAGATGATATAATATTTGGTAGCAATGATGATCAACTAAGTAAGAAATTTTATACAAAGATGCAAAGTGAGTTCGATATGTCTTTTCTTGGTGAGCTAACATACTTCTTATGGCTTCAAATATCTGAGCAAGAGAAAAGAATATTTATATGTCAAGCCAAGTACATCAATAAAATGCTCAAGAAATTCAAAATGGAAGATTGCAAACCCGTCCTTACTCTGATGGTAATAGGTTTCAAATTGAGAATAGATGAATCATCTAAGGATGTGGATCAGAGATTGTACAGATCTATGATTGGTAATTTTATATATGTAACAGCCTCCCAGCTATATTTTATGCAAGTATTTGGACAAGTAGCAAGATTCCAAGCAGCACCAAAAGAATCACATATTATTGTCATCAAAAGAATTATTCGATATCTAAAGAGCATACAAGAATATGGATTGTGGTATCCCAAGGGTAAAAATACCATTATTCAAGCCTTTACAGATGCAGATTAGGTAGGAATAATTGATGATCGTAAGAGCACTAGTGGAGCATCATTCTATCTAGGTGGTTGTCTCGTATCATGGTTGAGAAAAAAACAAACCTCAATCTGGTTATCTACAGTAGAATCAAAATACATTGTAGTGACATCATGTTGTACTCAAGTCCTTTGGATGAAGAAAAAGTTGCAAGATATTCAAGTACAATTCAGTGAGCCTATTCCCATATCCTATGACAACACTAGTGCCATCAACATCTCCAAGAATCCTGTCATGCATTGAAAAACAAAACCCATTCCGATCAAATATCATTTTGTTAGAGAACAAGTCACTGAAAAGAATATAAAACTTGAGTATGTTGGTACAAAAGAAAAAATCATTGATATCTTCACTAAACCTTTACCTCGTGAAGCATATATCTTTTCCATAAGCTTGGGATTCTCCCAAGTTCTCATTAGATTTTCCTTATTCATAGTATAAAGGGGGAGTGGAAGTGTGTACAAGTCCGCAGGATGGTTGTGTGTTAGGGGGAGTTACCCTTTTCCATTGATGTCAAAGGGGGAGATAATGTTGTAGGAATAGGTGTCATGATTGCAGGGGGAGTAATTGTGTTTCCATCAATTCGAAAGGGGGAGATTGTTGATCAACGGTTGTCATTGATGTCAACCCAAGAAACACCAGGGGCTACCACAATATTGTATAGGAATTTTTACCTACAAAATTACTATATTCTGGGTCAAGAATTCCTTTTATGGTTTCTACTTGTTGAGAAGTTTTCTTTGATATATGGCACGCCACGTAATTCTTCATGGTTTGAGAGATATTCATGTTTGAAGTTTGTAACCCCAGTCAATGGGCTAAAACCCTATGGGGTTGTGGCATGGGCCATTGAAAAGTCATAATTAATATTTTTTAAGCTCCTAAATTCCCTCCCACGTTCACTTGTTGAAGCCCCTCTCAACCTAAGCATTTATATAAATTGTGATCCTCATATCCTCCTTATGTAGGGATTTTGCTATCTGAAACAGGTCATTATGGAATTCTCGCTATAACTTTTTTTCTACGAAGCCAAAATCCTGAGGAAGATCCTGTAAGAATTTTAGATCAAGGTGCACAATATTTTCGAAGATATGATCTATGGAAGCTAGTGTTTTTTTAGGCTCCGTAAATTCATCTCAAAGAAGTGACCTTGGTAAAATCGTCATAACTCTCTCTTTGAGTATCGGATTGGAATTTTGTAAAAAGTGGTAGATACTGCACGAGCTGTATTTTTCACTGTATGAATTTTAGAGCCAAATAAATAAAAAGTGACACGTGGAATGTCGTACAATTTCGCTCTACTGAAACAATCCATAATTAGGGCATTGGGAGAGATTGGGCATAACTCTCTCGAATAATCCAAATTGGGTCAAACCTATGGCATTGGAAAGAAGACTTAGAGGAATACTACTGGGAAAAAAATCACATATTGGGGATATGAAATAACACAGATACACCAAATTCAATATCAAGCAAGAAAAAGCTAGATAATGTGTTATCAAGGGCTGCAAAGGACCAGACTTTCTAGGGTAGCAAAGCAAAGCAAGGTGCAGTAGAGGGTAACATGAAAAGAGCAGCAATCAAGGTGTTGAAAAGTAGCAAGGAGTTCATCACATGAAGTCTTCAAGTGGGCAGCACTGCATACAATCACTGTAAAGGTATCAATGTACTAAGTCATTGTAAATACATTATTGTAAAAAATGTACTAGTCTCTATCTGCCAAGAGTTGAAGAGGAAGTGTTGGGAGGTCTAGGGTCAGCATCAGGTGGTTGTGTCATTGTTGGGGTTATGGTCTATTTTGTCTTCTTCTTCTACATCATTCTATATCATTGTAAAGTGGGCCATTTTCCCTGGTACGGGAGCCCATTCTTATTTTATTCTTCTACAGGGTGGTAGGGTGGTGCTAGGGTGAGTTGTAGCTCATTGGGTGTTGGGCATCCATTCAGTTGACTACTAAAGAATCTTGGGCATTGGAGTGTCAATCTAGTGGGAGCTGGAGAAGAATTATTTTTTAGATTCTAGGAATTTGGAGCTTTATTTTCAATTGGATTTTAATATTAAAGAATTATTAGAAAAGCATTAGGTGGTTTTTGTCCCGGAGTGTGTTTCCACCTTAAAAAATGTGTGCATTTGTGTTCCTTTTGTTTACTGCTATCATTGTAAAAACACTGATAATAATTGAATATTAGCTAATACTCTAATTGAAAGGAATACTGATTCACCCCCCCTCTTAGTATTTACAATAGTAACAACGATCAAGAACATACATGACATGTTTAGGGGGAGTCGTGGTTATAAAAAATCAGTATTTTAAATTTTGTATGCATTATTCATGAAGGACAGTCACATGTATACACATTTTTTGACTTAGATAGTTGTGTGTAGTCTACTGTAATGATAAATGAGTGGTGGAGATTCAGCAGGAGCTTCTCATATGTTTCAGCAGCCTATTATTGGCATTTTGCTTCTGATATTGATTTATTGCACATTGTTAATGATTCCCATATGCTAATTAGGAATGATGTTGGATCATGATGATTTTATCAGTAGTTTCAAATTCATATGTTGTTGAAATGGTTTTTTGGTGCTTTTTATAATTGATGAGATGGATATAATATCATAATTGATGGTGAAGATTTGGTTTAGGTTCAGGGAGATCATATTCTATGCTTCTAATAGTTCATTGTTTGCATTATGGGAATTTGAGCACTCCTTATTGCATGATGAATTTCATGATTATTACTGATATCATTAGTATTTTTCATAGATAAAAATATATGTGCTTTTGTCACTATTTCATGGGTTATTGATGATGCTTGGGTTGCATGTGGTGAAGTTATGGATGGTGCCTATATGTTGCTTGAGTTAAAATTGGTGAATTTATTAATGGTGTATTAATCCTACTTGATACATTTTATAAGGAAGATATGCACGCTATGTTCTCTAAAGATGTTTTTGTTGCTATTGATCAGTTGTATTATACCTAATGGCTTGTGATGTTGTTGATACATGTATATGCTACTTATGTTGTTGTGATTCAAGAGATTGATATTTATTATTGAAGATTGTGGCACTTCCTATATGTGGAGAGACTATGCTAACCTAGATGACATGAGGTCAAGGTGATGAGTTGTTGACAATGATTTATTGCACAATATTATGCTTCTAATATAGTTAATTGATGATGTTTTGAAGAATTTCATATTTGGTCACGTGTTCTTAATATTGGAGAGATTTTTGCTACATTGTCTTATCTTACATTACTTCTCGATGAAAAGGATGTTTATGTTGCTACCATTATGACATTTATGTTATTGATTATAGATGCCTATATGGTGCATGGTGGTTTCTGATGAATATCATGGTTTTTATACAAAATATACTTCATTGTTGAGGTTAATGTTGATGGTTATAGATGTCATGTATGTATCTTTATGTAAATTTCATTAAAACACCCATGTTGTAAAAAATTTAAAATTCAGCCATGTATGGGATATTGGGTCAAATGTGTAACCCCATTACGTTGGGTGATTGGTGTAGTCATGGGAGCATAGAGTCATTAGTGATAGGAAAGACCATATTTATTTATGGGTAGCTAATGGGCCTCTTAATTAGACATAAAATGAGGCCCATCTAACATTTCTTAGGCCCATCTACATTTCTTATGCGAATAAAAAGATATATTAAATCTATCCTTCTGCACTTAATAATGTTTTCTTATGCCTTAATATTTTCTTAGGAAGGTTTAAAGGTAATTTCATATTTGTGCCTAATATTGGTTATCGTTGTAGAATATTGTGAGAATATTTGTTAGATTATGAATATTTGGAAAAGGAGATAATTTAGGGACTTGCTCCCTGCCACTGAAAGATAAATATTGAAGAATAAATGAGCACAATATCGGGAAATTTTTGTGAAATACTGCAGATATTCAAGGGGTTTTTCCACCCTCCTTAACTATCAAAGGAAACCAAGCAAATGGAAGACAATGTCCACTCAATCTATGGTTTACTTGGAGTCAAAGTGGACCCAATCATTATTTCCTAGGGAGATTTTGGTAGTTTCCCTTGAGGATAAATAAAGTTGATCAAGAGCTAATTAGGGTCGATTCTTGGGGATTCCGGTCGATTCTGGTCCATTCGATTCCAGGCCATTCCATTCTGTTTGCATTCCATTCCATCCCATGCCATTCTTTTCCATTATATTAGGATTTTTTTTGTTTAAGACCTTTGGGATGTAATAAGACTGTATTTTTGTAATGCAATGAGTATGTTTTACTGATCGTTTTAGGGAGCGAGGCTCGTGGTCTAGGGCTCAATCCATGTGCCTCAAATTCTATGTTGTTTTCATTCTTTTCTTTCTGTCATTTAGATAGTTTTATTTTTGATATTTTCATTATTTTTATAGTTTTCTTTTGTAGATTTAATATTCTTATATGCACTGTAGAATAGTTGATGAAGTCCATTAAATTGTGAGGAAACCTTACCTTCTCATCTCTGTCAATAGAGATCGAGAAGGGTAGACCTCCCCATAGACCGAAAATTCTTTATGTTCATGATTCGTTGCTTCTCATATTAGAGTAGAGTGAAATAACAGTTTTAGTCTTTCTTCCATTGTGTTATCACGCATTTGTTTCTGTTTTTCCGTGCATGAATCCGCAAGTTTGTTTGCATGAATTAGTATTAAAGTTCTAGAGAAGTTCACCCTCACCTTCCCGCTTCATTTTCCATATCTCTTTTCATGCTTCCAAACACCTTTGTTATGCTCTAGTCCCTTCTTATTTTAATGCAATTTTCGCCATTTTTATTCACAAAATGCTTGAAAAACCATTAAAGTGGACCTCCGCCTTTACTCCTTGAATCTCCTGCTAATGTACTTTTCTCATCACAAATCACATTTTCTATTGGTTTCTCTTAATAATTCCACCTTTGAACCCCAATTTTGATATTACTATATCACTCTTCCACGTCACTCATCACATTTCACACTTCACAAATTTCAGCCTTATCGCAATCACATCACCGTACCTTCCCATATCGCACTTCACACTTCACAACCTTTTACCTTTTTTTTCCTTTAAAAGACTTGCTGCAATTCCATTCATATTGCATTTCGCACTTCGCAACCTTTACCTGAACAACACCTCCTCTACCACTCGAGATTTTATCCCATCGCATTTCGCATTTTGCAGTTTTTATCCTGTCGCATTTCGCATTTTTCATTTCGCAGTTCTTATCCCGTTGCATTTCAAATTTCACAGTCTTTATCCCATCACATTTCACAACCTTTTCCCTTTTTTCCCCTTTAACACTTACCGCAATCGCAAGTCACATTTTCATGTGGTTCCTGTTAATATGTACCACTATACTGATTGCGATATTGTCATGGCACTCTGCCACTGGTCCTACCTCCACATCATCGCATTTTTCATTTCAAAAATTTCAGCCTTATCGCAATCGCATTTCACATCACCTTCCCTTATCGTATTTCACATTTCGCATCCGCCTCCCGAACAACACTTCCATCACTTGGCCCGATTTACGATATTGTGAATGCAATTTCACATATCGCATTTTTGTCCATGAATTATAACTCTACCATCACATATTTTAAGCCTCCCACTCCAAATCAGACTTGTGATATCATAAGGTTTAATGAAGTCTAAACCAATCTTTCCACCTCCAAGCCTTGTCCCATGTGTTAAGCCTTCCATTAACATGTTTAGCCCTTTCTTCTCCAAGCTGCAAATCAACACTTTTTCAATTAGAATTAAGTAATGGATAGCTTATCTGCATGGATAGAAGCATGGTAGATAGAGCATAAGATAAGTAGGGCGTGTTTAGCCGATTTTCCAAGTTAAGTGTGGTCTAAATTAGTTTCTTTTCTGCCACATATTTTGAGCAAATTAAATTAGTTCCCTTTCTTTCATTTCCTTTTTGTGATTTAAATTAGTTTATTTTCTACTATTTCTTTCCAGCAAGTTAAATTAGTTCACTTTCTGTTTTCCTTTCTGCAATTTAAATTAGTTTCTTTTCTTCCATTTCTTTCGAGAAAGTTAAATTAGTTTCCTTTCCTGTCATTTCTTTTCAACAATTTAAATTAGTTTCCTTTCTTGCCATTTATTTTCAGCGATTTAATTTAGTTTCCTTTCTGCAATTTATCTTAGTTTCATTGAAGTGTGACAGAATTCACTAAGAACCCCTAGAAGTAGCACCCTTTCATAGAGTGGAAGAGGATGACATGAGTAGAATGCATATTTTGTGTATATAAAATTTTCACCTCCAAGTTTGTAAGAAACCTGGGTTGATAAAGTAAAGTAGGGCAGCCCCTGGGAGTTGCAACACTCTTGGTGAAATACTAGGGCTCACCACTTTTTGGTGTCGTTGTCGGGGAGGTGTCTAGTAGATGTTTTGATTCTATTTTAGCATTTTTTTCTACTTTCCCTTTTCATATTGTTTCTGAAATATTTAAAAATACAAAAAAAAAATTGATTTTCATGCCTCATAGGAGTAGGGATACTCATAATTTTTTTTAAATACTTCTCCAATACCAACCCCCACAGTTGACCACATGGTGCAGTAAGAACCACATCATCGTCCACTTTCCAATCTAGAAGAGATGGATGGAGATGATGAAAATGAAGAATATCTTATTGGGTTTCCCATTCAAGATAGGGACATTAGTGTACATATGAATAACATCCCTCCATATTTCCTTCCAAACTTCCATGGTATGAGGACAGAGGATCCAGAAACATTTCTCTTTGAATTTGAGATAATTTCTAGATATTATGGATACTTATCACACACTCAAAAACTGAGATTGTTTTCTGCAACATTGAAGGATCGAACTCTTAAATGGTTCATGAGTCTAGGTACTAATTCAATAAGATCATGGAATGATATGAAAAACATATTTCTAGAAAAATATAAAGATCGTGATCTTAGAGAAGAAATTTTTAGAATGAACCAAGAAAAAGATGAGAGACTTAAGGATCTAATAGAGAGGTTCATGTATAATGTTAAGAGGGAAAAATTGCATCATCTGAGATTTTACACACTAAAAGCCCTCTTACTTAGAACAATTTTGGATTAGTATATTGATCTCCTTAATCTCATGAGTAAAGGAGATGTATACCAATTTTCATTTGAAGAAATTTGTGAAAAATGCAAGTGCATATCAAGATGAAGGGAAAGAGTAAGTAAATCAACATCAACATTGGTAAGGCAAGATGAACTTGGAAATATTCTTGATAACTTTAAAACAAAAATCCTTAGCAATCTAAGTGAACAAGTAGAAATGTTAATAATGAAAAATGAGAAAAAATAAGATGCTGATATTTTTGTTATTCATGCAGAATCATATCCTACTAAATATTGTTCATCATTCCCCAGGTTCAAGAACTTTACCAAGAAGACAATGGAGCAAGGCAATCACCAAAGAATCTATGTTATGTAGCTCCAAGGAGACCCTGGAAGCCTAGTCAACTTGATATGATCCAAGGACCCAATTCACAGTTTCAAGCTTATTCACATCCATCTCAAGCTAATTGGGACACAATCCTTCCCTGGCGACCTTGGCCATCTTAACCCCAAAACCAATCTTGGCAACATGGTTAGCAAGGAACTTATTGGGAAAATCCACAATATCCTCAATATTTCCTTCCATATCCTCCATACCCAACTCCATGTGATCCCTACCACCCACCTCCACCACAACCAAAACCTCAACCACATCCATATCATATATCCACCCCCACTCAACTGCCTATACCAGCATTTCCAAACCCACACCATGAAGTATATCAGCCCACTTACAATGCTGAGGTACAACACTACCAAACATATCCTCTTGATCTAGATGGTATTCATCTTAGTTCAAGAAAGGTATTGCAAAGAATAGATTTTATTAATTTCTTTAAAGGACAACATCAAGAAGAAGAAGATCCAAATGAGGAGATAAAAATATCAAGGGCTGCACTTGATGAGGATCCGACATCATAATTAGATGTTTATAAAGTTTCCTCATGTTTACCAACATTTCCTCCATGTGTTCAAGAGAACAATCAGCAAAAAGAGGAATATTTGAATGTCATAATAGAGGAAGAAATCCAAGGTGATCCAACTCAACAAGTGGATGAGGAGCATCACAAATATATTGACATATGGTTCCAAACAGTCATTAATTTGCAACAACATGGTCTTCTCCAATAGTACTTAATACAATCCTAGTTAAAGAAATTCATCTCTCATATTCAGTTACATGTCAAAGCATGTATTCCAAGTGTGAACATGATTTTATCTATCATCTTGATGTGCACATGGCTCCATTGGAAGTATTCCTATGATTAGAAAAGGTTTTTTTTTTCCAAGTAGAGTAGGAAAGTGAAAAAAGAAAAAAAGGGGAAAGAATAAAATCTCAAGTAAAAACCTCTTTTGAGGCATCTGTGATTGGCTCACTGATTGAAAACCTCCATGAGGTGGTCATTGGGTTGAAAAAAAAAATATCCTAGGTGAAAACTTCCTTTGAGGTGCTTAGGCAGACCTACTAGTTGAAAACCTCATTGAGGCAGCTAGTAGGCCTTTAAACAAACAAAAAAAACATTTCTCCATGTATCTCTCTCTAATGAATGCAAGTTCTCTACAAACTTTGCAAGAAGAAAATAGCAAGTTGGCACAAAAATAAAATTTGGTCAACACCCAAGTCAAAGGTAGTCAAACATAGACTTCCTCCTCCTATGCTCATAAGCTCCAAAAGGACTTCAAGCATATTACCACATGCAGCTTCAGACCACCGAAGATAGCTTCAACAACAATATCAGCAGCATTAATATCACTTGCAAAAACAAATCAATTGTAAGGCTCACGTATGCAATCATCTAACCCTTTCTTCGAATCAATTTCAGCTTAACAAAACATTAAAAAGTGTGAGAAGGAAAGTGTTTCTATATTGCCAAAATTAGTAGCAGAAGAACAAGACAAAAGTAAAAAGGACTTGAGAAAGTGGGTAGTAAAAAATTCATTATAATGGAAGACAAGGAGTGCCAAGGGGTAACCAAGGGTGAAATTATTTCACAGAAAAAGAACTATGAGTTTATTTTGCATGCAATTAAAAAAAAATAAAAAAATTTGGATCCACCACCTCTTGGCATGTGAAACAGATTTTCTTAAGGCATCTGAGGACCTCCATGCAACACCCACAAGAAGAAATGAAAGAATAATAGCAAGAAGATTAACATGAGGAGCAGCGCATGGCCTAAGAAACAAAAAACAAAAATAAGCCAGCATGCAGGAAGAAGCATAAGGCAAGGAGGATGAGCAATAGTTTTAGTAGGGGGGTGATGACGGGCCTCTGAATTAGACATAAAATAAGTCCCATCTAACATTTCTTAGGCCCATCTACCTTTCTTCTACACATAAAAATAGATATTAAATATCGCCTTTGATACTTAATAATGTTTTCTTATGCTTTAATATTTTCTTAGGAAGGTTTAAAGGTAATTGCATATTTGTGCCTAATATTGGTTATTGTTGTAGAATAATGTGAGAATATTTGGCAGATTATGCATATTTGGAATAGGAGATAATTTAGGGACTTGCTCCCTACCATTGGAAGATCAATATTGAAGAATAAATGAGCACAATATGAGGAAATTATTGAGAAATCTTGGAGAGATTGAAGGGGTTTGTCCACCCTCCTTAACTATCAAAGGCAGCCAAGAAACAGAAGATAATGTGAAATCAATCTATGGTTTACTTGGAGTCAAAGTGGACTCAATCACTATTTTCTAGGGATTTTTTGTAGCTACCCTTGAGGATAAATAAATCTGATCAAGTGCTAATTACGGTCGATTCCCGGGGATTCCAGTTGATTATGGTCCATTTGATACCAGTCCATTCCATTCCATCCCATGCCATTCCTTTCCATTCTATTAAGCTTTTTGCTATTTAAGACCTTCGGGATGTAATAAGACTGTATTTTGTAATGCAATGAGTAGTCATATGTTGTTTTACTGATCTAGTTTTAGGGAGCGAGACTCATGGGCTAGGGCCCAATCCATGTGCCTCAACTTCTTTGTTGTTTTCATTCTTTTATTTATGTCATTTAGCTACTTTTATTTCAAATATTTTCATTGATGTTATATTTTGGTACTATAGATTTAATATTATTATATGCGTTGTAGAATAGTTGATGAACTCCATAAAACTGTGAGGCAACCTTCCCTTCTCATCTCTATTGATAAAGCTCGAGGAGGGTAGACCTTCCCGCAGACCAAAAATTCTTTATGTTTATGATTCGCTGGTTCTTAGATTAGAGTAGAGTTCAATAATAGTTTCATTCTTTCTTCCACTCTGTTATCACACATTTTTTTCTATTTTTCTGTGCATGAATCCATAAGTTTGTTTGCAGGATTCAATATTAAAGTTCTGGAGAAGTTCACCCTCACCTTCCCGCTTCATTTTCCATCTCTATTTTCATGCTTCCAAACACCTCTATTACACTCTAATCCCTCCTTATTTTATTGCAGTTGTCACCCATTTTATTTACAAAATGCTTTAAAAACCATCAAAGTGGACCTCTGCCTTTGCTCCTCAAATCTCCCGCTACCGTACTTCACTCATTGCAAATTGAATTTTCTATTGGTTTCTGTTAATACTTTTGCCTCCGAACCCTGATTGCAATATTATTGTAGCACTCTGCCACATCACCCATTGCATTTCACACTTCACAAATTTCGGCCTTATCGCAATCGCATCACTGCACCTTCTAGTATCGCACTTCGCACTTCGCAACCTTTTCCTTTTTTTTTCCTTTAAAATACTTAACACAATTCCATTCATATCACATTTCACACTTCATAACCTTTTTCTCAACAAAACTTCCGCTAGCCCTCCAGCTTTGCGATATTTCGAATTATGATATCGCATTTCGCAATTTTTATCTCGTTGCATTTCGCATTTCGTAGTCTTTATCCCATCGCATTTCGCAACCTTTTCACTTTTTTTCCCTTTTAATACTTACTACAATCGAAAATCACATTTTCATGTGGTTCCCATTAATACTTACTGCTCCCGATGCTGATTGCGATATTTTCATCGCACTCTGCCACCGGTCCTACCGCCATGTCGCCCATCGCATTTCACATTTCACATTTTCATGTGGTTCCCGTTAATACTTACCACTCCTGACGCTGATTGTGATATTGTCATTGGACTCTGCCACCAGTCCTACAGCCATGTCACCCATCGCATTTCGTATTTTGCAAATTTCATCCTTACCGCAATCGCATTTCGCATCACCTTCCCATATCGTATTTCACATTTCGCATCCACCTCCTGAACAAAACGTCTGTCACTTGGCCCAATTTGCGATATTGCGATTGTGATTTCGCATATCACATATCGCATTTATATCTGCGAATTATAATTCCACCATCGCATATTTCAAGCCTCCCACTCCAAATAATATTTGTGATATCGTAAGTTTTAATGAAGTCTAAACCCATCTTTCCACCTCCAAGCCTTGTCCCAGGTGTTAAGACTTCCATTAAAATCTTTAGCCCTTTCTTCTCCAAGCTGAAAAATCAACACTTTTTCAATTAGAATTAAGTCATGGATAGCTTAGCTGCATGGATAGAAGCATGGTAGATAGAGCATAAGATAAGTAGGGTGTGTTTAGTTGACTGTCCAAGTTAAGTGTGGTTTAAATTAGTTTCTTTTCTTCCATTCCTTTTCAGCAAGTTAAATTAGTTCCCTTTCTGTCATTTTCTTTCTGCAATTTAAATTATTTTTTTTTCTACCATTTCTTTTCAGCAAGTTAAATTAGTTCCCTTTCCTTCATTTCATTTTTGCAATTTAAATTAGTTTCTTTTCTTCCATTTATTTCCAGAAAGTTAAATTAGTTTCCTTTCATATCATTTCTTTTCAAAAATTTAAATTAGTTTCCTTTCCTATCATTTCTTTTCAGCAATTTAGTTTAGTTTCCTTTCTTTCATTTCATTTCTGCAATTTCTCTTAGTTTCATTGAAGTGTGACAGACATCACTGAGAACCCCTAGAAGTAGCACCCTTTCGTAGTGCAGAAGAGGATGACATGAGTAGAATGCATCTGTTTTTTATATAACATTGTCACCTCCAAGTTTGTATGAACCCCAGGTTGATAAAGTAAAGTATGGTAGCCCCTGGGAGTTGCAGCACTCTTGGTGCAATAGCAGGGCTCACCAGTAGCCATGTAATTTTATTTTATATCTTTAGAAGGTCCATCATATGCTTAGAGGGATCATGGTCATTATGCAGACTTCATGATTCATATCATCGGATCAAAGTTACAGTAATGATTTCTACAATGGAAAGTACTTCATTCATATTGGTTCTTCCCTTTTCCCTTGATGTTAAATGGGGATAGAATACTTGGAGTTTGCAAGTGTTTTTAGGTGGTTTCTAAAAACCAAATTGATTTCCATCAAGTCCAAAGGGGGAGATTGTTGGAATTATGGATAATGTGTAGTCCTTGATGAAAAAATTCTTGATAAATATGCCCTTTATGCCAACTTGGTTATAATATGATGATTGTGGAACTATTTCAGATGGCATGTTTGATGGTATAAATATTTTAGAGGATATGATAGAGAAATGGAAGTTCAATTTTGGATGGATGAAAAATGTGAAGATTGAAAAGTGTATGTGACCCTTGTGTACAATATTCACATACATACATATATTCTATGAAAAAAATAAGGTGCATAATCCAAACCATGGAAAACTGGATACTAGGGGTTATTACCATGGTAATTTCCCATAGTAATTGTGGCGACAATGTCTATTTTATCATGTAAATGAATACAATCAACTTTACCATGGGATTTTCCTGTGGTATTGGGAAAGGATAAAACTATATAAGGATATGGAGATCAAGGAGTTATGGGTGAAAATAATGTATTATTAATTTGTGATCTAATTTGTAATAGGTGTGCACTAGAGAGTAAGGAGAAGGCTCAATCTAAGAGATCTAAAAATGCATTGAGCACTAATAATTGGTTTATGGTTTTTTAGTTAACAATGCTATATTTTTTGTTATAATGATGGTATGACATGAATTTTCTTACAGTGATATGTAATTTTGACAGTATGGTATGAAAAATATATGTTGTACTTGCAACAAATGTTTTATTCAGTCATTTAAGATTTGTACGCAAGTTTTCTTCACTATGTTTGCATACATATGTAGATTTGTTTCAGTGTTGTAGCATATAAATTATGTGATAATTTATTCAATATTTTGAAATATATATGTAGGTGTTATGCATGTTAATCACATACATGCAAAAATATGTTTTATCATGGTCACATATATGTACTAGGGTTTGCAATTATTGCTTGATGATGATAGTTGATGAATTATATTGTATTTGTTGTTATATTTTAATGATGTCTTGATCAAGATGGTTTGTATCAGCTGTGGTTTGGTTATGCAAAGATTTGGTTGCGGTGGTTGGTTAAGTTTTTAGTGAATTTATGCTTTAGCGTTTCCATTTATTTGAAATCCTTCAGTGATTCAGATTTTGAGATTCGGTATTTCAGTTTGGAATATTTCTTTGGGATTATTGTTGGTGTGGTTCCAAAGTGAAAATTTGATGAAAAAGTGGCCTAAATGTTTTGATGTGTATTTGAGACAGTTGCATCTAGTATGTAATATTATGAAACACGGTCCACAAAGAGTGTTGAGGGTTTGACCCTTTAATGATGGAGTAAGAGATTCTTTCTGTTGGTTGTTGGTAAACTTGTTCAGGGGTAGGTGCTCCCTTCCTATAGGAGCTTGTAAACAAGATCAAGGGGTTGTAGCTCCCTTAAGTGGGTGGTGGAGAATGAGTGGAGGTCGTAGCCTCCTTGAGGTAGAAGCCCATGTGCTGGTAATATTCTACGACATTACAAGACAATGATGTAATATTTTTTATTATAAGAGAAGAAGACAAAGACAACAACAACAATCGTTTTCTCCCACATTGGGTTTCCACCTAAAATCCCAATTTTTATTATGTGTTTATATTTTTCTTGTGTGTTGATTATTTATATGCTATTTATTTTTCATGATTATTTCTAAATAAATGGATAGTGAAATAATGATTTACTGGTTAAAGATAAACATTCGATGGAACATATGAAAAATTAGTTATCTCGATATATGTGGTTTGCATTTATTGGAGTCACGTACACATGTGGGTTGCATGAATAAAAATAGCATACATATATTTGAATTTGAAATTAAAAGTTAAAGTAAATAACAATTGATTCACACCCCCCACCCTTCTAATTATATTTCCTAACAATAATTTTAGGCACAACAAAAGTGACTGCAGGAGCAGGTTTGAGTATGCATATAAATATCAAAATTCTTGACAACCATCCTTTCCAAAGGATAACAAGAATTGGAAATTCAAGACTAAAAATAACATGGAATGTGGACTTCCATTGTCTGCGCATAATTAAGAAAAAAGTGGTACGTGGATATTGGGTGTTCCAAGCACATGACTATAGCTAAGGGTAAATTCATATCTCTAAAAGAAAAATATAGAGGGAACGATGTTATCTTTGGCAACAATGATCCAACAAGAACTAAAGGTAAGGGCATAGTAAGTTTTAATGAAAAAATATAAGGCCCAAAATGTGTTTGATGAAGAAGTACTTGAGCATAATCAGTGAGTCAAATGCGTGATAATGGCAATAATGTGATCTTTCGATCTAAGACCGTGAGATCCAAAAAGAAGAAAATGTAAAGATGGTAGGAAAGGAAGTAAGGACTCACAATAAAAATTGTGTGTTTGATGAATCTAGGATGAGTTTCTTCCTGAATAATATTATTCAAACTTGGTTGTGGCACATAAGGCTTAGTCATATAAATTTTGGCAACTTAATAAAGATCAACAAGTCAAAAGTTGTAAAAGGATTGCCAAGACTGTCAAGGCCTGATGATTCAATATTCACATATTCTCAATTTGGTAAGTAGACACTGACTCAGTTCAAGATGAAGGAGACTGGAGTTCTCATAATATAAACCAATGAAGCTCATTCACACAGACATGTGTGGACCAACCAGGACAAAAATCCCAAGAGGAGAAAGATATTTCATTTTATTTATTGATGATTTTACTAGAGCCATATAGATAATTCTTTTGAAAGGAAAATCATAAGGTATTAAGAATTTTAAGATATTCAAATCTTAGGTTGAGAACGAGCTAGATCTAAAAATAAAATGTTTAAGATCAAACAAAGGTGGAGAATTCACTTAGAAAGAATTCAAAGAACATTATGAAGAACTTGGTATAAGAAGGTAGCCTTTTTTTGCTATAACTCCACAACAGAATGGTGTAGAAGATAGAAAGAATATAACAATTCAAAAGATGGCTAGAGATATGATGGATGAAGCAAATGTACCACACACCTTTTTGGGAGAGCATCTCAAGAAGTAGTGTACCTTGCAAACAAAACACTATTGATGCCTAATAGTGATAAGTCTCCTTGTGAATTATGGAAGGGGACACCTCCATCATTGAAAAACTAAAAGGTGCTTGGGAGAAAATGATTTATCAAAAGGAATGAATAAAACCTTGGAAATTTTTATCCTCATGTCGATGAGGGTATATTTCTTTGGGTATCAGCCTAGGGAAAAGGATACAAATGTTTCAACAAAAGGAAAAAGTGAGTCGAAGACTACATTGACATAGTAGTGAATGAAATAATGCCACAAATTGAGACATCCAAAGGGAACATAAACCCATATATTGAAGAAATTTCAGCCATCAGATTCTCATATTAGTGAAGAAACAAAGTCAAATGATGAAGATGAATAAATGTGTGCAACACCAAGGTCCAGAATCCTTCCAAGGATGTGCAAAAATAACATCGTGAGAGTTGGATTATTGGAGTTAAAATACATGGTGTTCAGACTAGGAGGATATTTATTATAAGTCCAAGTTGTGCTAATCTTTCTCTATTGTGTCAAATTGAGCCTAAGAATCTCAGTCAAGCGAGTGAGGATAAGTACTTCGTGACATAAATGAATGAATAACTGGAAAAAATTGATAATAATGACACTTGGGAGCTTGTTCCAAGTCCCAAAGAGAAATACATCATAAGCTAAATGACCAAGGTCAAGTAATCAAGAACAAGTCTTGACTAGTATGCAACGGGTATTCCCAAATAGCGAGGATATATTTTGAAGAAACCTTTTCTCTAGTAGCAAGATTGGAAGCTATAAAAATGTTTCTTACTGTTTCGAGTCATAAAAACTTCAAGGTGTATCAGATGGATGTGAAGTCATATTTTCTCAATGGAGATGTGGAATAAGAAGTAAACATCAAGAAACCAGAAGGGTTCATGCAAATAGAAAAATAAGACTTTGTTTGCAAGGTGAAAAAGGCCTTATATGGGCTCAAACAAACACCTAGAGCATGGCATGATAGAATTGATAAATACCTTAAACAACAAGGCTTTAAGTGGTGGCATGACAAATACAATTCTATATATAGAGTCAAAAAATGATCACTTATTGATTGTGGTAGCGTATGTAGATGACTTAATATTTAGTAGAAATATAGAGCATTTGGGACACCAATTTCCAAAGTGTCTGCAAACCAAATTTGAGATTTTCATGATAGGAGAATTATCCTTTTTCCTAAGGCTGAAAATTTCTCAATCAAGGGATGGATCTCCACCTCTCAATCCAAATACTTGCAAGAAACACTGAAAAAGGTTGGACTATAAGAATGAAATTTTGTTAACACCCCCATGGTTACTGGCTATAAGTTATTTAAAGAAGATGAGACACCTCCTGTAAATTAGACAGTCTAGAGATCGATGATTGGAAGCTTGCTTTAACTAACAAGATTTAGACCATATATCATGCAAGCAGTAGGTTTGGTGGCCATATTTCAAGCTTGCCCCCATGAAATCCATGTCATTGTTATAAAAAGGATTTTTAAATACTTGTAAGGCACAACAATATATGGGTTGTGGTATGCTAGGAGGATATATTTTTAATAAAATTCCTATACAGATGTTGATTGTGAAAGAAGTATTGATGAAAGGAAGATAGTTCCTATGGTGCCACATTATTCTTAGGAGATTGCTTAGTATATTAGGTCAGCAAGAAACAAGACTCCATCTCTCTATCAACAACATAATCAGAGTATATTGTACCTAGTACTTGTTTCTCACAAATTCCAAGTAGAGTTGGTTGATCCAATTCCAATTATATGGGACAACACTAGTGATATCAGTGTTTATAATAATCCTATCATGCCCTCAAAGACCAAGAACATTCCTATTAATTTTTTATTTCTTGAGAGAACAAGTCCCTTATAATGTTGTTCAACTTGAATCTGTTGCCACTAGAGAGAAACTTGCTAACATTTTCACTAATCCATTAGCAATATAACGATATGTGTATCTCAAACAGTATATAGGATTTGTGACTCCCCCACCCAAATGACTCAGTTAAAATGATTGTTTCATGCTACTTAGCTTGTCAGATCAGTCAAAGAGTAGACTGCACTATTTTAGGGGGAGATGTCAGGATCATCCTTTGCCATTAATGTCTAACGAGGACACGATTATTAATGCCTTTAGGGAGGAACAACGATGGAGAAACCCATGCCTAGTTTCCTGGGGAGCTTAGTCTATTGCCATGAATGAAAAATGGGGAGATTGTGGGGCAGTTGGATTTGTCCAAATGGCTGGTGGCACTTAGTATGTTGGAATTCATGTCACTAGGTCAGTTTTAGTGTGCAGCTCAAGGGAAGTCCCATGGTTTATGTTGTCTCCTATAAAGTATCATTATAGTAGTAAGCTTAATGGAGAAGCCAAAAAATGATGACTATGATGGTTGGGATTACCATACTTTGGAAGATATTATGCCTTAGGTGTTTAGCTCATATGCTTGTGGAAGTGGCATAGTTGAAAATTGCTTGGAGATATATTTCCAACGATATGTTGAAGCCTAAAAATTCCCCTCTTGAATCAAATGTTATTGCAAGTCACAGGTCAGTGCCTGAAAGCCCAAACGCTCATAATGTTATTGAAAACATGTTACGAGATAGTATTGACTGGGGGTAGCAGGAACATTACCTTGAAGCCGAGAAGAAAGTTCGGAGATAGCGAAGATTTCCTAGAGGGTTGGAAGCACATGAGCTCAGAAGCCCAAAAGTAGGGAAAACTTCTGGGGCTAATATTTGTAGGTGGGCTAATTTTCCATGGTTTATCAAAAAAAAAGGTTCGACAATTTCCATTTTTTTGAAAATTGATTCGGCCAAATGTTATAGTATATAATTATTTTACCCTAAAAATTGTCAAAATTATATATATAATAATATAAAATAATTATAAACCTAGATATTTTTACAAAAATATCATCAAAATTTTTACAATTTACATATTGGGGACTAGTAAGATTTGCCAAGGTTTCTAAACTTTAAGATAAACCTCCTTCCATAAAATTTTCCCTTCCTAGAAGCCTGGGACTTTATTAATAAGTGACATGGGTATTGAAAGAGTAAGGGAGCCTAGAGAAATTCATCGTGAGCAATATGAAAACTGACATTAATATTTTATGTTACCTAAAACAGAAATTTCCTAGAAGGTATTTGAATTAGGAACTAGGCATAAGTGTGACTGACATGTGGTGTTTCTAATTACAAGAAGAAATCAGGTGGAAATGAGGTTCATGGTAGAGAAAACTGTTCAACCTAGGCAGAGCCTGGAACCTTGCAATCTTGTAAAATCTTAAGGAGAGATATTACAATAAGTTACAACCATGAAGGTATTTGGGCTCCATCTCTCTAGTGGCATGTGGACATGAGTGGGCCTAGTTAATGTCTAAGAAGGGGGTTCATGTTTTATCTAGGTTTGGAAGTCTACAGGCATAGTATTGGAATGACGGCATATACATGAGAGAACTAGGAGTGTGGAAAATTTATAAAGGGAATTTATTCCCCAAAGGCCATAAAGATCTTAGCACCTAGATTCCTAATCCGAAGGTCACAACACCTGGTCCTATGGAGAAAAATAGGTAAATGTGCCAAAGGAAATGTTCTAATATTAAGTGGGCTAGGTCGGAAGCCCGTGAGCCCATAAGTATTAATAAATTCTATTTGATAAAAATATACAGGTACCAAGGAATCTGAACCTCCAAGTTAGTAACTGCATATGTATAATAATACGAGGCAAGTGAATGCTTAAAGTGGAAGTTTTGTGTATTTGTTGACCAAGTTCCATGTGTCAGGCTATCTACATAGCACTGGGAGGCTGACATTTGGAATTAAAATCATGGATGAGTCAATGGCTGAGTAAATGTGCTCAATAGGTTTGGTGCCATTGGATTAATGGAAGTTGTAGAATCGTGCTACCTGGAGATGGAAAGGAGCACGATTGTGCAAGAAGTTAATTAAGCCTTTCTTGAACCAAAACAAGCCACCTCTGATTTATCTTGCATGCAATGAAGAATTAAATCCCAGCATGGAGAAATGATCAGGTGGCAATCCTCATGCTTAATGTAGTTGTAGTATTGAGTGAACGATGCCCATTCTTAGAGACTAAATATATCCTACATAGCATGGTATCCATGATGGAGTATGCTCTCAGGCAATATGGATGACAGAGTGATGGTTGATAGGAACTGCATTGATCACTGTGTTTTAGTGAAACAAAACTGCGTACTGCAGTTGAGAAAAGTTGGGGATGCAGAATTGCGGTGAGTTGAAGTGTGGAGAGTTGTGGGAAGAGAGAAAAGAGTTACATGTGACTGAGTAAGAAGCGAGGATTTCAGAGCGGAGAGTTGAATATTATACAACGCGACAAAGGGATGAGATCATAACAACTTAAATAATGAAGTGTGCTAAAGAAAAGAGGGACTACAGAGCAGAAGGAAATGAGTTGGTGGAGAAACTCATGAAGTTCACATTCTGAGCATTAGTATTGGCTCTGTGTTCAGTTTGAAAATTTAATGAAAACATAATAGTGGTTAGGGCAGGTAGTGACACACATTTATAAGAGATTGGTTCCTCTTAGCAATTAGTATATTTCTATCTTAACAAGCTTGGGGCCTCCTATGACCGAGTTCTCAAAAACGATGTAATTAATTAAGTGTTTAAATTACATCGGAAAAAACAGATTGTTAGTTTTCTCCTTTTGGATTTCCATGTAAAAATACTTGTATCAATATGTCTCTACTGCTCAAATTATTAGATTGGGTGCACATTTGAATTATTTACATTTATTTATATATATAATTCGCTATTCCAGTTCAGTTAGTGTAAGAGATTCCCTTTCATCGTTGTGGTTGTACCACTTAATAACAGTCCTTTCCATTCTCATTGGGTTGTTGTAAGCCCTTTTTTCTAGTTAATATATTAAGTTTTCCACTTCGTTGTGATTAGGGAATGCAATCCACATTCCTTAAATATTATTCAATCAACCATAAGAACTAGATTCTTTTCTTCATGGGTAATAAAAAAAGCCAATTAGTGAAGTTTCCAGTTATATATATATATATATATATATATATATATATATATATTCCAATAAAGATACGAGGACCAATTCATCCCTCAGATCTATACGAAATAAATGATTTCCAGATCCATTGTAATTTAGTAATTTCATGTTTTCACTTTTCACTTTTCATTTTATGCTTGATCCATTCATATTATCCACTTTCACGTAAAGCTATTATTTTTTATTTTTTTTCATAACTATTCCAAAGTGCGTTGATGTTTAATATGGTCTCCTCGCAGCCAAAATGCCCTTACACTATCATTTTTATTTTTATTTCTTTTTAAATCTTGAATTGTTCATTTTAAGTGACGAGTGTCAGCGTATTCAAGTGTTTTAGATTATTGTACTTCAGAGTTTATGCAATCTCAACCTAGATCGTACTATTAGTTATAGGGTTCAAAACCCCTCTTATACAATTGCATGTAATTTAAAATTGAATCACGAATCTTGAGAGTATATATGCATAACTTAGTTAGGTGTAGTTTTCTCATAATAATATTCTGCAATCTCTATTTATAATTTAATTTTCCTAAATTTCCATTTTATTGCATAGTATATGTATTTTGAGCATGCATGGATATACTCCTTTTATCCCCATATATTAAGTCGTAGAAATATTTACGATTCCCATTTCCCTATAAATGAATTTTTGTGACAGTTAATTTAGTTGAGTGTATCTCATTTAATGTAATTTCTTTCCATTATTTTTTTTTAAAGCACATTCAATGTTTTATGCAGATTTCCCCAGGTCCATTTATCCAATTATGTTTTGTTTTATTTCTTATTACTTTGTAATGAGCTTATTTACCAGATTTTCCCATAATTATACTTTTTTCTTGAATGCAGTAGTAGTACATATCAAAATTTTGTTGTGATTTTGAATTTTACTATGTACTTGGTTATTTGGAATTCGTACATCATTTCTCCACTATTCTATTTTTGTTTTAGATATTGTTTTATCAAAACTTGTTGATTAATTCATACATCTTTAGTTAATTGCGTTATAAGAAAACTACAAACCTTCCAGAGTATGCTTGACTATCCCTTTCTGTAAGTATTCTAGAGCACAATTCCCACAACATTTATATTATCCTTACAATTTTTTTACTGGGGATTTTTCTTTATTACTTCTTATTTTTCATAAGAAATGTAAATATTGATATATGCTTGTCACAATGTACTCACTGTATACTTGTTCTGCACCTTGTACAAATTCTCTCTTATAGGATCTTTGTCACAAGTTACTTGATTAAGTAATGTTAAATGGGGAATAATTTGATGTTGTAATAAAATATGTGTCTATGTTTTATTTAGAGTGAAGTCTAGTTCATACCATTTCTTATGTAATATTTATTTTTTACTTTTGAGACATCTTCATTCCACATATTTTTTAATCACATCTAACTAGTTGATAACATCATTTCTCTATACAAGTCTTAGGTTTGACCTTAAAGAGACTTCTTCCATGATATAAGTCCATTTATTATTATACATACCAACCTTGTAAAGAAATTGAAAAAAGGATAATAACAAGGCAAGGCACGTAAGCTATTTTGTACCACAAAATAATTGAAAGGTAAATTCCTAGCATACTTCATATCTCCCTTTCAAATTTAAAAGCATATATATATCCCATAGGTAGTATTTCTTGCATATAGTCCTTGTACCAATGGGTCATCCACTTTAATACTTGGACACATTAAAATGTGGTTTCTTATATTGAAAAGTTACACTTATTTTACCATTTGTATTTATTTTCAACACCCTTCTTAGCATGCGATTATAATTCAAGTGGTAATGTAGTTTTGTGCACTCAATATTATTGTTTATAATTATAAGTTTTTCACCTTATAACAATCATATATGTTGTAAGGACCAAATCCTTTTATTCATTGGTTTTGTCATATAACTAACCATGAATTCAATACAAATAATATTATTGCTCTCTGCCCTTGGTGAGACAAGGGAAGGAAACCTTGACCTTGTGTGAAGCACAAAAGAACAAATTAGTAAAAGATCTAAAGAAATTAAAGAGTTGTTTCTTTGTTGGATAATAAACAAGTTTTTTACTATCCTCTTGTTTATTGGATAATTAGAGGATGAATATAAACAATCCATATCTAATATTCTCTACACATTATTAAAAATTAAATAAAAAGGATGGTCTAGTGCAAAATATTTGTAAATATATCAAAGTGCTATGTTGCTACTACAAGATGAAGTTAATGGAAGAGATATTTGATTCTACATGTTTATTGAGATTTAATTCTCAGTATGGAGAAACACTTAGGTGCCCATTATCATATTTAATGATCTCACAATGGCCAAGCAATGTGATGCAACAATAGAATGTGAAGCCGTGATAGAGTACACTCTTGGCTAGAGTGATAATTTGATAAACACAACATCGCTATTTGTGTGGAAAATGAACAAAATCAAGGATTGCAATTATGCAAGTGGAGGAATGCAACATTGTTGACTGACGATTCATGTGGAGATCTATGTGTGTGTGAGTGAGTTGTTAAAGAGAGTTTGAGCATGACTATGAAAAAAAGAGGGACGAGAGAAAATAGATGATATGCTAACTATATAAGGGCCAAGAGGTAATGTATGTTGCTGCAAGGTGTGTAGAGTGAGAAAAATGCAGTGTGTTGCACGGGTTGTGCATGAGTTAGGGAAACAAATGAGAATATAAGGCTAAGAGTATACTTCTGGGAAAAAGTTAAGGAAATTGAGTGGAATAGAGGGACAAAACTAGAGTAGTACATATAGCTCAAATCAAGCCAAGTGTGTGCCATAACAACAAGCATTAAGTTCCTTATTGAGTCTCGGTTGGAATTTGAAAACTGGGGAGTTGGTACTTCCATCTAGTAGGTATTTGAGGAGAGCTTAGAGGTTGGTGCCTCTTGCAATTGGGTGCTTGCATCAATCCATGAAATTGGTGCTTCGTGGTAAGTTGATTTGGTGTCTGTAGAAGAAGGGAGTTGGTTCTTCCTGATAGTGGGTTCAAGTGGTTCCTATGACTAGCGACTTATAAAAAATTTAATGTAATAGAGTGGGATCTTTTATTTACATCATAAAAAAATATTTTGTGGTTTTTCCATTTTGGGTTTCCACGTTAAGTGTTATGTGATCTATGTTCTTTCTACTCACTATGTGTGTTGTGTTCATGTGTTTATTTTATATTTCTACTACATGATATGTTGTTTCCATTCACATAAATGAATTCGAAGCTTGATTGAAATTATAGATTGGCATAAAATTTAAATTAGCCGTAATATTGATTCATCCCCTTCCCCCCCAAGTATTAAGAATTTTTTCCAACAAGCATCATATATTTTCAAATTTTAGAAATAATCTCAGGGACAACAATCCTTTTTCTCCCTTATTAGATGTTATTAAATGAAATAATTTTAATAATATTGTCCAAAAGGAAAATGAGTGTAGAATAAAAGTATCTATCCAACTTCTCAAAATAAGAAAATACAAGAAGTACCCAAGTTTTGGAAATATAAAAAGGAGGAGAAGAAATACAAATGTAGAATTGTTTTATATGCTCAGAATCAAAAGAGATACTAGTATTTTTCCAATATTTTTCTATTCGGAAACAAACTTGAGTTCTTTAAAAAAAGAAGAAGAACATTCATCCACAAACAAACCTTTAAAACTTGTCCATGAAAATTTATGTGGACCTTTGAGAACTGTGGCTCCAAGTGGTGAAAGAAAATTCATGTTAGTTATTGATGATTGCACTAAACTTACTTGGGTCACACTTTTAAAGGAGAAATTAGAGGCATTTCAAATGTTCAAAATTTTCAAATCCCTAGATGAAAATCAAACTAGCTACAAAATAAAGTTTGTAAAGTGAGATGAAGGTGGGAAATTTTCTTGAAATGATTTTGATGAAGTGTATGACGAATACTTCATAAAGAGAGAATCTACAATTGCAGACACTCCTAAAAAAAAATGGAGTAGTTGAAAGGAAGAATAGATCAATGCGACAAATGGTAAGAGCAATGATGGATGAAATAAATCTGGCACATACATTTTGGGTTGAAGTTATTCATCATCAATCCATATTTCAAACAGATAACATCTCAGGTCAAAGAGTGAAAAGACACCTTATGAATTATCACATGGAAAATGAGCATCAGTACGACACATGAAATTTTTTGAAAGAAAATGATACATCAAAAATATTAATGAAAAATTGGATAATTGTGATGCTAGATCTGGTGAAGGAATATTCTAAGGATATTCAGCAAAGAGCAAGGGGTATAGATTCTACAAAAAATTATTACAGAAAATAGTTTATTGTATTGATGTAAAATTTAATGAGGAATTACCTTTTAAAAGCATGTAGGTAATATTAATTTTTCTTAGATTTGTAATTTTCTTTGCTTTTCACAATTTCATTACATATTTTATAAATAGAATTCACCCCACATCATTATAACATCATAGAAATTATGTAGAAAGAACAATGACGTTAATATTGTAGTGGAACATAGAGGAAAAAGGGAAGAAAATCATACACACATTGAAGACACAAGGATTGGTTGGAGACCACCAAAAAACCCCATAAAGGAGAAAACCCATAATTCAATTCTTCTTCTTCTATTAGATTTCATCAATTTGTTGGAAATATTGTCATTGATGGAAAAGCAAAAAAAGGAACAACAATAGAATTATCATTGATAAAAAAGGAGAAGATCAAGATCAACTGGAGTATAAAGGAGCAATAAGGCAAAGAAGCCAAAAGTTCAGTGGATAAGCATAAAAGAGAGTCAGAGGAATAGAAAAGAGTAAAAGACAGGTAGAGGAGCACCATTAGAGGCAAAGGAGAAAGGTAGAGAGGAGCAGTAAAGAGGAAATGAGTAGCATCATAATGATCAAAGAAGAAAATTGTGCAGTGCAGGGTCAAGTCGAGTTATTCATGTTTAGAACAATAAACAAAAGAAAAGTGTGCAGCAAAGGTCAAGTCATGTGTATGCGTACAGAATGTGAAACAAAGAAAAGAAATGAATGAGTGGGCCAGGTTGGGTTGGTTGTAAAACATGTGCAGAATAGTGGTTCTACATTCATAAGATCGTGCCGCAGAGTGAAGCGGAGATTGACGGTCGAGATCATATCACGAACATAAAGTATGAGAACGGACAATCCATATTATATCACATTTGGACATAAGATTGTTAGTGTACATCACTATCGATGATTTTTATCTGTATATGTTAAGCTATGGAAATTTAATTGTCTTAAGTCATGGTGTCATAAGAAGTGGGGTTTGCAATGCGTTGTGATCACATATCAAAAATCACAGCATAAGGAGTATCGCAAAACAACAGAGACTCAAAAATTGTGAAATTTGAAGTGCGGTAGATGACGTGGCAAGATGATGTGACAATGACATTGCGATGAAGTGGTAGTGACATGGAGATGAAGTGGACCTGGATCACATATTGCACATCGTAAGCTCAGAAGGGATAACACTCATGAATCACATTAAAATGCCAAAATTCAAAATTTGATATGAGCAAGGACATGATGCATTTTCAAAGGTAAATTATAATATATTTTAGGTCCGAGGTTAGGTGTATTTCCTTAAGAAATCACATTGGGGTTTGGAAGAGCTAAGCATAACAAGAAACACATGAGAACGTCGAATTGCGAAATGTGATAATAAAGCGAACGCTATGTAGGTCAATGCTGAAGCCTAAAGGATTTCAAGTCTGGGAGAATGGATTTTTTGTTTTTTAAAGCACATCGGAGAGTAAAGGAGGATTATAACGTAAAACAAAGTAAAGGTTAAACACAAGAGGAAATACTTGAACAAGTGACCCGATACTTGTGCAAGGTTAGTGTGGTCATTTAATAACAAATTCTAAATGCAATAGAAGGAGACTTAGGTAAGTGACCTGACACAAAACAAAGGAGTAGGTGAAGGTCGAACATTGTGGGCACGAGCAGAAGAGGCAGAGTGAAAAAAAAAGAGAGAGCATATGGTAGCACTTTTGTAAACACAACAATTGGCTTGAGTCAAGCCAAAAAGACAATTATGCAAAATTGTGTTGAACGTAATAGCAGAAATTGAAAAGATCAATGACAACAGGAGAAAGGACAAATGCATAGTGAGCCAAGAGCTGAAAGGGCGGAGTGAAATATTATTGTAACGTGAATGTAAATTATTATTTTATGTTGTTTGTGATGCAAAGGAAAGTCTCTGTAGGCATAGGAAAAACTCTGATGAGTGTTGTAACGATTATTTATGATGTAATAACCTAAACTGGAGTGTAAGTAATCAAATGGGTGGAATACATAAGGGGCATTCCCTTTCACTTCGTATTCCCTGCAGAATGCATACAATCATGTAGTTATATGTATAAAACATGTAATATCTATGTGCATAGATGTGTGATATAAAAGGAAGAAGAATTGAAGAGAGCTACAGAATGGTAGAGAGCTGGAGAATGTGAGAGATCTGATAGAGATGTTGTGCATATTAGGAGCTGATATGAAGTAGATATGAAGGGTGAAGAGGCAACAATGGAGAAGGAGTATAACAGAGCTGATATCTAGATAAATCAACATTTTAGTTTCATGTTGAGTGAGTGGATTGTAGTATCCTTTCAAGTTGTAGCTTGATAAATTTCCAGTTGGAGCTAGGTGAGGTAGAAGCCTCTTGTAGGTTGTAGCCTACAAAAAATATTTGGGAATTGGAGCTTCCTTGCAAGTTGTAGATTACATAAGTTGAGGTAGGAGCCTCTTGTGGGTTGTAGCCTGCAGAAAATAGATGGGGGTTGGATCTTCCTTGCAATTTGTAGCTTGCAGAATTTGAGTTAGTAGTGTCCTATAGGTTGGAGCCTATAGAAAATTAGTGGTAAGAGGGAGTTGGAGCTTGCCTTTGCATCACAAAAATAAAAATATGTGGTTTTCTCCCTTATGGGTTTCCTCTTATATCTGATGTCTATGTGCTTGATGATTATGTGTTGATGTGATGTTTTAATCTTCTTAATTAATTTTTTTGCACACATTCAGTTTACTGATACATTATGCATTAATCTACTTATAAAATGAAGTAGTTAATGGGTGTAAAGAAAAGATTTTTAAATGTCCATGAATGTACTAAACTGATTCCACCCCCCCTCTCATTTTAGTTAAGGGTTCATCAATTGGTATTAGAATGGGTTCCTTCAGTAACAGTTTAACAACTAGAAGGAGGTCCTAGGTCCCCAAAATGGCTAGCCTAGAAGGATGCTCAACAAATAAAGCCCCATTGTTTACTGGCACAAACTATGCTTTCTGGAAAAATATAAGAATGAGGACATACATAATGTCTCTAGGAATATAATTTTGGGTTGTTGTAGAAGAAGAATATGAACCAAAGGATACAAACATTAAGGAAGAAGCTAAACAAAAATTCAGAGCTAATGCAATATTAATGAATGCACTCTTGAGTGGTATAAGTGAGTCATAATTTATCAAATTGATGCATAGCAACGCTTCCAAAGAAATATGGGATACTTTAGAAAATATTCATGAGGGAGATACAAAGGTGAAGATGACCAAACTACAAGCACATTGACCTAATTTTGAAAACTTTAAAATGAATGAAGATGAAGATATAGCTGCATTATTCTTAAGAGTTGCATAAGTTTTGAATATCATGATAGGCCTAGGAGAAGAAATTAAAGAAAGTGTTGTAGTCCAGAAATTATTGAGATCTCTACCATCCAGGTTTAATCCTAAGGTTTCTGCCATAGATGAAATAGTAGAATGGGAAACCTTAACCAAAAACCTATTACTTGGGAACCTAACAACATATGAGATGAGAAGTCCTAAAGGGAAGTCAAACACAAGGGAGGCTTGCTTTAAGGCAGACAAGTGCATAGAAGAAAAGGAAGATACATGCTCATGCTTTGATGAAGAAGAAGCTGAATTTTTCAGAATATTAGATAAAGGCATAGGTAAGTACAAAGATAAAATTCTGTTTAAGTTTCTTAATTTTGGAAGAGTGGGGCACTATGCTTCAAAATTTCCCAATAAGAAAATAGAGAATCAGTCAAAAGGGAAAGAGAAAATCAATTTTAGAAATAGGCAGAATGGGAACAAATTTAATAGAATAAAATTCTATGCTCAATAAGACAACAATGCATCTAAGAGCTCAGATTAATCCCCCAATGAAGAAGGAACATCAAAATTTATTTTGATGGCTAAGGAACAACTTGGGAAAGATTTCCTGGAATTTGAAGAAGAAGGCGAGGTAGATCTTGAGGGGGATTTTGTGAGTGCCCTAAAGGAAATAGATAGACTCAAGCTCAAGACTAGAAAAAAAAATGCAATCCTTCTGAAAAATATAAAGGAAGAACCAAACTCTAAAGACTTTATTAAGTTGAGAATTGAACTAGAAGAAGAAAGGAAAGTAGAGGACATTCTGCTACAGCAAATAAGGGAGAAAATTTAGGAATGTGGAAGATTGGAAGAAGAGGTGGTGAGTATGAGGATGAAATTGAAAATGGATCAAACTAATTTAAAATGAACATTCAGAAGTTAAAAGGTGTTGAACAATTGGACAGGATATTAAATGCACAAAGATCTCCTCTTGTAAATATTGGGATAGGATGTGAATGAGAATCCAGCAAGTCGAATGCAGAGGATAAGAAAGCTATTACATTTGTGAAAGATGACGTTAACTCCCATCAATATGAGAACAAAAATGTGGGAAACCCTTCAAATCCTCATGAGCTGCAACAAAAACACACCACAAGGAAAACCCAGAAAACAAAAGTAGTGAACGACTAAGCAACATTCCATCATAGATAAAATGGCTTCCAAAGATAGAATTTTCATATGACCAGATGGCTATATCTCCAAACAATCTTCTCTACCAGTTACAAATACTACTTCCATGGGTATTGTTTTTGTTGTAAAAGGTTTAGACATAAACCCAAGGAGTGCAGAGCGTATATAAGGAGACCAGAGTATGGAAATTCAGAGGTAATTAAGAATAATGGTAACTTAATTCGTGCACATAATCCATTCCAAAATACAATCAAATTTTTTTGTTGCCATAAAAATACACAAAACTCTTACGAATGTCCTCTAAAATACTGTGATCCATCTCCTCAGGAAATTTATTGAACAAGCAGTTGCATGAAATGGAAAAGGAATCTAAATAAGTGTGATCTAGTTCTAATTACTCAGTATTAGAATAGTCAATGGTATGTGGATAGTGGGTGCTCAAGACATATGATTGGAGATCGAACCAAGTTTGTAACTTTTGATGAAAATAAATCAGGGAATGTAACATTCGGAAATTATAGAGAAGGGAAAATCAAGGGAAAAGGCACAATGGACCGGAATAATGGAGGAGGAGAGGCTCAGGATGTACTGTTTGTATATGTTCTAAAAGCCAATCTTCTAAGTGTCAGTCAAATTTGTGATAAAGGTTCTGAGGTTCTTTTCAGAGCCCGAGATTGTGAAGTAAGGTCAATCACCACAGTAAATACCTTGGTTAAAGGTGTTCAAACAAAGAGTAATGTTTATATAGTGGAAGAGGATAATGAAGCATTCCACGTCAGCAAATTTGATGAATCTTGGCTATGGCATAGAATATTGGGACGTCTAAATTTTGACCACAACATCCAAATGAGCAAAAAGAAAGTTGTCAGAGATTTTCCTGTAATAAGGAAGCCACCAAATACCATATGTAAGTCCTGCTAAATGGGAAAACAAACTTGCACATCATTCAAAGGCCAAGACCAACTATCTACAAGTAAGCCTCTTCAACTTGTACACAAAAACTTGTGCGGACCTTCGAGAACAAATACACCAGGTGGAGAATCGTACCTCATGCTGATAATCGATGATTTTTGTAGATTAACATGGGTGGCATTTATCAGATACAAATTTGAAGCATTTGAGAAATTTAAGATATTAAATGCACTGACAAAAAATCAAACTGGATATAAACTAAAAATGCATCAGATCAGACAGAGGAGGTGAATTCACAAGTGATGAGTTTGAGAAAATGTGCAATGAATGTGGGATAAAAAAAACAATTTACTATTGCATATACACCTCAACGAAATGGAGTGGTAAAGAGGAAAAACAGGTCTGTACAGTAGATTTCCAGATCCATGATGCAAGAAAAAAACATTCATGAAACCTACTAGGTAGAAGTAGTACACACAGTTGTTCATATTCTCAACAAAACTCATCTTAGACCAAATTGTGACAAGACTCCATATGAACCGTGGCATGGGAAACTAGCATCAATTAAGAACTTTAGAGTCTTTGGCAGTAAATGTTTCATAAAGAATAATGATGAAAAATTGGGGAAGTATGATGCAAGAGCTGATGAAGGAATAAATTTTGGATATGCATCAAAGAGTAAGGGATATAGGTGCTACAATAAAAACCTATATAATATTGTGGAAAGCATTGATGTGAGATTCGATGAAGAACTACCAGATAGAACCAAAATTACAAACTATTTCAATTCTCTGGATCATCATTAGGATGAGAATCATGAAAATAAAGGAAAAAAATGAGACAACAAAAGATATAGAAATAAACTCAAAAGGACCCTCAAGACACACTCAAAAGAACCATCCAGAAGATCAAATCCTTGGAGACAAGAGTGCAGGAGTCCAAACAAGAAGAAAACTTGTTGAATAGACTGAGGAAGTGTATCTATTCATGTTTTCGTAGATAGAACCAAAGAATTTTGATGAAACCAACAAAGACAAAAATTAGATAAATGCTATGAACGAAGAATTAGACTAGATTGAGAAGAACAAGTCCTGGGAGTTAATACCAAGACCTATTGGGAAAAATTCCATTGGCACAAAGTGGATATTCAAGAATAAGATGAATGAACAAGGTCAGGTAATCAGAAATAAAGCCAGACTTATATGTAAGGGATACTCTCAAATCGAAGGACTTGACTATGATGAAACTTATTCCCCTATAGCAAGAATGGAATAAATTAGAATGTTTCTAGCTTTTGCATGCTATCATGATTTCAAGGTATATCAAATGGATGTGAAGTCTACCTTATTAAATGGAGATCTAGAGGAAGAAGTCTACATGGAACAACCTGAAGGTTTTTCCTTAGCAGATAAGGAAAACAATGTTTTCATATTAAAGAAAGCCTTATATGGTCTCCAGCAAGCACCACATGCATGGTATTTTAGGATGGACAAGTACTTTCAAAAACAAGGATTCAAGAAGGGAGGAGTAGACAACAATATGTATATAAAAACTGATGAAAATGAAATTTTAATTGTAGTGGTATATGTATATGACATCATTTTTGGCAACAACAAGGATGAGTTAGTAAAAGGATTTGCAGAAGAGATGAAGTCGGAATAGATGTCTATGATTGGAGAGCTTACCTTCTGCCTAGGACTTCAAATTATATAGAAGAACAAAGCCATATTAATTTCACAAGAAAAATACTTAAGAGACATGTTAAAAAGATTCCAAATGGAAGACTGCAAATCTGTGTCAACTCCCATGATCACTAGATGCAAGTTATTTGTTGATGATGGATCTAAGGATGTAGATCAAAGACTTTACAGATCTGTGATAGGAAGTCTGCTATACCTAACAACCTCTATACTAGACATGATGTTGGCAGCAGGACTTGTGGCAAGATATTAAGTAGCACCACAAAAAAATCACTTGCTAGCAATCAAGATGATATTTAGATACTTGCAAGGAAATGCACATTATGGCCTATGGTATCCGAAAGGAAAATATTTCACATTGAAAACATATACATATGCAGATTGGGCTATCTGTGTGGATGACAAGAAAAGCAGAAGTGGTGATGCATTCCATTTGGGAGAAATTATAGTGACATGGTTATGCAAGAAGAAAACATATGTTTCTCTACCTACAACAGAAGTGGAATACTTAGCAGCAACAACTTGTTGCACACAAGTGATGTGGATGAAACAAACTCTTCAAGACATGAAGGTAAGAATCACTGTACCTATATCTATCAAATGTGACAATACAAGTGCAATAAGTATATCAAAAAATCATGTGCTTCATTCGAAAACCAAGCACATCCCAATAAAGTACCACTTCCTCATAGAACAAGTAGCAGAGAAAATATTGAAGGTGGAATATGTCCCAACAAAAGAACATACAACAGACATATTTACAAAACCTCTTGCTAGAGAACCTTTCAAATATCTAAGAGACAAACTCAGGATAGTGTCTGCAGATCATACTCTCTAATATGATAAAAAAAAAAATTAATTATATGAAACATGCACCAGCAAAGGTTGCAATATCAGGAACAGACATCTAACCAAGGTTAGATGAGAAGCAAATTCTTAGGGGTATAATATCCCATAAAAGTTGTCAAGAAGAGCTCGAGCTATGGAGCTAGTAAATCTCTACAGTGTTACGGTACAGGTCCCCAGTATCAGAGTATTATAGCATACATCATGGTGTTGGTATGGCAAAAATACATCAGGGAGAATGTCGAGTTGTGTTATCAAATCATGGAAAGAAAGGAATTGTTGATATTTCACCATTGCACAGAGTTTCATCAAGCAACAAGGAACAAAAGAACATAAAATTATATGGTGACATACCTTCCAGCATTATCGTAAGTTGTGATAACATCAGTTTTTTTTGTATATTCATGAAATATCAATGATTCTCAAAATGTTACCCCAACAATGCTCATATATCTTATGAAGTTTGTAGTGCATTCAAAATTCTCCTGTAATTTTGAAGTACATATAAGCAGTGCTTATGTGCAACATAAAGCAATAGTCACGATTTATATAGAACAATCAAGAAGCAGTAATACAATTGTGGATTAGGTGTATTCATTCAAATACAAAAGCATTCATCAAGTGTGTAAGGAATAGATGGAGTGTGTATATTCATTTCACAACAAAAGAACATAATGAAGAATGCTTATACACTACTCAGAGAGAAGTAATGCAATTATGGAAAATACATTGGAAAATGTGTAACCCTTTTCCATTGATGTCAATGGGGGAGGAAAAACAAGCAAAGGAAGAAAGACACTTCTCAGAATGAAAGGGGGAGGAAGTGTTGGAGGAAGTATTTCCATCGATTCCAAAGAGGGAGACTGTTGGAAATATTCTTATTGATGGTAATGGAACAAAAAGGAACAACACCAGAATTATCATTGAGAATAAAGGAGAAGATCAGGATCAACTGGAGTATAAAGGAGTAATATAAGGAAAAGAAGGAAAAATTTAAGTGGAGAAGCATAAAAGAGAGTCAGAGGAGCAATAAAGAATAAAAGAGAGGTAGAGGAGCAGCATTAGAGGCAAAGGAGAAAGGTAGAGAGGAGCAATAAAAAGGAAAGGAGAAACATCAGAATGATCAAAGAAGAAAATTGTGTAGTGCAGGGTCAAGTCGAGCTATTCACATTTAGAAAAGTAAGAAAAAGAAAATTATGCAACAAAGGTCAAGTCGAGTGTATACGTACAAAATGCGTGCAACAAATAAAAGCAATGAATGAGCATGCTAGGTCGGGCTGGTTGTAAAACGTGTGTAGAACTGTGGTTCTTCATTCACAGGATCGTGCCGCAGAGTGAAACGGAGATTGACATTCGAGATCATAACGCGAACATAAAGCAGGAGAACCGACGATCCAGATTATATCACATATGTCCATAAGATTGTTAGCGTACATCGCTATCAGTGATTTTTATATTTTATGTTAAGCTATCGCAAGTTAATTTTTTTAAGTCACGACGCGATATGAAGTGGGGTTTGCGATGCAATGTGATAACATATCACAAATCGCAGTGGAAGGAGAAGGAGTATCGCAAAACAGGAGAGACACAAAAATTGCGAAATGCAAAGTGCGAGAGATGACATGGCAAGATGATGTGGCAGTGACATGGCGATGACATGGCAGTGACATGGTGATGATGTGGACCTAGATCACATTCGCAAGCTCAGAAGAGATAACACTCATGAATCACATTGAAACACCAAAATGCGAAATGCGATTTGAGTAAGGACGCGATGCGTTTTAAAAGGTAAATTATAATATATTTGAGGTCCGAGGTTACATGTATTTTCTTAAGAAATCACATCAGGGTTTGGAAGAGCTATGCATACCAAGAAACACATGAGAACGTCGAAGTGCGAAGTACGATAATAAAGCGGACACGATGCAGGTCAATGCTAAAGCCTAAAGGGTTTCAAGTCTCGGAGAATGGCTTTTCCCTTTGTTAAATTGAGTCAGAAAGCAAAGGAGGATTATAACGTAAAAAAAATGAAAGGTTAAATGAAAGAGGAAAGACTCAGAAAAGTGACCCAATACTCATGCAAGGTTAGTGCAATCGTTTAATAACAAAATCCGGACACAACAGAAGGAGACTCAGGTAAGTGACTCGACACAGAGAAAAGGAGAAGGTGAAGGCTGAACGCTGTGGGCATGAGCAGAAGAGGAAGAGTACAAAAAAAAGGAGCATATGATGGCATTATTGGAAATGAAATAGCTGGGTCTAGTTGGGCCAAAAAGAAAGTTATGCAGAATTGTGTTGAATGTAATAATAGAAACTGAAAAGATCAATTATAGAAGCAAAAAGGACAAATGCACATCAAGCCAAGAGCTGAAAGGGCAGAGTGAAATATTGTTGTAACTATAAATGTAAATTCATTGATTATTTTATGTTATTTGTGATGCAAATTAAAGTCTCTATAGGCATAGGAAAAACTCCATTGAGTGTTGTAATGATTATTTATGATGTAATAACCTAAACTGAAGTGTAAGGAATCAAATGGGTGGAAGGCATAAGGGCCAAGCCCATTCACTTTGTATTCCCTCTAGAATGTAAATAGTCATGTAGTTATCTATATAAAACATGTAAAATCTGTGTGCATAGATGCATGAGAGAGAGGGCAACAGAATTGAAGAGAGTTGACGATTGTAAGAGGGCTGCAGAATCGGAGAGAGTTGGAGAATGTGAGAGAGATGATAGAGATGTTGTGCACATCAGGAGCCTATATGAAGTAGTTATGAAGGGTGAAGAGGCAACATTGGAGAAGGAGTATAAAACAGCTGATATCCAGGTAAATCATCATTTTAGTTTCATGTTGAGTGAGGGGATTGTAGTCTCCTTTAAATTTATAGCTTGATAAATTTCCAATTGGAGCTGGGTGAGGTAGAAGCCTCCTGTATGTTGTAGCCTGTAGAAAATATTTTGGAGTTGTAGCTTCCTTGCAAGTTGTAGCTTGAAGAAGTTGAGGTAGGAGCCTTTTGTGGGTTGGAGCCTGTAGAAAATAGATGGGGGCTGGAGCTTCCTTGCAAGTTGTAGCCTACAGAATTTGAGGTAGTAGCCTCCTGTAGGTTGGAGCCTATAAAAACTTAGTGGTGAGAGGGATTTGGAGCTTGCATTTGCATCACAACAATAATAAGATGTGGTTTTCTCCCTTATGGGTTTCCACTTATATCTGATGTCTATATGCTTGATGATTATGTGTTGATGTGACGTTTTATTATTGTTTTCCACACATTTAGTTTACTGATTCATTATGTATTAAGTTTCTTATAAAATGAAGTATTTAACAGGTGTAAATAAAATATTAAATGTCCATGAATATACTAAACTGATTCACCCCCCCCCCTCTCAGTTTAGCTAAGCGTTCATCAAAATTGTCTAGCTAAGATACAAAGTGTTAGTATGAAAATGTTTAGTATGTGCACCAAAAATGCTTCACTTAAGTTGTCGGTGACATGCAACCCTAAAAACAAAAGATGGTTGTTTATGCTCCAGACATGCAATAAAAAATGAATAAAAAACTTGCAACACAACATATCTTGCATACAAAAACATATAACAACAAACAGTTATATTGAAATAACCCAATGGAGGACTTAATCAAATCTTAGTTTTATAAAAGTACCCAGTGAGAAGAAATTATAACATGGGTTTGTGATTCCCCCTCTATGGGATGAGTCCTTTTCTTGTCCTTGTGCTTCAACTATTTGTTTCCTTCTCAACTTGCAATGGGAAGAAAACAAAAATATGTCTTAAACTCAAGTAGGAGCTGAAATTTAATGTGATGATAATGGTGACGATGAAAATGGTCATGGTGAAGAATGAATGAAAAATAAATAGTTTATTATTTCTAGCTGCGGTGAATAGTTTATTATTTTTTTTAGAAGGAAAAGGTATTCAAAATGGTAAAATATCTTTATTTAAAAAGTGATTGAAGTAATTAACAATTAAAAATGATTCAATAATCACTTTGTCAGAATTAAGAAAAAAATAATTATTAAATAGTGGTTTAATAATTATCTCATAAAGAAATTGGGAGATAAATAAGGAATAATAAATAAAGAATAGTTTATTTAATTATTCCAAAGTGATTAAGTGGAAATTAATAAGAAATAAGTATCAAATAATTATTTCTAGAAAATATTAAATAAATAAATATTTATTCAATTATTCTCATGGGTTCTTTTGGATTTTAATGAGAAATAATTAAATTATTTCCTACAGTGATGTGGGTTTTGCCATGGCAAAATTAATCCTACATGGTGTATTTTTATCCACCTAGTAAAAAATGGCTAGGTGAACATTTTTTGGGTGATAACACAAAGTACATTCATAATAATATCAAATCACTGTCACTGTCCATAAGTTGCCAAGATTGGGACCAAGATTTTGTGAAGACAATGATATTATACTAATAATTGTATTATGATGTAAATGAATCCACGTTTAAATATTATACGAACCAAGTTGTATACTAAACTCACTTGTAATTCCAAGTAATTGTGACTGTGATGCCATACCTGAGTTCCCAGTTCATATAATGATGTCATACATAAAACAACTGGTAAGTCATACATACTATGATGAAAAATTATTCCATACTATGCATTACACACACACACACACACACACACACACACATATAAGTGTTATACGCATACATACTTGGTATTGAGGTCATATATGTCGCATAGAGGTTAGACACATATATACTCTATATTGCTGCAGCATGAGACAAATATATAAACTAAATTACTAGAGCTTGAGACTATATGAACTGAGATCATAAATACCATCCTTAATATACATAATCAAAATCATAAGATATCTAAATGAAATTATACACACACTTAGGATCAATGCCATATGCGTTGAGCGAACTAGAGATGAGATGGATGCCAAACAATTCATACTATTAAATGGTGATACGATGTGTTAAACAATTATACAAAGTGATAAAACATACATTTTAAATTCAATCCATGGGTTAGAGTGTTAGGAGTGAGCCATGAGACTATATATTAGATGTGATTCCAAGACTATAATGTGATGCAAGGACTCTGAATTAATTTTATACATAATACTGAGCCAATACCATACACAGTGTACACTCATTCGAGACCATGCAACACAATTAGCAGGATGATGTGAATCATTTGTGACCATGTATCAATTCTTTACAATCTTCTACCATAACCCATAGTAGCAATGATGATGACATTATAGTTATGAGTGACGAGAGTATTTTTTATCAAGTTATCAGACCTAAGTATGAGCGATAGATATATGAAGCTAATTATGCAAGAGTCTTAAATGTATACAAAATGTATAGCCACAAAGCGAGAATTATGATTATATGCAAGCCCAAGAATTAGAGAATTTGGTGGCAAGAGTGTTGAATTCCCTAGAGCTAGAATGAAAACATCAGAAAGGAACCTCTTATCATATTTATACGATCTCAAAGTGAGCTCTAATCCATATTTATTTTAATTTGTGTCAATGATAACCCTTACAATTTAGAGAAGCCGACTTCATAACAAGGAGGGAACATAATAAAATTTTGAATTTCTAAATCACATTCACAAGAAAATTCCTTTTATTAATATAAGGGTTTTAACTCATCATATATATATATATATATATATATATATATATATATTGAGATATTTAATTTATTTGTGGATGAGATGAGCTTCATTTGGGGCTTAGGGTTTCCCTTTGGGTAAATTTTTCCTGACGCTGCTCAATTTTAACATGCGTGATTCATTAATGCACCTTATGAGACCATTAATGAATATGAAGAAGAATAACTTGAAGAATCAGTAAAATAAGAGGAAAAAGAGGAAAAATACACTCATCCAAAACCTCCTGGAAGGTATGCATAAAAGAACCACCCTAAAAGTAAAATTCTTGGTAATAAGGAAGTAGTGGTTCAAACAAGAAAAAACCAGTTGGTACTCCTATTCACACACAAATTTCCATGCTATCCATGATCGAGCCTAAAAACAATTCTCAAGCAAGTGAAGACAAGTATTGAATATGGGCCATGAATGAGGAATTAGACCAAATTTAAAAGAAATAGACTTGGGAGTTGACTCCAAGGCTAGTAGATAAGAATGAAATATGTACGAAATGGGTCTTCAATAAAAAGTTGAATGAAGATGGAAAAATCATTAGAGAAAAGGTCATATTAGTGTGCAAAGGTTATGCTCAAATTTAAGGATTCGATTTTGTAAAGAATTTTTCTTATATAGCATGATTTGAAGTAATTATAATGTTCTTAGCATTTTACATGTAATAATAACTTCAAATTATATCATATGGATATGAAATTAGTGGTCCTAAATGGATAATTTGAAGGAGAGGCATATATAGAATAACATGAAGGCTTTTGACTATCAAACAATCCTAATGATGTATGTATATATTGAAAAAGACATTATATGGACTCAAGAAAGAACCAAGTGCATGGTACTCCCAATTAGATAAATATCTACAAAATCAAGGCTTCAAGAGAGGGAAAAGTAACACTAATTTATATATAAATATGATAATGAGAATCTTGTGGTTTTTGTTGTTTATGTTCATGATATATTTTTTGGTACTAATATAGATTCACTAAGCCAAAATTTTATATATGAAATGAAGTCTGAGTTGCAAATGTAAAATATTGAAGAAATCTCATTCTTAGTTCATTTAATGATTATAAAGACCTTAAAAGGCATCTTCATCTCAAAAGGAAACTATCTAACAAAAATGTTGAATAAATTCAAAATGGAAGAATGTTTACTGGTCAAAACCCCTATGGTCATTGGGGGTATGTCAAGTAAATATGATGAATCACCAAAATTTAATAAGAAATTGTATAGATAAATGATTGGGTGCTTGTTATATGTAGCTTAATTAAGAACATACATAAGGCCAGCTATGGGGTAGGTAGAAAAATATGAACCAACACCCAAGAAAATCCACCTCTTAGCTGCCAAAAAAAATTTCAAATATCTAAAAGGCACAATGGACAATGGTACCCAAAGGGAAATAACTTATTACTAAAAACATACACAGATGTATACTGGGATATTTTTATAGATGATAGAAAGATCACAAGTGGTGGTGCCTTATTTCTAGGATACTCATTGGTAGAATGGATGAGAAATATGGAAACCTACATCTCATTGTCTACTACTAAAGTTGAGTACATAGTAGTTGCAACATGTTGCACCCAAATACTATAGATGAAGCATGTAACTAAATACATCGATCATGTAACTAAATACCTATACCCTTTCCCATTAATCTATCAAAGGGGGATAACTCAAAACATTGGAGAAGGAAAATAAGGGAGAGCATAAATATAAATTGGAGAATGAAAAAATGACATGCAATGTTTAGTGTTTCCATCAATGACCTACAAGGCTTAATGTTTCCATCATTTTCAAAGGGGGGTAAGAAAAGTGTTGTCATTGATGTCAAAGGGGCAATCATTGATATCAAGGAGTATCAAACACAGTGGGAGATCATTGATGTTTGTCAATGAAAACATTTTCGATAGCACTACAAAGTGCATAGTTGGATAGCCCTTGGAGAGATATCTCCAATGGTATTTTACAACCTAAAAAACTCCCAAGGCTTGAGAAGTTATTGAGGTTTTAAGTTCTACTAGGGTTATAGTGGCTCATGTTTCCTCAATCAAATAAAAGGCATGAGAAAGGATTTATTCCCATAAACAGGTGGTTAAATTTGAATTCACACGATGGAACAAAAATGAACAAAATTTTATAAACGAACTTTAACATATGGTGTTTAAAAAACAATTGTGCCCTGAGAAATGTTTTTGTCAACATTGAAAAATTGAAAAAAACCCAAGTCCCTAGAATGTTCATCCATACCAAGAGTACGTCAAATCCAAGGCACATGAAATTTCATGATTGGTTGATTAATATGATATTGTGGGTGATGTGGTGCATAGGCGGAAGTGATGTCAACTGGATGATGACATGGTATCATCATGATGTGTATTGATGTCATCATTCTCCAGGAGCATGGATGGAGGAATTGTTATGTGGTCATGATGTTGCAACATGAAATGGAATCTGAAAGGCAGAAATATTCCTAATAGTGGAAAATAATGTAAAATTTTCACCCCAATCATAAAATAGTAAGGAAGTGGTCACAAAACACTAGTCCCTAAGCCTTTGGTCCATACTAGGTGATGTGGTGATAGGGATACATGGCACCACTCAGAGATAGCAATGTGGTAGCGTCAATGTCAATATATATTTTGGTAGTACTCAAGAGGATGTAAAAACATCTTAGGATATATGATATAGGCTTTGAATGAGGTTTGTTTGGGGGCATTTTATAGTGTTAGAAAATTTTCAAATTTTTGACAAGTATTTAAAAAATGCCACATTTATCACACCCGTGGTACAAAGATCACGATGAATGGTGGAATATATCAAAAGCAAGGAATGAGAAACTTTCCTTTGATTAATGGACTTCATGGAACAACCTTGTTTGCCTTGTGTATAATGGAGAGTATGGTGTGATGGAAGAGTGGCACATCAAGATCATGGTCATGACTAAAATTCATATAGTGAAAAAGCCCTAAAGGTTGAGTTCCTATGCTATAATAATTTGTCATGTTTGTGTGAAAATTAATTTGGTGCATGGGGGTTCATTTTAATTTTATTAACATTTCATTTTGGTGGTCAAAAATTTAGTGTTGTATATGAGTTGAATCTTAAATGAAGAAACCAGCAAAGAAATTTTATTTCTAATATTTTTGAATGTGAAAGAAACACCTAAGATGGATATAAGTTGATGATACCAGTTGCGATAGAGTTTTTTTTTTTCACTAGTTCTAATCAAATTAATAATGTAGGAAACATAGAAAGATATAGTTGATACAATAAGATAGTGAAAAAACTCTTAAATGCCAAAGGTCTAAAGCCTATAGAAAACAAAGGATGAAAAAATAGGTTGAGGTGGAGGGTGAAAGTTGAATACATTTTAAATAAAAGTGCACATGATCAGAAAGAGAGGGGGAACTATAAAGATAATATGAATATGGACAATAAGAAGAAATATTAACATCATTTATCAGGGGATTCGAATATCATTATGGTACGTGCCTGAAAAATCGACAGTTTGGTGCATGCGAATAGTGGGAGTTGGTGTTTCCAAAAAGTGGGGGTGTGAAAATAAAAATAGAAATTTGATCATACTATAGGTTGGTTTCTACATAATATGATGTAAAAATAACTTGATTCCATTCATTTACATCAAAAAAACCTTTTTGGTTTTCTCCCTTTATGGGTTTCCATGTATATATAGTCTTTATGTGCTTACATTATATGTGTGATGTCGAGAGTAATGCTCTATAGAGATTTCATGGTTACTTGTTGAATACTTCAATAACCCCTAATTGCTAAATAAATTGGAAAAAAAAGAAGTTAAAAATCTTATAAAATATTTATTCACCCACTTTCTAATTATTTTCTTTGTTTCCAACATTTTTTTAGTCTTTAATGAAAAAAATATTACGACACATATGAAATAGTTAAGTATAACTTAGTCTAGCATATATTTAGGTAAAGTGTGTTTCCTTCCTATGTACATTTGTAACTTATAATCCGACGGTCACGATATGTAGTGATCCAACGGTTCACACTCTCCTCGGTATTACTGACACTTGATCCATGGTTTAAGACCCAATTGGTCCATGATGTATATTTAAAGAGCATGGAGACTCATTTGTCTATAACCTTTTATGAGAGAAGTTTATGTAAATTTTCTTTCTTTATATTAAGAAATTTCCTGAAGTGGCCGTGTTGGCTCAAGTGGTGGACTGTTTCCCACTTTGAGGCTTTTAACCATGTCAAATACTAATGTACTGATATGTGATCTATTTATGAGCGGTAACCTTTGGTATTTTGTTGGGAAACTAGCTCCAAAAATAGAAGAAAAGAGATATCAACGCCTTAGAAATAAGCCACTTCGAGGGGGCAACCTCCAATACATTACATGAATGAACAATTCTTGGATGATACAAATTACAAAACCTCCTTTTATATATAGGAGTCCATGGGGCCACAATGTAATCCTAGTGGGGCCACAGTGTAATCCTAGCCGACATAACAATAATAAATTAAGGGCACAATAATAACAATATGGGGGTTACAGGGGTACAATAATAACAATAAGGGGGTTACAATAGCAACA